>CM062819.1:915764325-916364325 GCA_031772625.1 Pinus tabuliformis
GTGTCCCCTGATCTCATCCACTAGCACTCCCACCATGACTTGGGCTAGAAAGGTTGAAACACCTTCTCCTTAAAGATCATGATGTCAGGAGGGCAGGTCCTAAGGTTCATTCGGTCATGAGGATTTTACGGGGTGGCGCACATCAGGGCGGACTCCTTGATCCCCAACACCATTAGTCTCACTATAGTAGGAAACATAAGAGATTATAGTGGTATATGTTGTTGCACCTATACCTTCCCCTCGTAGACACTAAATTCTTGAAGGGCAACTGGCGTGGCACCCTTGGAACTTTAAGGGAATTTCTTGAAGGGCATGACCAACTTGGCATCCTTGGCATCACAAATAAATTGTTAGGCGTGGCACCCTTGGAACTTCAAGGGAAGTTCTTGAAGGGCACGCCCAAACTTGGCACCCTTGGCATCACAAATAAATTGTTAGGAATGGCACCCTTGGAACTTCAGGGAAGTTCTTGAAGGGCACGACCAAACTTGGCACCCTTGGAATCATTAAAAATAAATAAATTAACAAATATAATGAATAAATTAAAGCTAGGTAAATTTACATAAAGGGTAAATGATGTTAGAAACCGAGGTAATTAAATCAAGAATAAAACTTGGGTTAAGAGGATCATGGGAAGAAATAAAATATTTTATCTTAAAAACTCTACCCTCCCCATGTTAGAAAATATTAGGTATATTAAGTAGTTTAATTAGGTAAAAAGGGGAAAGAGGGACAAAAATGTAAGGATAAAGTTTAATCCTAAACTAGTTAAACCTAATTAAGAGAAGCGGAAGGGGAATTAAAATAACATTAATAAATTAAATTTTAGAGAAATGTAGAGAACCTCCATGTGGCAACAACCAACATAAAAATATCCATTTAAGAGATAAGTTGAGTTAAATTAGGGAGTAGATAGGGGATCAAATCTTGACTCATTAATTGACTTTAGTAATGAACAAAAATCAAGGAATAAAAAGGGGATCAAGAGGCAACTAGGAGAAGAAATAGGAACCTTTTGAGGTGAGGAAAATATTAGTTTTAAATTAAAATTTAAGTAAATAATTTTGAAGACCCTAGATGAGGGAGTTTCACATGGGTGGGTGAATAATCAAAATATTGAATTATATAAAAAAAAAAAATTAATTATGCATGACATGCCAAGTGTCACCTATGAGGACTCCTATAAAAGAAAGGGCAAGCCATGGGAGAAGGGACTTTTGTGGGGACACCTATTGTTGGATGGATGAGACTATGTTAGAGGAGTGACTACGAACTATAGTGAGTTTGGTGAGGTAGAGGACTTTAGAGAGGGGACTCTTGAGCCAAGGAGTGCTCTCCTCTACCAGCTATTACAATCCTCCATTGTACAACCCCATTACAACTCAGGGGTCTGCGGGGAAGAAGAGTTCACAAGGAGTAGGCTAGGAGGTTAACCGGGGGGTCACTGCATTCAGATCAAGTACATCGTCATTCACACTCAGAGGTGACTGACAAAAAGGGAAGACAAGTAACGGAAAATGAATTGGAATATCATCTTTTGTTGAATGGTACATATGTGTTACAATATTATTTTGTATGATTTCTTTATGGCTTTAATTAAATATATGTAAATTTTATGATATGTTTAGTGAAAGGAAATTTAGGGATGTGTTAGATAGTGCTGAATAAATTTGAATTCCCAATGTTTTTCTTTTCTGGTTGTACTTTATTGTGATTAGAAAAAGAAAAATATATATAGGGTTGGTCCCTACATTCATATATTTAATATCCACATGCATAATTGATCATGAGTAATCCAACTCTTTTACACAAGTATTAACAACTAATTACCGTGATTCCATCACACAAATTAACATTGCAAAAGTAAGAAGTAAACATAAAGGTCAGAAGCCACATACAATACATCTCATGCGAGAGTATCCAACTAGGAAGAAGAAGAACATCACTTGGAGATAGGAGCACCACCACCCAACAATGAATCACCTTTTATTTTCCCTGAACCAAGGTTATTGCCATGGATCATCTGCCCCTAATCGATCTATGTAGTAGGTATTTAATACACTCTTTCATGATTTAGTTTCCATTAGCAGTGTCCTAATTTTATGGATTTCTTCCATTTTCCTAGGTTTTTTTTGGGAAAAGCTCGTCTTTATCTCCCACGAGGATTTTCGTCATAAAATCTTGCCTTTATCTCCCGCAAAGCTTTTATGTTTTTTCCTTGATGGATGTTTATCTCCAATCCATCTGATGGATATTTATCTCCAATCCATCCAAGCTTTTCTAGAATCACATCTAGAAGTTGATCATGAAAGATTTATCTCTATCCCATTCCTTAATGGGACTTGGCAAGAATCTCATCTCTTGGTGTCTCACTTTTCCAAGTGATTCATTTATTAATTTAATTAATAATATTTTTGCTTTCCATATTACATATCACAACTAGCTTTCCTCATTTTAGGTTTACAATAGTTAACACACAAGGGAAGGGTTCTACATACTCCCCCCTTACACTTTACATCGTCCTTAGTGTATTACTATATCATATGCTCGTTCATAGGGATATGGTTTCTGAATCCACAACTCTCATGGCCTTTCCATCTGATGAAAATCTTCCAATGTATATCAGTTACAAGTAGTGCTCCTAGCACATCTCCTTCCATAGGTACCTGTAACATTGTTTTCAACAATTTGTAAGAATTTTTTAGATGCAGAAATGAAACTTCATAATTCGTTTCTCAATATTAATAAAGAAGCTATTGATCATTATTCATTTTATCTGAATAATGCATGTTCTCTCTCTGGATTCTTCCAAGCCTTTGTTCTCTTGTTGAACACTTGATTTCTACATCTTCTCCATACAACAAATCAACTGGAATATTTGCATAACATATCATAAACATGTTAGTTTATATTTAATGATAACCACATATACTCATCATAATCATATGTATGTCATACTATAATTAACCATGGTTACTTATCCTTGAACCGCTTCTTAATTTCCTTCTTTTGTGCAACCTCTGGGTCAGTTTCCTTAACAAAAATCTACCCAATGTCCTAATGCATACCTGCACACAAAGTGTATTATACACACTGATACACATATCATATTTCAATAATGTAACACGTGTAGTCATACAGGTACTGTATGTACTTCTTGTACATTATACCATCTATGGTATAGCCCATCATACCATCTTCATGGCATCATGTACATGACATAAGCTTTATCCACATGTTTTTCCACTATGTTAATATCATGCTAAATATTCCTTTATCTATTTCTGGTAACTAGAACAACTATGCTTAGTTTATAATGAAGTTTCATGAGCATCATTCATTTCTGCAATCAATGATTTTTTATTTTTATTTTTTTATATCATATTGTTCAAGTTCCATTATTTAGCAATCATTTTCCAGTTTCATGTGGTTGTAAC
This sequence comes from Pinus tabuliformis, assembly GCA_031772625.1. Taxonomy (NCBI): domain Eukaryota; kingdom Viridiplantae; phylum Streptophyta; class Pinopsida; order Pinales; family Pinaceae; genus Pinus; species Pinus tabuliformis. The sequence continues at coordinate 915,767,763 of CM062819.1, forward strand.
AAAATATCAGTAGTATAGTGATGTATTCATGAATATTTTCATCTTAATCATATCTTCTTCTTAATGTTCTAAAGCAGACTATTAACTCATATAATTTTGAAGTTTAACAATCATCAGCTCAATACTTCATGCTTAAGTAATTCGTCTAGTGTTATTTACTATTGCCCTTTTATGCCTCAACATCTTGCTCACCATGCATAATTTAGTGTAGATATAATCCTATTTCCCCTTCCTGAGTTATACATGAAAGCTTTACTATTTTTAATCCTACACCCTTTTAGTTGTAGGTACTTATGATGTTAGGGTGCTTACATGTTAACAAATCCTCTTTAACATAAAACATCCTTAACCAATTTTAGGAATTCCTGCATGGTTTATGTAACATTTCTTATGTTGTCTTATTCATCCCAGATACATTATCAATGCAATCTAACAAGGAGCCTCCCATAATTGATAGGCACAGAATATGCATATCAATTGGTATGATATCACTCTGTATCATTTAATTGATCCATTGGTTCATAACATATAATTTGTGCTTCTTATTAATTACTATGATTTTTATATTGTTGAACTCAAGGGTACTTATATGTCCCACTATGCATATCCAATGAAAGATGCATATGTCATGGTATATAATAACCCGTTAAAATTAGGTTCTCCCTAATCACACTTTTTTCCAACCGAAGAACAAATCACATTCCAAATGCATTAGATATAGATGCATTAATCAAAGGATTAAATTGAAAGACAATTTGTACACTTACATAGTCTTATCCTATAACATGTTCTCACAATCTTAACACTATTTCATGGAAACCTTTACCATGGTATAATACTTAGGGTGGAACCTGCTTATTTAACTCCCAACCTCTCATGAGGTATATAATATCACTTTGGATTTTTACTTATGAACCAGTTACCTTAGTAAGGTTTAACATTTCGTTCTTTATATACTCATCCCCTCGAGTATTAGGTTGGATTTTTATTTATCCATGTCCTTTCATCGCAGTTTTACCATTTATAATTTTTTTTTATAACATGATGACTATAGTTTAATTGTTGAACGGAATCAATTACCACATATTCTCTAATAAGTATGGTAAATTTCCTTTCTAGTTTTATCATAGTCTAGTTTTATGAGAATTGTGACTCTTTCACTCATGAGGGCAACATATGTAAGTGTACCACTCAAGTAATCATATCTTCCTCCTATATGCATTACATTTTATCGATCTATTAATCTAATGGCCATGCTTTCCCATGGTTATCTATTATTTATCTACCCTGTTGTACATATTTGTCAGCGTAATGTTTCTTTTCAAGGCTTAATGTTTGACAACTTATAACGATTTAAGTTCCTCATCTAGGAGGAAACAAAATAAGGCAACCCATGGTAACTCTCCACTTAGAATTTTTTTATGCAACATATCATATAATCATTTCTTCATGCCTTATCTATATGTTTAACCATACTTAAAAAAAATTAACTTCATTTGTTTTTAATCCACTTATTCATTATGTTGCATAGTCTACAATAACAACTTAGTTATAAGATTTTCCACATGATAGTAAGGATTAATATTCTTCAGTTTCCTTATCCAACACAACTCTTAAGAATAATCATAAGTTCCTCATGCATACTTTGCCTATTTATCATTGGCACATAACTCTTCATGCATATATACTAAAAATATAACCTTAAATATAGTTCTAGCCACTCAAATCCCATACATGGATGAAAAAGTAAAACGTCTACATGTTATGCATATTAGTAAGCATAAATAATCAAAATTTAATTTATTTTTGACAACCTATAAAATTTTAAATTCCTCGTTTATGATGAATCTTCATAGAAACACTTATTAACATGTTAACCCTCATACCATTACTGCCACCACATGGCAGTACAACACCCAATTCATGGAGTACAAGTATCTAAATGTTATTACAAAAAGTCCTAATTTTTAAGCAAGGTAAGAGAGCTATTCATCATAACCATCACATAAAGTTTAACAACATTAATTTATACCAAGTTCTTCTACTCAATTCAACCAATCTGTAATTAAATAAAGGTAACTAAATGGTACACCACTCCAAGTTGAGAGTATAAATGAACCCAACATAATTTAAACCAATTTTACTATTTCCATGCTTGTATTACTCTTTACCTTACTCTACTCCTAGCTCTTGATACTCTATGTGAGGCTGGGAGTTGATGCAAACCATTGCTCTACCGGAGGCCCCAAAGAGCTGGCATGATTTATGGTTATTCTAACTAATAAATGTCCTTTCAAACGGGTTCAATGCTTCAAATCTGTGATTGATACCTTAGCCTCCCATGCCTTATGATGAGATAGTGGATTCAAGATTTTAAAATCTTGTCTGATTGCTCAAGTCTAGGAGCTACAACTTCATCTTCCTCATCTTTTTGTGTGGTTGTGGTTAGTTCCTCCGAACATGGGATGACCATTTTATAGAATGCAAGTGGGATAATTCTGTAAATAAACAAGCAGAGGCATAATCTTCTACTAGGTATGTGTTTAGGTGAAATGTTTGTACTATGAGATTAAGCCAATGTTCATACTTTTATGCTCCTAATCCACGAGTTCTCATTCGGTTGTGGAATGGAAGCATTTCTCTTCCTCTTATTTTTGTTTCATCTTATTTAAATTACATGAAACGACTTTTATAAGTTGTGTTTCATCTTATTTAACTTACCCATTGAAGAGGAAACACTTAAAACACTCTTCAACACTTTTTGTCCAATAAAGTATTTACACAAAATCACATACCATGATCTTTACTTGCTAGAACCTTTTTAAAACAATTTATTGGTTTGAATATCAAGCTATTATTTATTTATCCAATGGTGCAGTTTCATGGAGGGACTCTTCAAATAAAGAGTGTCTCACAATGTCAAAATAATGATCTGGATGATTAATTCGTGTCAAGATTGGAAATGATAATAAATTATTTGCCTTTTATTCTAAATTTATATTATTTTGAAACTCCAAAGAAAATAAATATAATTATAATTAAATAAATACATAAGCGAAGCAGGTTAGGAAGACCTTTCATAGCCTCATAAATGTTTTTCATAAAGCCCAATGTATTACTAAAGATACTTGAGAGCAGGAAAATTGCCATCTCCATAGAATCCGTTTGTTATAAGTTATTCTAAACCCACTATGTCAAAGCACGTAGCGCGCATTCACCTTTGTATATGGAGTGCACAAAAATTTTCTCCTAGTGTGGAGAGTTTACAGACGTCAAATCTGCCACAGCCAATACTCGCAATGTCGAAAACGATTTCAGAACAATTTTTTTTTTAACATATTGTCAAGTCATTGAAGCATAACCAAATCAATTGAAGGAAAAAATTACATACCCATCTTGTCTGTAGAGCATAACTAGGTCTACAGAGATCGAGCTTTCTCACTTAATTATGAGTAGATTCACCACATCGATGGCTACAGCACTCATTTGAAGACCGTATTCCTCCTTCTGGTTTCCTTTAAGAGGTAAGTGAGCTTCTAAAAACACACCCCACAGAACATGTGCTCCAGTCCTTCTCTTCTCCAACAACCCATATTAGGTTCATGCTAAAATTGCTAAAATAGTTGGAATGGTCCTATTTCTCTAGCCCCGCTATCACATATATGGGCAATATATTGATGACTATGTTAACAATCTCATAGGAAATATACGAGTATATACTACTTAATTCGATTGCAGAATATAAAATGTATTTTTGAATTCTCTAAAGAAAAATAAGGAATTGAGCCTTCCATCGATGCCATTAACTATAATTATGAGATGTTCATGAACATTCTTGCCATAGGCATGATCGCCTCCCTCGCCCATCCACACATCCTGCCCGCCATTTTGCTGTGTGGTGCACATGTTTTTAACAGAGGCCATAGAAGCAATACCGACTTTGAAATTCCTATCAGAAACACAAATATGTGAAGTGATTCAAATCGTCCAAAGATCAATGCTCTCTACTTAACCGAAACAATCTAATCAAGTTTGTATTTTCCGAATCAGTAAATTTTTGTATCTTTTATTTTATGAGTGTGTTAAGGAGAATTATAGTTCACACCTTATGGATCCCAAAAAAACAGATATGGTTCCTTTATTGATGGTTGTTTGATCTGACGCAATCAAGCAAGGAATGCAGTGGGAGTATGTCCTCTTTAATAGGATCGTAATTTGAAAATTATGCATGCAATTCTAAAAAATGGAGACGGGGGGACTACCTCCTAATTAATAATAGATTCCCTAAGAGTATCGACGTGAGCATAGCGCAAAGAACAACTTGTAGTTTTCCAACTAACTAGACAATCCATCATCACATGGATAAGGCTGTGCACCATGGAAATTAGGCATAATTCTATCCAAGTAAAGGAGAGGATGAATCAAAGGATAACCGTTGTCGACCTATTACGTTTTTGGCCAACTAGATCTGTCATCGATTACCTCCACATCTATGGTAAAAAAACCCGAAAGGCAAGAAATAACCATCTCCAACATTATTTTTATCCACCTTCTAACTTTGTAAGGCGTTGTTGCTTTGACGATGAATCCCATGTCCTCATACCTTGCAATTGATACAATTAAATCAATTTAATTATCCATATTTTTCTCCAAAAGAAGATAAGAGGCACCATCTAACAACCTACATGACTTGTTGAGTTTTTTCACAATGTAGCATCCAGCCAATACACCTTGAAATCACATCTTGCAACATGAAAGACTTTAATCTCAGAATCTGGAATCCTTTATCCTTAACATCTGGAAGGACATCTTGTGTCTTCATGCTTAGTGATAGTTCGAGAAGAAACCTTTATTATTCTTTGTGTTATTATTGATTTGAAAAGTTACATGATGTTATCTTCGATAATGTTCTAGAAAGAGCACAACATTCAAGGTAGGTCTAGTCACGCTTCAATAAAATAATCTAAATTATGAGGCGTTTTTGACACTCAAAACTTCGGACCTAGGGTTGTCATGATCGTTGAGTTTCATTCGCTACAATAATCATATGCTTCATACATCTCTATCCGGAATCCCAGATAAGCATACACTAGTTTAGTTCCTTGGGAGGTAATCTTGACAGAGTTGTTCTGCCCTGAGAGTAATGACATAACACGATGATTTTCTTCAAGGGTGGAAAATAGAGAAATTTCTCATTCGCAATGCAGTCAAATTCAACTTGTGTAGTTGGATGAAGCATATCACTTCAACGAGCTTCCCCACTCTATCATAGCGCGAGGATTTTCCCTCTCTCTCCATGAAGGCCTCGCTCTGTTCTAGTCCCTGAAGGCTCGAAATATTTCCAGCTTTGATGGGATGTTTCTAAATTTTAGACAACCACAAGCGTGGGAGAATTTCATAAAGACGGCACTCGAACAACTTTCTACTGAGCAAGCCGAGTAAGGGTCTAGGCGAGCGCATAAGTCATGTCTCCATGTCAATCAAAAGTTGATTTCACCCAACCCTTATATTCATTATTATATTATTGTCCAATATCTGAAAATTTAAATGGAATAATACCATAGTCAAGTGGGTTCACGGTAAGACTAATATGGTAACCTTTACCATGCCTTTAAAATCTCTTTGATTATTGCACCCACATTTTTGGATATATGGAAATATGTGTGATTTCTATGGTGGAAATAATCGTCCACACCAAGTTACCTATATATGCTAGTATTATTCAAGTCTTAATTGAATTCCTTAAGGTTTCTTTAATTACTTTGATAGGTTACATGCATAGATGATGAGCCTCATCATTGAGTAATTATATGGGCCTTAATTGGCCTTAATTCACCTCCTAGCTTCATCAAACAAACTACTCTCACATCTTATTGCATACTTTTGATTATATTTTTCTTATGAGATGAGTTAGAGTTGGATATTTTGCTCTGTGGTCTGATGTGCATGTAAAGCAGGAATAAAGGATAAAAGCAAGGGAAATGTAGGGATAAAAGTTAAAAGAAAGGAACTATGGTAAAATACCTTGGTAAAAACTTAGATGGGACAAGGGAGAGGAATTATAAGAGGTAAATCCTCCTCATTTACTGCCCATCCATTCGAATATCCCTCCTTCAGCTAAAAGTACACACATCCAAATCAGGAGTACTAAAAGAGAACCAAGCAAGTGGAAGTACAAGCAACCTCCCTACTAGAAGGTAATTGAGCTAGTGAAAAGGAAAGGAAAAGTTACCATTAAGTTGGGAGCGGTACCTCCCTAATTTTGAGGGACCCGTTAAGACTTCAGATGTATAAATATAGAGGCATAGGACCTCAATTTTTTTAGTAAACCAATAGTCAGTTAGTTAGTTAACAAGTATTCAGACCTTTTAACTTGAAACAATTTGATGTAATACAATGTTATTTGAGAATGAAGATGAGTTTTGATTTTAGCCAACACTAAGTTAACTCAGAGGCCTGAAGCTCTTAGGGTTAGGGCCCGACCCTAGCAGCCAAAGCTCCTCTTTCTTGTATTGTATTCTAGCATAAAATCTTGTTTTCTATTAATTTAGTCAAATAGTTCATTTCCATTATAGCACCAGCGTAGATGCATGGTTTTATTATTAATTTGGTTAAGTAGATTCATGTTCATCACAATGGTTTAGCACAAATTCATGGCTTTCCTATTCATTTACTGAAGTGGCTTCCTGTTTTCTGTTCATTTGCTGAGTAGTTACAGTTTCATTACAGTACTGCAGGGCATATTGGTTGTGTTTCAGTTTGTTCCATTTATGCTTTCATTTAACTAGTAAGTTGATGAAGAAAAGATCCACAAGGTTTCTCATAGGTGTCTCAACTTCCCCTTCTCCCTCTGGGACCATGATGTGAGGAAGAAACACTGCAGCAACCATAAAAACATAGGGTTTTGGTTTTCACAGAGAGTTTGTTATTTGATGCAGTCACTAAGCTCATCTCTTATTGCTCTGTTCCTTTAATGGTCATCTACCCCTTCACTCTCTTTCTATTATCAGACCTCACTCACATTCCCATGTCATTCTCCTTCGGCACAAAACACCTGAGAATAAGTTGTTAAATTCATGTTTAAATGGTTTTTGTCGGTAAATCACCTCACACAACAAAACTGACCAATAACAACTCAAATTCCTTTTTGTGTTTGACTTTTGACCCTTTGAATCCCCACCGTCGATCTTCCTTGTCAGATTCGATGGTTATCATGCGCTCGCTCACCAACCATCTTGGTAAAATCTCCACCGTAAATCTGCCTTTCCAGATCTGACGACAATTGCGCGATATCGTGTGGATTTCCGTCCGACCATTATCCCACTGAGGGCAAGTGATATGGGTAGTTTCCCTATGGTACGTGTTGGTCGGGAGACTAATCGCGTGAAATTCTATAAAATTGCTTATAGCTTTAAGGGCACGCGATATATTGCTTACCGCCCTCTAAACCCACTCCCCCATTTTTGCACGTGCCTTTGAGCACTCTCATCTTTACCATCGATCTCTCTCCTGATTCGAGGGTTTTCGCTTCACCCAATACCATTTCTGCACGTTCCTTTTGCCCGTGACCTAACCTTCATCATCCATCTGCCAATGAATCATGATTGTCCTTCTCCTGAATGCACCTGTGCTATATAATCCCATTCGTCCATCCCGTTAGATCACCATGTTCAACCATATACCTATGTACCCTCCTGCGATCCGATCTCAGTCATTCATTCACCTTCCACCTGCCTGATCCAATGGTTCTTACGCCTTGTTGGTCCTTAACATCCTCTTTTCACCATTTTGATCTTCGACTTTTTTCGCTTGAACCCAAACTTCGCCTAGTTTTCTTTGCCTTCACCTTCAGATAGTTTTATGCTCATTTAGTTCTGCAACTAAGATAGTTAGCACTAGATTAGTGTTGTTTAAAAATTCTGCTTAGTCTAGTTGTTTTCCTAGTTAATTAGGTTATGGTGTGATTTAGGGTTGCATGTTGTTTTCTTTATTTTTGCAATAGTGTAGCTATCCCTTAGAATATATTTTCTTTCCTTCCATCAAAATCAAGCTTCTTCTAACCCCATAAGTCTGGCTTGGAACCCCTAAGGTCTCTTGCCAAATGAGCAATGATAACAGGTAGTACCTTCACTTCTACTTGTGTATATAGCACAATCATCTCCAAGTTTGTACGAACCCCAGTTGATAAGTAAAGCTGGTAGCCCTGGTAGTTGCATCATTCTTGTTGTAATACCTAGGCTCATCACTTTTGGTGATGTTGCCGAGGAGGTGTTAGAGTATTAGTGATTACTATTCTTTTCTTCTATTTTCTAGTTTCCAACTTTCTTCCATTAGTTTATTTCTGCAAAAGTAATCTAGTTTCTTTCTTTCATTTTGTCATTTATCTGCTTTCCTTTCCATTCTACAAGTTAATGTAGTTTTCTTTCCATTTTGAAAGTAGTTTCCTTTCTATGAGTAGTCTTTCATTCAACAATTTCATTTTGCAAAGTAGTTTCCATTTTGTTAGTAGTTTTCCATTTAATCAACAATTTCCTTTCTGTAGAGTACATTCCAGCTTTAAATAAAATCTCACAAAAACCTAAAAACATTTCCTTTCATGCCTCTTAAGATTAGGGATAATTCAGGAAACTTCTTTCCAAATACCCCCACCTCATCCAACAATCAACCTCCTTTCTTCTTCACTGATGGTGAATTAGAAGCCCCTTTGGGTGAGCAACCTAACATATTTGAGGAACCTATAGGGGAAGAAGAAGAGGAAGAAACCATTCCTACTTAACCAATGGATGAACACTTAAATGACAAAGGAGATAGAAGGAGAATTGTGAGTGCCTTCCCCATTAGGGAAACCAACGAGGACACTAAAATGAAGAATATAAGCCCTTCTTCTCTACCTCATTTCCATGACTTCACCAAAGAGGACCTTGAAACTTTCCTATTTGAGTTTGTTGTTGTCTTCCGAACCTATGACTATACATATGATGAGCAAAAGTTGAAACTGTTTCTATCTACCCTCGAGAATGCAACACTGTGTTGGTTCATGGGTTTACCTGGAGATAGCATAACAACTTGGGCTCATATGCAATAGGGCTTTAACAAAAAATTTAGGTACTACTATAGGTCAAAGGACACTACAGATAAATTTTCAGGATGACCATAGGCCATGATGAATCCCTATAAGACTATGAAGAAATATTCCAACTTAGCTACAAAAGGACCAGGTGCACACTTAACCCCGAGTCACTAAAGCTGGTCCTACTTAGAGGAGTAAGGGAGGATATCCTAGACACCTTACACATGTTATCAGGACGAGATATCTACCAACTACCCTATGAGGACATTAATATTGTCTTTAGAAACCATTATAGGGCAACCAGAAACACGGGTAGAAGTAGTCAACCTATGGCCAATACCTCGTCTTCCAACTCGTCCATCAAGGATGAAATTGGAAATATGTTAGAGGAATTCAAAAGTGAGATGCTCCCAACCCTTTCCTTGCAATTGGATACCATGAATATCATAAGGAAGAAAGAGGAAGCGTAGAGATCCCTGGGAATCTTTTGTCCTAGGTGCACCAGGAGGCATCCTAGGAATGAATGCCCATTAAACTGTATTGAGATTTGGTTAGTCTGTGAAGAAAACCACTCCATAGACAAGTTCCTTCCGTACCTGGACCCAAAGTTGTATATCAAGGAGCTAAAGGGGTCACTGAGCTAGTTTGCTAAATTAACCAAAGGATACCTCCTGGGCATAGACCCTTCTAGCAGGGGATGCAAGGATCATCCTGTGCATATTACAACCCCAATCAAGACATAGCTACACCTTGTTGGGGACACCCTGTTCATCCTTCCTGGTATACACCCACTCCTTGGTCCTATGCATCTCAATATCATTCCCAACCAGCCAACCAGTCATTTCAACCTTACAATCAGCCACAACATCAGTGGAATACCCCACCCCAGGGGTGGACGCCCCAATTCAACAATGTTCCAGCTCTATCATCTCAATCACCTACCTAGGCGCAACTCATACACTCTACTCCACCTAGGCAACCAGACGCCTACCTAGCCAAATCCAAACCCAAACAATAGTCAGGTGCAACAAACATATGGTAGAGAGACATCATACCCACCTTATGCTATTGAAATTCAGGAGATCAACTTGAGATCTCGGAGAATTCTCCTAGATAATGAACCTCCCTCTCCACATAAGGAGGCTGAGAAAAAAGAGAGGAAAGAAACCTTAAATCAAATCCACCCTTTCTTGAAACATTAACCCAACCACACCAATCTACACAAGAAGAAACTAAACTTATGGGAGAATTACAGAATCTATGTGTAAAGATCCCCCTTCTTGAGTCAATCAAAGATGTGCCGATTTACAATAAATTGATTAAGGAGAAGTGCTTTAAGCATCGAGGAAGAGGAAAAAGGGATGCCCCTACCATTAATGTCATTAGGCAATTATCTGACTTAATTTTGGCGCAAGCAATATGTCCAAAATACTCATACCATCGAAGCCCTGTAGTAGATGTCCACATCAATGGCACCATTGTCCCACACACTCTGATTGATCTTGGTGCTACCATTAATGTTATTATCAAGGACACCATGCTCAAGATTAACCTCCAAGGGTCATTAAGGAAGACCACAACAGTGCTGCAACTTGCAGACCATTCCACAGCACCCTTGAGGTAATTGTGGAGGATGTGATGGTCTCCATAGATTCCTGGGAGTACCCGGTAGATTTCCTCATTCTCCGGCTTAAGGCTAAGCTTACTGGTTACCCTCTCATCCTTCGGAGGCCATGGTTAGCCACTAATGATGCCTACATTAGCTGCAGGGCTGGGAATATGACCATCAAGAATGGGCATATGTCAAAACAATTAGTCCTATACCCTCCTGCTCAACCCTCCCTAGAACATGAATTACCTTTATGGTTGGAGGAGGAGGAAGAAGATGAGCTTTATTCTATTGAACTGTATACTTTGGAAGCCACCATACGAGGATGATGTAATTGAAAACCTGCTCCAAAGTCCAACTCCTAGTCCATTATCAATAGAAGAAGAAGTAAAGGAAACACTAAATAGTCATCCAATTAACTTATCCTTGGTCGATTCCAACCCAATCCAATTCAAACCATAGAATTTGGCCTAGAAAAAACATTAAAGATTAAATCATCTATTTCTACTTTAGAAGAGGAACAACTATGCAACTTGTTGAAAGAAAACTTAGAAGCCTTTGCTTGGAGTTACAAGAAATGAAGGAAGTACACCCCTCGGTGTGTTTTTACTCACTACATATACATCAAGGAAGGTTGCAAGCCAGTCAAGCAACCACAAAGGAGGATGAATCTAGCCCTCAAAGACATAGTCAAGGAAGAACTGCAGAAATTGTTAGATGCAGGGTTCATTTACCCTATCTCTGATAGTGAGTGGGTCTCTCCTTTAGTGTTAGTTCGAAAGAAAAATGGGAAGTGGAGGACTTGTGTCGATTATAGGGAACTGAACAAAGCCACCAAGAAGGATTATTTTCCCTTACCCTTCATTGACCAAGTGTTAGATGGCCTGGCAGGGAAGAAGTTATTTTCTTTCCTAAATGGATTTAGTAGGTACAACTAGATCCAAATCTGCCTAGAAGACTAGGATAAGACCACTTTCACTTGTCCTTGGGGTAGTTTTGCCTATAGTGTCCTTCCTTTTGGCTTGTGCATGCTCCTTCCACTTTCCAGAGAGCAATCCTGAGTATCTTTGTTGAATTAGTTCATGATGTCGTGGAAATCTACATGGATGATTTTACACCTTATGGCTGTGATTTCCAAGCGGCCCTGACTAACCTGGGAAAACTATTATGAAAATGCATTGAGATGAACCTATCTCTTAGTCCAGAAAAATGTGAATTCTTAATTACTGAAGGGACTGTTCTAAGTCACTCAATAGCTCGGTAGGGACTATAGGTGGACCCAAACAATGTAGCAATCATTCAAAGGGTTCCATCCCCACAAAAGAACGGAATGTTAGGAGTTTCTTAGGCTAGCTAGATATTACAAAAGATTCATAAAAGACTTTAGCAATTTAGCCTCTCCTTTGTTTGGATTATTGGCCAAAGATGCTGAATTTATATGGTCAAAGAGTTGTCAAGAGGCCCTAGAAATTCTAAAGGGTAAGGTAACCACTGCAGCAATCCTTAGGGGCCCAAACTGGGCCCTCCCTTTTCACATTCATGTTGATGCCTCACATAAAGCCATAGGAGCAGCCTTAGGTGAGGTAGAAGAGAAATTGCCTTATGCCATCTACTTCACCAATAAAAACCTGTCAAAGGCTGAACTAAACTATACTGTGATAGAAAAAGAACTCTTGGTTGTTGTGCATGCATTGAACAAGTTTGGGCATTACGTTATAGGCTATCAGACATTTGTGCATATTGATCATGCTACAATTAAATATTTAATGAACAAACTAGATGTAAATGCTAGAATCATAAGGTGGTTACTTTTATTGCATCAATTTGATTTAACTATTGTTGATAAGCCTGGTAAAGAAAATGTTGTTGCTAACTTTCTGTCTAGAATAAATCTACCTATAGGTGAATAAGGAATGGAGGATGATCAGCTATCAGATGAGTATTTTTTTTCTATTTCGTCATTGTCCCCATTGTTTGCTGATATAGCAAACTATCTAGTGTCAACACAGTTCCCACCAATCCTGTCATCCAGATAGAAAAGAAAGTTAATCCGGAAGAGTGCCCCCTTCACCTGGACTAGGGGAAGTCTATTCAAACATGGCACAAATCAAATCTTGAGATGATGTGTAAGGGAATAGGAAGTCTTTGACATCCTTTTGACCTGTCATGATGGGGCTTATGGAGGCCACTTTGCAGCAAAAAGGACAACATTCAAAGTGCTGCAAGCAGGCTATTATTGGCCTACTCTTCATCAGGTTGTGAAGAAGAATGTTATTCAGTGTGATTGGTTCTAGAGTATGGGAAAGCCTACTCCAAGGGACGAAATTCCCCTGCAATCTCAAGTGCTTTCAAGCCATTTGACAAATGGTGCATTGACTTCATTGGGCTTATCAATCCTCCTTCCAAGAAAAAACAGCACATCATTGTGTGCACCGATTACTTGACTAAGTGGGTAGAAACCAAAGCAATCAAGTCAACAACAGAAAAAAAGGTGGTTGAGTTCCTAAGGGAAAATATATTCTACAAATTTTGGTACCCTAGAGAACTAGTCATAGACCAAGACAACCAGTTCACCTACAACATGAATGAACAAATGCTCAAGCATCACAAGATCAAACATAGGACCTCCGATCCTTATCATCCACAAGCTAATGGGAAAGTGGAGGTGACCAACAAAGCACTAGAGAACATCCTTACCAAGGTAGTGAACAACAACAGAAAGGACTCGGTTGAGAGACTAGTTGAGGCCACCTGGGCCTATAATACAACATGGAAGACCACCACTGGCTACACACCCTATGAGTTGGTCTATGGAAAAAAAGACTTTGTTGTACATTGAATTGGAATATAACACATTGAGGATGGCAGCCCAACTAGATTTAGATCTCAGTCATGCACAAAAAGAAAGGATGTTCGATTTGAATCACCTAGATGAATTCAGAATGCAGGCCATCTTCCATACAAAGATAATTTAGCTTCAGAGAAATACCTTGCATGACAAGCATATTAAGGAGAAGCTATTTCAAGAAGGATATTGGGCATTATTATATGATTGAAGGTACAAAGACTTCAAGGCAAGCTAAGAACAAGATGGGTTGGACCATATGTGGTGGAAAGATGCCATGACAATGATTAAGTGCATATCAAAACTATAGATGAAGAAGCCATTCGATTACTAGTTAATGGACATAGACTGAAAATGTACAAGAGGCCTTCATCTAAACAAGATTTCATTGACAACATCAATAAGATAGTGAGGATGGTGGGGAAAGTTTGAGCTCCTCCCTCATCAGGTCATTGAAAAATAAAAAATAAAAACAGAATAAGGATTCAGGTGAAAACCTCCATGAGGCACATGAGTACCATATTTGGGTTGAAAACCTCCATGAGGCGGCCCAAGGATGAGAAAAATGAAAAGAAAAATAAGATCCCTAGGTGAAAACTTTCCTTGAGGCACCCAAGGTAGATACCTAGGGTGAAGACCTCTCTAAGGCAGCCTACGTGCTTCTGAAAAACTATAATAATAAAGAAAAAAAAAAGTAATTATTTTGTAGGTGGATGAATCACAGAGAAAAGAGAATATTAGAAGGGAACCCTATCTCACATGTACTCATCACCTCCACTCCTTACCATGCACCCCTCCATCAGTTCCCCTATTTTTCATGTCATTGCTTCAATTTAGGTGAGAAGTGTGTTTTCTACAGGATCACCTTATCCATGACCATCATCCCTGCATCCACACACACTCCTATTCCCTTTGTCCATTAATTGCAACATCCTCATAAACACCATCAGCAGACAACAAGAGAGGAAGAAGGATGACTACACAACAGTAGTAACATCAGATCTGCAATCACAGACACCATCGGCAGACAATAGAGGAGGAAGAAGAATGATCATCAGCAACACCTCTGATCTTTGACACTTTCAGCATGGCATTAAAGCCACAGATAAGTATCTTACTCACTCACTCATCTGCATCATTTGATCAAAGTTTGTAGAGGTTAAGAGGTAGTTAGTTTAGAGGCCAGTTTCCTCTAAAAAAATTAAAAACATTATGCCCTCCAAAACCTCAAGATCCTATAACATGGACAGTCGTCAATGACTTACTAGCAGAGGACGACATCAAAACCTTCATCTATGGTGTTAGTACTTCTGTTAGTAAGGAGGAGACAAAACAAGAAATAACAGATATAGAGTTATATGGGGATGAGATGGATAAAGAAGACACTAATACAAAGGAACATGATGCTGAAAAAGAAAAGGAAGAAGGCATTGAAACAAAGAAGAACAAGCACCAAGAAACAAAAGAGATAAGTGGCTTTAGGGACAGAGAAGAATTTGAACAATCAAAATCCCATGGCCTTAATCATCACCCATAATTTGACTGCAAATGATCCTCAGCTGACACTTAGATATCTTGTTGCCCAAGGGCAAGCAAGTACACATTTTGAGGATATGTTTAGGTTGATAAGAAATGATACTATACATGCCTACTAAAAGAGATGAAACACTTCCACCTAGATTGAAGATCAAAGAATGTCATTGGGAAGAAGGAGAAAGGAAGGAAGGCTCCTATGAACAAGAAAAGAAGACCACAACAAAAGAAGGAGATGTTAGGGAGACTACCAGAGCCACTAAGTTACTCAGAGGATGAGCAACACTTTCAGTAGGGGGTGATGATGAGCCTCATCATTAAGTAATTATATGGGTGTAAATTGGCCTTAATTCACCTCCTAGCTTAGTCAAACCAACTATTCTCGCAACTTATTGCATACTTTTGATTATATTTTACTTATAATATGAGTTAGAGTTGGATATTTTGCTTTGTGGTCTAATGTGCATATAATGTAGGAATAAAGGATAAAAGCAAGGGAAATGCAGGGATAAAAGGTAAAAGTAAGGGACTATGGTAAAAGAACTTGGTAAAAACTCAGATGGGACAAGGAAGAGGAATTACAGGAGGTAAATCCTCCTCATTTACTTCCCATCCATTTGAATCTCCCTCCATCAGCTAAAAGTACACACAACCAAATTAGGAGTACTAAAAGACAGCCAAGCAAGTGGAAGTACAAGTAGCCACCCAAGTAGAAGGTAGTCGAGACGGTGAAAGGGAAAGGGCAAGTTATCATTAAGTTGGGAGAGGTACCTCCCTAATTTTGAGGGAAGTCATTGAGACTTCAGATGTATAACTAGAGAGGCTTAGGACCTGAGTTTTTTTAGTAAACCAATAGTGAGTCAGTCAGTTAGCAAGTATTCATACCTTTTGACTTGAAACAGTTTCATGTCATACAGTGTTCTTTGATAATGAAGATGATTTTTTATTTGAGCTAGCACTGAGTTAACATAGAGGGTTGAAGCTGTTAGGGTCAGGGCCATACCATAGCAGCCAAAGCTCCTCTTTCTTGTGTTGTATTCTAGCATAAAATCCTTCTTTCTATTCATTTACTCAAGTAGTTCATTTCCATTATAGCACTAGCATAGATGCATGGTTTTATTATTCATTCTTTGAATAGATGCATGATCATCAAAATGGTTCAGCATAGATTCATAGCTTTCCTATTCATTTACTGAAGTGGCCTCTTGTTTTCTATTCATTTGCTGAGTAGTTGCAGTTTCATTACAGTGGTGCAGGGCAGATTGGTTGTGTTTCAATTTATTCCAATTCTGATTTCACTTAATCAGTAAGTTGACAAAGAAAAGATCCACAAGGTTTCTCATAGGTGTCTCGACCTCCCCTCCTCCCTCTAGGACCATGATGTGAGGAAGAAACCCTGCAGTAACCCCAAAAACACAGGGTTTTGGTTTTCACAGAGAGTTTGTTGTTTCATGCAGTCACTAAGTTCATTTCATATTGCTCTATTCCTTTAATGGTCATCTTCCTCTTCACTCTCTTTCTGTCATCAGACCTCACTCACATTTCCATGTCATTCTCTTTCAGCATGAAATGCCTAAGCAAAAGCTATTAAATTCATGTTTAAATGGTTTTTTTGGTAAATTGCCTCACATGGCAAAGCTGACCAATCACCGCTCGAATTCATTTCTGCATTTGACTTTTCGCCCTTTGAATCGCCACTTTCGATCTGCCTTGTCAGATCCAACGGTTATCACGCACCCGCTCACCAACTAGCTTGGTCAAATCTCCACCATAGATCTGCCTTGCCAGATCCGACGACCATCGTGCAATATCACGTGGATTTCCGACTGACCATTATCCAACTGAGGGCACACGATATGGATGGTTTCCCCATGCTACATGTCGGCCATGGAGGCTAATTGCATGAATTTCTACAAAACTGCTTACATCTTTGACGACGCGTGATATACTGCTTACCACCCTCTAAACCTACTCCCCCTTTTTTGCACGTGCCTTTGAGCTCTCTCATCTCTGTCATCGATCTGTCTCCTTATCCGATAATTGTCGCTTCACCCGATACCATTTCAACACGTTCCTTTTGCTCATAACCTAACCTCCACTGTCCATCTACTAATGAATCCTGTCTATCCATCTCCTAACTCCACCCACGCGATATAATCCCAACTGTCCATCTTGTTAGTTCACCATCTTCGCCCATCTACCTACGTACCCTACTGCAATCTGATCTGAGTCGTTCGTTCGTATTCCACCCACCTGATCCAACGGTTCTTATGCGTTGTTGCTCCTTCACATCCTCTTTTCACCATTTTGATCTTTGACCATTTTTCTGCTTGAACCCAGACTTCACCTAGTTTCCTTTACCTGCACCTTAGGATAGTTTTATGATATTTTACTTCTGCAACTCAGATAGTTAGCATTAGATTAGTGTTGTTTAGAAATTTTGCTTAGTCGAGCTGTTTTCCTAGTTAATTAGGTTATGGTGTGATTTAGGGTTGCATGTTGTTTTCTTCATTTATGTAGTAGAGTAGCTCTCCCTTAGAATAGATTTTCTTTCCTTCCATCAAAATCAAGCTTCTTCTGACCCTATAAGTTTGGCTTGGAACCCCTAGGGTCTCTTGCCAAATGACCAATGACAATAGGAGGTGCCTTCACTTCTACTTGTGTATATAGCACAGTCACCTCCAAGTTTTACGAACCCCGGTTTGATAAGTAAAGCTAGTAGCCCTGGGAGTTGCAGCATTCTTGTTGCAATACCTAGGCTCATCAATATCCATTATTAACAGTTATGTACATCTACATATTAACTCTGCATAACATTTATCATATTATCAATTCTCAAGTAAACAAGAGTTTTACAGATGTGGGTTGGTCCATAGGCCGCAATGTTTGAAGTTAGCTTTAATACCATTTGTAAGAAACCTCCTTAGCCTACCCTAGAAATTAACTACTAGGATCCCATTCTCGTAATTTTTTTTTCTTTCTTTATTTATCATTAAGATTGAACCCTTGCGAAGGGTATATTTATTCCATCATTATATCATCATTATTATTTATATAACAAAATCAATAGTCTTTATTAATTTGACTATAAAGTGATTCTTGATGTGGAATTTTAGGTCTATATATAAATCTTATATGTTAGATCAATATTAAGCATAATTTACTAGTTGTAGGAAGGACTGACAATAGCATGCAACCCAAAATAATTCCTTGATTAATCCAACCAACATTAATGGGAATTAATTTAACTCTATTGTAGTTATCCTTCTTTCATCATGCATAACTAACTAGTTTAGCATAAGTAGATACAAGTCTTAGGACAAGTATGGTATGGATAACATGTTCCTTTGACCATACACATAATATTACAACTGTTCCACAAGTAAAAACATTTACCAAGTTATGATCCAACACTAGAGATATCATATTATTATAGGCATACTAGGTACCTTCATCAACTTGATGATATTCAAGTTAATTCATTGGATATCGACATTCAAGTTAGATCTACTAGATACCTTTATAGACCAATATATGTCTATTTCATAAGAAAAAATAATAAAATTTGTTCCATTTATACTCACATGTCATTTCTAACATGAGTAGGAGGCTCCTTGGTCCAAGTATTAATAATTACATATTATGCTTCTACTATTAACTTTGCACCTGAATGTAAAAGGAATTACATGCATACATTGCAATCATTCTCCTAACATCATTAACCCAGATAAATATACTTGTATATAATTAGTACATGTAACTCATTTAGTCATTCTAATGCTACGAATAACACTACATCTACACATGTCCCGTAACCCATAATCACCTGCATCCATATAATCATCTCATATACTTCCTAACATAAACCATGTTTACTCATATATATAATAGCCACATTCATAATCGATCATTAGTAATCTAGCTCTTTGACACAAGTATTAATAGCTAATTACCATGATTCCATCACACAAATTAACATTGCAAAAATAAGAAGTAAAAATAAAGGTGAGAAGCCACATACAGTACATCTCATGCAAGAGTATCCAAGTAGGAAGAAGAAGAACATCACTTGGAGAGTAGAGCACCACCACCCAACCATGAATCATCATTGATTTGCCCCGAGCTGAGGTTCTTGCCATGGATCAACTGCCCCCAATTGATCAATGCAATGGTTATTTAATACCCTCTTTCATGATTTAGTTTCCATTAGCGGCGTCCTGCTTTTATGGATTTTTTCCATTTGCCTAGGTCTTTTTCTAGAAAAGCTCGTCTTTATCTCCCGCGAGGATTTTCCTCGTAAAATATTGCCTTTATCTCCGGCAAATATTTTATGTTTCTTCATTCATGGATGTTTATCTCCAATCCATCTGATGCGTATTTATCTCCAATCCATCCAAGCTTATCTAGAATCACATCTAGAAGCTTTATCATGAAATATTTATCTCTATCCCATTCCTCAATGGGATTTGGCAAGAATATCATGTCATGGTGTCTTGCTTTTCCAAGTGATTCATTTATTAATTTATTTAACAATATTTTTCCTTTCCATATTACATATCACACCTAGCTTTCCTCGGCTTAGGTTTACAATAGTTAACACACAAGGTAGGGGTGTTACACTCGATTAGGACAAATCATATATTGTATTAGGAAACATGTCACTGGCCCGCATCATGGTTCATTTGGACACTCAGGAGGGTCTGAAGGAGAGAATTACATTACTTTGGAAGCACTTTTCCCGTACTCAGATACTTGACTATGAAGGGGTACCCTTCATATGCAGGCATTGTAACAAGGTCGACCATTTATACAAGGAATACCCACTGGTTCTATCTCACCCGCCTCCGGAAAATGCATCTGATAGTATTCGAATGGCAGACAAGTCGAGTTCGTAGGATCAACGGACACCCAAAGCACCTAGCAATTAAACTAAGGCAAAGGCTTGGGGGAAGAGGCAAGTGAATGTTATGGTTCTCCCTCCCTTGTCTCCTCTTACTAGGTCTCGTGCGACAGCCACTACAGTGTGCACATCGGGTAACCCTCCCTCCTGTACTTTTGTTACATCTATTTCTCATTCTGGATCATTTCATTCATCCTCTATGTCTCCATTGATCTTGTCATCTGCATCTACATCACCTCCTCTGACTTGTCCCACGGTTTTTCCTCCTCCTATTTTTTCCAATATGCCTCCATCCTTCCCTGGTCCTCGCCTATCTTTCCCTTTGACTCAGGCATCGGATATCTCGTGTCCCTCCCACTCCTACAACCTTTTCTCCTTGGAAAAATCTTCCTCCCTAGATTTATGTGGTATTGTTATCATCCCTTCCAAGCTCTCCAAGACCACTCGTGGAAGACATTCCTCTATCTCCAATTCCATCCATCAAGTTGGTATTGATGTGGTTGAGGGTAGAAAACCATCCATTGAATAATTTCTTAGAGAACCGAGCACCCTATCATCTGCCTTATTGACTTGGTTATCCCTGTGCTAGAATCCTTTGCACCTAGGTGGAAATTTCATGCCCTAGATGTTCAAGCATGATCCAGGGGCATTTATTTTGCCTTCAATCCCAAAGCTGTAAGGATTTGAAATATATGGGGAGGGGTGAGGTTTATCGGTGCAAATATTTTATCATCTAAAATGGGAAAGGAGCTTAGATTGATAAACATGTATGGCCCATGTCACAAAAGGACTAACTTTTGGGACCAATGTTTCAATACATCCGTCTTATAATTTGACAACATCATATTCAGTTGAGATCTCAATTTTTCTATTGGACACATAGAATCCTAGGGGCATAATGCTTAGATTAACCCTTTATTAGACACCATGGAAACCCTATTGGATAACCACCAGTTCATTGACATTCCCATGGCTCGACCTCAGTGTACATGGAAGAACAGAAGGGTTAGAGAGGCCATGTTGTCCTGAAGGCTAGACTGATTACTCATCAAATAGTCACTCATTGGGTCTCTCACTAACTACAAACAATGGGTTGGATTGGACGGTTTCTCTGACCACTCTCCCATTTATCTTGAGATTGTTGGTCATGTCTACAAACCAACATCCCCCTTTAAGTTTGATGCCACTAAGTTAAAAGACTTAAACTACATCATATTGGTCTAGGACTTTTGGAATGCTCACCTCCCTGATAGTAGATGATCTATCTCTAAATGATTTTCCAACAACCTTCTTAGACTTAAGAGACTAACCATTGATTAGGACAAAGACAAGAGAAAGAAGGGTGACCTCAATCTTCTCAATATTGAACTTGAGCTTGCCAGTCTAGAAGATGATGATTGGAGAGGATTCTCATTTTTGAAGCTAAAACCCATCTCATCGGGCTTGAGGCAAAAAGGAATAGGATTATAAATGGCAAAGAAGAAACTTGGTGACTTGGGAGTCATGCCATCTGGTTACAATCTTGATATATAAATATGAAGTTCTATCATGAATTTGAAAATGGGTGACGAGTGATCAACACCATATGGAAAATGACTGATAAGGAAGGTTAAAGAGTTCATTCCTTCAATCAACTTGCATCGATTAGAACATCACACTTCAGTTAAATTTTCAAGGCCCCACAAGAAGCTTCACTTACTGAGATTATTAGGGTGGCTGGCCTCTTTCCTCGGTTTGTTGATCATGATGTTTTTGAGGACCTCAACAAGCTTGTATCTATGGGGGTGCTGGAGGGCACATTAAGATGGTTTAAAAAGGATAAGAGCCCTAGCCGTGATGGATGGTTGGTTGAATTCTACTTGGCATCTTTTGAATTACTTGGGAAAGATCTGCTTCAAGTCATCGAGGAATGTAAGATCAGTGGCAAAATGTATGATGCATTCAACTCAACCTTCATTGCCCTCATTCCTAAATCTGATTCCCCTGAAACTTTGAATGACTTTAGACCCATCTCCCTCTACAATTTCATTTATAAGATTATTGCCAAGATCATCACCAATTGTCTCAAACCTATTCTATCTACTCATATATCGCCTGACTCATTTGCATTTCTTAATCACCATCAAATTCATGACGCTATTGGCACTGCACAGGAGGTCCTACACTCCATTAAGATTAAGAAATTAAAGGGAATGATCCTCAAGATAGACCTAGCAAAGGCTTTTGATCACACCAGTTGGTTATACTTGAGAATTCTCCTTAACCATCAGGGTTTCCCCCTAGACTTCATCAATTGTATCATGTGTTGCATTGCCAATGTTTCATATAGTGTTCTTATAAATGGATCGGCCTCCCCTTTTTCCATACTAAATGTGGCCTCAGACAAGGTTGCCCCCTGTCTCCACTACTTTTTAAGCTTGTCATGGAAGGCCTGAGCCGAGTCATTTCTGAATATCGTAGGCTAGGTCAACTCCAAGGTATTAATATCACCAACAATTGCATCCTTACACATCTCCTTTTTATCGACGATGTTTTAATTTTCCTCAATGGGGATATTGGTGATTCATCAACATTTCTTTCAATACTGCAATTATTCAGTTGAGCCACTCGAATTGAATGTAATTCCCAGAAATCCACTATTTCGTTTGTTCGATGCTCACCACATGAGATTCATTATGCACACCATAGATTACCCTTTACAATTCTACCTTTCGATGATGTACTTAAGTATCTTTGGTTCTGACTCAAGCCTCTTGATTACAAACTTTTTTATTAGACCTAGATGTTGCAAAGATCGAAAGGAGATTGAAAATTTGGCATCATATATATCTTTCCATGATAAAGTGACTAGTACTAATCAAATCAGTTTTGGAAGCCATTCTGGTATATTGGATGTCCATGGCCTGGATCCCTAAGGGGATCTTAATGATAATACAATAGTTATGTTGCAGATTTCTATGGAAATGGAAACATGATGACCACATATATGCATGGGTTCGATGGGACTTGTTTTCACTTCCTAAGAAATGGGGAGGCTAGTGATTGAAGAACCCCGACTCCTTCTCTAAAGCACTAGCTGCCAATATGGGTTGGAAAATTCTCACTGCTAAAAGCTTATGGGCTGAGGTGGTTTATCATAAATATATCTAGCCCCTTCACATCCTTGATTAGGTCAAAATTCCCACTTGGAACCACTCAAGCATCTTATCCATTTGGCACCATGTCTTAAATTCTGTATCCAGCATTCGCAATGGATTGGCTTGGTGAATAAAGTAAGGCTCTTCTATTCGTGTTACTATGGATCCATGGTCTGGATGAGGTAATGCATATAAGATTCCTCCTGACCTCATCCATTTCTAATCTACTGTTGGTGTATCATATCTTGATCAAATAGCAAATCCAGAGAAGTCTAAAACTTTTTCACAGTCATGGAAATCTGCTTTACATCTAGGCATTCCTGACATCTAGCATCTAGATTGGCTCAACTACATTGATTCTCTTGCTAAATATGATGTTAGGATAATTTATGGTGAGGAAGAACTTATTTGGGTACATGACAAGCATGACAACTATGCACCTTAGGATGGTTAGAAAATCATATATGTTGCAGACAAGTCCCTAGTTATGGACTGGTGGTGGAGCGTATTGTGGAAGTTGAAGGCCGACCACAATCTAGACTATCCATGTGGATTTTTCTCCGATATAAAGCACCTACATGAAAAAATATAAAGAAGCACTCATTCCATGGCCCTACCTGGTGCGTTCTTTGTCGACAAGAATCTGAGACAATTTACCACTTATTCCTTCATTACCACTCCATTTTACCTTTTTGGTCACAAATTCTCAACTCTCTCTCTCTATTACTCCTCAATGGCACGGGGACTCCATCCTTGATGCTTGATAATCGTGGTGGACGTTTGCCCATCCTCCTAAAGTTAGCAACCTTTCCCTTCTAGTTTTTTGGTCTATTGGGCTACTTAGAAAAAAATCCATATTCAAAGGTATTGAACTTCACTCAACTTAGTCTTCTGCTCATGTTATATCCCTATACTTCGACATACCCGATGATGACCGACCTACACCCCAGCGAACCATCATTCTTGAAGTCATTGTCAGGAACCTACCTTGGGCCTATTTTGATGGATTATCCCAGGAGAATGGGTGTGGGGGAGGTGCCCTCTTACACCTATCAGATAATCATTATTTAAAAATTCAGATGGGATTGGGCATTAGAACTAACAACTTTGCAGTATTGATCACTCTCACACATCTTTTGTATTTTGCATTAGAGAAAGAGTGTAGTTATATACAACTATTTGGAAACTATAAGATTATTATAAATTGGAACAACAACACATCTATTTGTCATGTGCACACACTCACGAATATACTAGATGATGCTTTGCTTTTGAAACCACACTTTGACTCCAATTTTTTCCATCACATCTACAGGGAGCGCAATCAAATTTTCGACCATTTATCCAAGGAGGTCACGATCGAGCCTAGGGGCCTATGGTTGATTCAAGAGTAGAGGGGACAAAAATACTATCAGTACTACTACCGCCCATACATTGATTAGAGGATGCATGAGGCTAACAGGCCCTGATTTCTTGGGTTATTTTTTAGATATATACAGATTTTTGCATCGAGTACAATTTTCATGTATATATCTATTTTTTACTTGTAATAATGTAATTATCACTAGACTACCCTATGAGGTATTTTTGTATAAAAATATCTAAAGATAGAACACCACAACTTACAACATATACTTTTTAAAACATTTACAATATGTAATTTTCAACATATTAATGGAAATTATGATTTTTTTTAAAAAAAAATTAACAAAAAAATCATATATTTAATATCTATCTTAATAATAATCTTAAAAATTAAATTATTATTATTTTAAATTATTATTATTATTAAAAATAATAGCAAATAACACATTTAGCAACTTGAACTATATTTAAACCCACCCTTACCCTACTTTCATGGTTTTGCATTCATAAAAGCCGTGTCATTGCCACACTTACTTCCCATTCGATGGTTTTGCAACTTCCAAAACTGTGTTTTGTAACATCAATCTTGTTTCGCTCCAGCAGAAAGTTCAGTATGTGATATTAATATTCTTTTTGCACAGGTTACAAAAAATTCAATTTTCTTAATATTAATCTGGGTTCCCACCAACAAAAAGTTCACGCTCAAGCATACGATGTATAGTCTCAACATTTTACACAAACTTATAGTTTATACACTGATTTTTGTCGAACTTCAACTTCGTATCTTGACGTTTCACTCGGACTTAAATTTCATACCCGGCGTTTAGTTCAAATTTAAGAGTCATGCCCAGACGATTGCCTCAACTTAAATGTCATGCCCCTCCATGTTTCGCTCAAACTTAAAATTCATTAAGGACGTTTCGCTCAAATTTAATTACGATTTTTTCTCTATTTATGATAATGAAAATGTTTTGGTTTGACGACGGAATCTAAGATTAAAATGATGATAAAATTAACCATTACAGTTTATAAGTTCATTAAATGTTTAACAAATGCGATATGGTGTCCATTAAAAATGTTGATAACAAACCATTTTAGGCCAGAGATATAGCTCTGTAACTTGATCTTATCTTTTAGATTGCTATTTTGATTGTGTTTTTATTTTTACTTTTATTTACAATTTTTACGTAGAGTTTGGAGAGATAGCAAATACTCATAATCAGTTAAGTGAAATCAGTGGTTTCACTTAACGAATCTTTGAGATACTAAACAATATTTTTAGTTTGACTATACGTTGGAAAATACCTATAAAAATCACATTATTTAAACTCATACCAATAGGAACTCAATATACCTTATCAATTTAAAAATCCCTAATTTCACTAGATATTGTAGGTATCCATTTTTCCATTAACTTTTCTTATACTTTATATATTTTTTCATTAACTTTAAGCACCATTTTTTACACTTACCAATATAAACACCCTTTATCCTTATTCCATGATCAATATATTATGTCATTTTTCTTTCTATATATATCCACTAATATAAACTTATATAGTATTGCTCCCCAACTGAAATTCGAACTTTGTATTAATTAAATTTATTTCTCATAATAATTAAGACTTCTCACAAATAACATAATAATATTTAATGTAATTGCTTATAAACTATGATCTATGATATATTCTTTATATGAAATATTAAGGTAAGTTTGAAAAAGAGAATATTGATAACAAAGCTTATATTTAAGTGCACACATTAACATGCATTGTTACCCATGCTTAATCGTTCAGTAATGTGCAGTTTTGTAATAAAAATTTAACAGTATAATGAATTTCTTTATTTTTCGCAATTCCGAGATTTTTTTATTCAAAGAGTTAGACAAGATTTTTTTTTCTTTAAAAATCATGGCAATTTTGGAAAGAGTTTGATAAAATCATGCAAATATTTCTGTAAATCTAAATTAAAACTCAAATATCAAGATTTTCGATACCAATTTTTTTTAAATAATGCTGAAGGGTTATTTAATATTATAACAATTTTGTTTTTAGATCCCGAGATGATCTCATGCAAAGAGTCCTTTAATCTTTTAGCAAATCCATGCCATGCAAACTCCATACTTGAAAAGAAGGAAGAGAAATAAAGCATTTTTTGGTAGACGCGTTTTCGTCCGTCCCAAACTGACTCAGGCGACCGTGTGAACGATGCAAAGCCTTAATGAATGCTTGCTTTGAACTGGTTCGAACTCTCCTTTTAATAATTTTTGCCACCAACAATTTTATAAGTTTACATGGTGGCAACAATGTAGGAGTTTCGGTTAACAAGTAGCTAAAGACGTGGGTTGATAGCTGCTTACAACTGGTTCCATCCTCTACATTCATTGTTGCTGGGACGATAAGTGCATGGTGGATAATGTTAGCGGTTCACAGTTAACAATTCAAATTGTATGGACACAAAGGTTGATAGATATTTTCATGTCATGATATTTTCATGTGATGAAGTGTGCAGGGTGGATAATATTAACTGGTTAACAATAAACAATTGCATGTGTAAGTGGGTTGATAGATATCTTCATAACATGCATGCGAAGGGGTAGTAAAACATGATAAAATAATAAAATGACAGATGTTGAGCCTGATAAATCACCAAAAACCAGTTTCCTCCTTTTTCGCTTCCGTTGATGTGAATATGTTGGTATCGTTTATTTCACGACAATCTTACAAAAACTCGAGTTATGGACTGCCTTTGCCGGGCTCTTCCTTCGGATCACCACATGCCAGGGTGGATGCCCTTACTAATAGTACTGGTTAAATAGTATTGTAGAACTTTGCGGACCCTCTGATAATCTGAATGTACAATTAAGTTAAGGAGATTTTATTTATCAATCTATAACAGTCTCACCTTTGGTTCATTTACTCTTTAATTTTTTAAAGGAAAAAATATGTAAAAATAATACACTACGATAATCAAAGGATTTGACCTTCGAAACTTAAACTTTATAATACAGGATCTCCAATCAATATGCACGATCGAGAATCAAGCTGCACTCCGAGGGCTTGTCACAACCCGAAGGCGACGTTAATACCAATGCTATTTTTTTACATATGTAATACACGTATCCGTGCTCCTTTTTTCTATTATATACAAAGTGTTAGAATGAGCATTTTCCTTTTTGTTCATACTAGTCCGCTAATCAATCAATGGAGCTCTACCAGTCAGACTAAGTCACATCGTAAACTAGAATTTATCCTTGCAATGCCTCATTGTACTGCGCACCTCTGATTCTACCAAAAAACCTGAGCGTTGAAACTATTCCTTGACCACCGCCGGGACGTAGACTAAGGCATCGTGAGCATGGCCACTTTATTTAAAAAAAACTTTGAATACATTCCTCATGTTTCCAGGAAGATTTTAAATGTGTAATGAAAACATAGGCATGGAAATTGAACGAGCACCTTCCTTTCCATTTCAGATTCATTCCGGCATCTGACAACCTAAATCCAAAATATATACATATTCTAGATTCCATACCACTTAATGGAAAATAGCACCCAGACGACAGCATATATTAACAAATGAAGCATAGATATCATTCATCTTTTTGTCTGTGAGACATATGCATTTATTCATTCTTTGGCAACTAACATTCATATACACGTGAAACTGAAGTTCGAGGAGAAATAACATACTATATTCAAGCATAACAAAATAGAAACAAAAAACATGTATGTTAATCAACTCTGTCAATGGCAAATCATGTGTTATTCACCACCCAGCCATAAGTGTTCATTGTATTCGTCGAGTGTAGTTAGCACTGTCTGGGCTATCAGGCGAGAAGGGCTAAATGATATTTTTAAGGGCTTTACTTATAAATATCGATAACCCCTAGAATATTCTTAAAAATAAAATAAGTATAACCCCTAGATTATTCTTAAACTAACAATCATGTTAAATATATTTCAAACATGCAACCAACGTTCCCATGTTTCAACGAATTATGTGTCTTTCTTATTAACGAATCCTTCTTTGCTAGATAGTATCAAACACATACATGGCAGACACAAAGTATGAATGGTAAGCATGAGAGTGTATCTATTATTAACAAATGATATACATTTATAGACACAAAGTATGAATGATAAGCATGAGAGTGTGTCTATTATTAATAGATGATATACATTTATAGTACATTCATATGACCTTTGGTTTTGTATTCCAAGGTCTCTTGGACTTCCTTAGACTATTCAACTTCCACACCAACCCTTAGAGGATTAGGTGTTCAACATTCCCCTGCTAATCTGAAGGGTTATGTATGAGTCCAAGAAGAGAGTTGTAATACCAAATGTGCAAAAATGCATGGCAGCACTAGGCTGAATGTGCTTTCTGAAATGTTGGTATAAAGGGAAATGGTTTAAGGATGACAACCAACAGTAGAACGCTTAGTGTAGTTCCTGGAACTTTTCCAATTCTAGCATGAAGCTGAGGTCTTCTACTAGAGGAAGTGTTGCCAATTCTTTGAAAAGGGAAACCTTCAACCATGAAAGGGAGGTATCACCCTGCATAAAAAGGAGAACCTCAACCTGAAAAGGGAGGTCCCAACCTGTGATGGTTTAAGGATGACCAACAACTCTAGAATGCTTAATGCAATTCCTGGAACTCTTCCAAAACTGGCAAGAAGCTGAAATCTTCTACTAGAGGAAGTGTCCCCAATTCTTTGAAGAGGTATCACCGACTGAAGGCATGCTCAGGGGCATATTTGTCTCGGGTTACAACTCTGAATCTGGTTGGCAGGTTGTGGCTCAGGCTCACTTGATGTGGTTTTGAAGCTTGTAGATGACCATCATTTCCCCCATGTCAGATACAAGGTGAAAAGATGAGGAGATAGTAATTGCAACACTTTTTAATATTGGAGAACAAATCCTATTGTATGAACAAAATATCCTCTTTGCTGTTGAAGCCAATTGCCAAAAAGCGATCCATCTAAGATGAATCTTTGTTCTCACGAGATGTTTGTTTCTGAAGCATCTATTTGAAGAATGACTAGTTTTATGATAGTGTTTACATTGATGAAGATGAAAACAATGAACTTTCATGTGGCCAACTTGGTCACAGTGTTAGCATTTCACAATCTATTGTTGTTGTTCTGGAAGAGGAGCAGAATTTGGAACAACTGAAGAAAAATTGTCATGAAAGGATCCAACACTCTGCACTGGATGGCATTGAGTAATATGGAATAGGAAAATACATGCCCTTAACATATCCGTGACTTGTTTTTTGTTTACTATGGACAAGCTCTTCCCAAGGTCTGATGATGAGCTTGGGAAGTGCAAATTGAACTTCTGCATGTGCATGCAATTCTATTGCTTCATTGGGAAATGGATCGGAATCAACTACAACATTATTGACTTGTTGCTTAAGGGTGTCTGTTTCAATGTTCTTAACAGAGACAAGTTGAGAAGGATGACTCCACTGCTGAAATTATGCTCGCTAAAGTTGAGATTCAAGCTCCAAAAAGTCTATTTTTTCCTGTGTATTCTGCAGACATGACTTAATATCACAAAGAGTGTTCTTTCTTATTTTAACCTCGTCTTCGACAATAGATTGTATCAGAGTTTTCAAGAACTCTAATAATTCACCAATTTGAGTAATTTTTCAAATGTTAAACTTACACTTTAAAAAGTTGATGCCAAAGAATCTGATGCCAATAAAACAAATAATATGCAAACTGTCAAGCTTCCAAAAGATGCATGGATCTAAAAGAAAGTTTGTTCTTCCCCATGGCCCCCACCAATGATCTTTGACAATAAGATCATCAAAATGGAACCATCATAATAAACAAGATGAAATTTTATTTTCTAGATGTAATGTCTCTAGTTGTGTCTCTGTATTAGGATTGAAAGCTATCTATTTCTTGCCACGCATTATTTTCGAAAAGAACTATAAATTTCAAAGTTCGTGAATGGGGGAGCTCCTCCTAGAGAACCGATGCCTCCAAATGTTGTTGTTAGACTTCCAACTGCGGAAGAACTAGAGAAATATGCTCTAAGACAATGGGATAATTTTCTTTTGCAACTAGTCAGCTATGGCTTTCAAGAAAACACTCCTGAACCTGGTTAACAAAGAATGGTTTCCAGTTTTTTCTGATGGAAACAAGTTCTCAACTCTGGAAGATCATTACAGAGTACAACTCAACAGTTGAGGATAGAGGAATTGATGCCATAGATTTAATTTCTTTTCTACTTGAGCTTAGTTTCCATGCCAGTGGTGAGGCTTACAATGTCAATACACTCACAAATATACAACTGGAGGTCGTGTTACAATGTCAATACACTCACAAATATGCAACTGGAGGTCGTGGAGGAACTTCCTGTACTTGGCTTAGTGCCATTTTAGTATATGAAAGAGAAATGGTTTATCTACAAAGTTGGCTACAAGTCTAGCATCGAACCTTTCAAATTCATCATCCCGGAAAGCAGTTGAGGGATTTGTGGAGATAAATTTCAGGGTATATGCATATTCAACATCTAGATTACATAGATCGAATATCAACTTCCAAATCTAATTGTGAGAGGAATAAGGCAAATAAAGCACCACTATGCATTACAAGTTGTTGTGGGTATGCATTATGGAAAGGTGTGCATAGTAATGACAGGTTTGAGCATACTAGAGAAGAAGGGGCTGTATGTGGAGAGGCTAAAACTTCTCTCGAGAGAAAGGGCTATCATGGTAGAAATACCAGCAACAAATTTCTTTATCAAATCATCCTCTATGAGATCAAGACCCTCAGGATCAAATACTGATCCATCGTCGTATACAATCTTCACAGCCACTCCATACGAAAATGGCCTAATGCCAAGCTTCTTGCAGCATCAATGAATGCTCGTATATCAGCAATTGTGTGATGGTGATTGAAGCGAGCCACCATGCGTGGTGGGATCCGGTGCATCGTTGTTGGTGTCGTCGATAGGTGTTGGTCGCAAGGCAGAGCGGGATGCAGACAGCAACCTATCGTTTCCCAACGACGGATTCAGTCCGAGAAAAGACCGTGGTCGATGCTCAGTGCCTTGGTGTCATCTCATGTGTAGACATTCTCACAATTGCAATAAGAGATCTCATTACTCTGGTAGGGGGGCCAAAGTACCAGGTCAAGAAGGGGTGCAAAGATGGGCTTGTCTCAGAAGCCTCTCGAGTTGTAGGCAATCTCCCAGAAGCAATGATGAGCGTGGATGAGTTAAATTCCTTGTTCGAATACAAGGGCTTCAATCAGTCAGAAATGACAACGCTCTTGCGAGCTCACACCATGGGCTTCTCGCACTGTAATGAGTTGATGGGGAGGATCTACAAAGAACCCAAGGATTCCACCATCGATCCTCACTACGCTGCAGGACTGGAAAACATCTGGCCCTAGTAGAACCTCAATCCCGACATGGTCGCCTTCAATGATGTCCTTTCTCCCAGGAATTTCGATAATGTTTTATATCAGAATCTGCCAAAGGGTTTGGGCTTGTTGGCCTCTGATCAGATCCTGTACACCGATGCTCGGACCAGGGGCCTTGTAGAAACATATGCTTCCGACCAAAATGCTTTCTTTCGGGACTTTGCTCTTGCCATGGATAAGCTCGATAGCGTGGGTGTTAAAACTGGCTATGAGGGAGAACGCAGTATGACTGTTCGTATCCATTCAACATTAACGATTACAGGGGATTCTCCGTATGGGATTTTTTACCACCGTACATACTAGAAATACCACTACACCTGAACTTCAAAATTGATAGAACTTCAGTGGTCGGAGTAGGTGACTTGAACAGGAATGAACCAACACTGGGATCGTTTCCTTTTATTTTGTCAATACTGCATGCAACAACGTTGGGAGGGAATCAAGGGGATAGAGAATCATTAAATCATGCAAAAGACTAACGCTATTTTTTTTCTATTTCAATACTGTAGACAGCGCAAGGAAGTTGCTGACGGAGAGACAATTATGCACAAAATAGAGAAACACCGAAAATCACTACACCATAAAACTAGCGATTCAAATTTGAGCAGGGTAGGAAGGAACTCGCTCTATACCATGTCAAACAGATAGATGACAGAGACAAAGTATTAATGTTAGCATGAGAGTGTATTTATTATCAACAAATTATATACATTTAGTATTAATGTTAGCATGACAGTGTATCTATTATCAACAAATGATATACATTTATAGTACATTCATATGACCTTTGGTTTCATATTCCAAGGTTTCTTGGACTTCTTTAGACTATTCAGCTTCCACACCAACCCTTAGAGGATTAGGTGTCCAATAGTATCCTTATATCATCTTCAAAAATTTTATCCCAATCTTCAAACCTTCTATCACTTCAAGGAATTTCTTCCTCAGGACATATAAAAGTTATTATCTTTGAATTTATTTTCATGGAAATAAAGTTCCATAAAGATCTATTCTCAATGAGAAAAAAAAAGACAAATTTATTTATTTGTTATATTTAATGATACAAAATTTCAAAAATGTGTCATTCAAAGAAAATGTTTTATAAGACTAGAAACAATATTATTTATTATATATATATATATATATATCTATCTCAATTTGTTAAATCAAAATTTATTATGTCATTGTCAAGAAACGAATCTAAGTGAGAAATATCTCAATTTCCTCCCTACCATTCTAGATAAATCTAATTGACTTATTTTTAATAATTTTTTTATAAATTTAAATTTTTCTATTATTAATAATTAAAATACACTTTTGTAATATAAAAAATTATTATTATATGTATTCCCAATTAAAATGATTTTGAATAATTAAATAAAAGATTATTATTTTCTTTATCAAAATTCAAATCATCTTTAATAATTATTTATTATTAATAGTAATTTAATTTTTAATTAGTTAATGAAATAGTTTAATTAACAACTCCATATTATAAAATATTAAGTAAACCATTCAAATCTTGTGGATCAAACCTATATATATAATAAATTGAATTTTTTTATTAATATTTATGAATTAAAAAATTATAAAAAAAATCACTCATTAAAATATATTATTTACTAAAAGCATGTAACTCATCACTTAAATTATATACGGAGGTTAGTATATATTATTTATTAAGGATATGTAACTCATCACTTAAATTATATATGTAATTATATAGGTAAGTTAACCGTCTTATAGAATAATTATATTAGATAAATTTATCCTTAAAAAAAATCATTTCCTACTAGCTCAATCACAAAGTCTAACAACCCCAACTAAATTAACCCTCTAAACTATATATAAAGTTAGTAGTATAACGGATTTTGACACAACCATTTGTACCCATAAACTTAGTATAACGGATTTTGACACAACCATTTGTACTCATAGAAAAAAAAATACATACTTCCGAAGGGCCGAGCCCTATCTTATTTTGGATGACCTATACTCATTACATGCGTTCATTAAAAAAAAACCATGTTTATGTGGCTTCTAAGAACAGAAAAAATTGGTCTTAGAAAAAAATATACTTCCGAAGGGCGTAGCCCTATCTTATTTTGGATGACCTATACTCATTACACGCGTTCATAAATACCCATGTTTATATGGCTTCTTCTAAGACCAGCAAAATTTGGTCTTGGACTTATGTAATGGTGGACTCATCAAATATTAGATTCACTTATCAAAATCGTTAATTATAATCGTGTGGTTTTTTTTTTTTTAAATAAAAGAAAAGATAATAATCTTTTTTAGTTATAATTTTTATTTTATATATATTAATAAGATGGAAATAAAAATAATTTAGTAATAAATAAAATTTTATTTCTATATAATTTTATAAATTGAAAATTATAATGAAATAAGATTCAAAAATTTGTTTTAAATAGCAAAACATTTTGATCTTAATATATAATATAAAACTTCAATATAAATGTTTATTGTTTTCAACTTAGGAGAAGAAAATTTCAATATAAATGTTCACTACTTTTATCTTAGAAGAGGTTAAATGATGCTTTAAGATTTTAGAAAAATAGTCTTAATTTTAATGAGTTTTAATATTTTTTAACATTATGCTTTTCTTTTACGATACTAATTATTTTTATTTTTATTTTTAAATAACATGAATAAATTAATTTATATTATCAAAATAGTTACATCATAGTAAATACCAATATTAAAGCTTGCATAGCATCTTCAAATTTCAAGTTCTTCACATAGATTGGAAGAAACATATATATAAACTATATATATGTGTATTAGTAAAAATTATATTTTTTTTATTGGTACTATAATATTTTATAAAATATATTTAAGATATTAATAACTTTATAAAATATAAACAAATGGAAAGTATGACTTCTTGTGACTTCTCTCACAAATATGGCAGTGTGTACTTACTCTTTCTTTCCAATTTCTACAATTTCAATAATTGTATTCTCTCATTTATGTTCTTCACTAAACAATCACCGATTAGAAGCCTCAGACTATACATTTTTATGCAAATCTCAATTGGATTCTTCATCTAATTGTATTATTCCTCTATAATGACAAGTTGTTGTTTAAAATATTTTAGAGTACTCATAGCATGTTCAATTTGCGAGATAAACTATGATTCACATTCATGAAATTTAGAAGTGAGAGAGTGTTGTAGATCTGATCCAAACACTATATGAGAAATAACAAATATACCCAGTAATAACAAGATCAAAATAGAGAGAAATTCTTCTTTATTAATCAAACCCTTAAGGTAGGGCAACACCATACATTCACTCCTTAAGGAAGGAGAACACTCCACAAGCCATATGCCTGTTCATACAATAATCATTCTCTATCTCCATGTGGAGTCTCTAGCCTCTATATAGGCCTCATACATACAATACCATGGGTCATTACCATGGTTCCCTCATACCATCAACTAATACCATGGGCCCATTACATTATTATTAAATACTTGTGGTCCCTTACATGAT
The DNA here is from genome assembly GCA_031772625.1 of Pinus tabuliformis. Lineage (NCBI taxonomy): Eukaryota > Viridiplantae > Streptophyta > Pinopsida > Pinales > Pinaceae > Pinus > Pinus tabuliformis. The sequence goes on from CM062819.1 coordinate 915,803,178, forward strand.
ATGGGTTAACCACCTTATTTATTACTATGGCCCATCCCATTATTACATTATTACCTTCGGTACCTCCCTTGGTACCCCATATTATTCCCCCTAGGTATATAACATTCCACCCCCCTAAGCATGTTTCGTCCCCGAAACATGGGAATAACACAAATAATAAGATCTACTCAAAAGAGTAGTCCACTGTTACCATCCACGTGCATCTAGCCATCCAAGAGAAAGGTGAACCGTCGATCTCGCTGGTGCCTCGCTCGCTTGAGATGGAAGTTGATCGTGGCAGCTCTTCTGTGTTGATGTGTAGTGGGTGGATCCTCTCTCCTCGCTATCCGTCATGTGACTACTTGGTTTCCATCTTGATGGTTGTCTTGCGGGGTGATGTGGGTGATGATATGTTGAAGTTTTAACCCACGATGTCTTTTTTTTTAATTCACCCTGCTGTGGTGCCTGTTGTAGTGTCTTCTTTTCCAATATGACTTCACCCATTGAACCCTCATCAGATGTGTCAGTCCCTGGAACATTTTCTGCGTCAACCTCCTTGGACTCTACTTGCTTATTAATGGAAATATCCTGTAATGTAATTTTCTTCTTTTTATACCATAGCTTTAGAAATTTTTTCTGCACATTAATATTGAGAGTACCCACAGATTCCATCCAAGGATATCCCAAAACAACATCCATATTATCCATCTCTGAAGTATAAAAATCACCATGCAACACATACTTATCTATAGAAAGCTTCAAATCCTTATAAATTTGAACATCCTCATCATCAACCTGTGTATTTTTAATTTGTTTAGCTGGAACTTGCAATTTGTTTGCCAAATTAACATTGATGAAATTATGCTTGCAACTAGGATCTATAGAAACAATGATTTTCTCTTTTTGAATCAATCCATGAACCTGCAATAAAGATATACCAGTAGGAAATAACCCCACATGTTTCCCCTTATCTTGTTTTCTAGTCTGAGACCATTTGTCCATAAGGAGTTTTTCCATTTCTTCATTCGAGAATTTGGACAAGGCTATATGGCCCAGTGAGTTCCACCATATGGTGGCCTCTTCTTTCAAAAAAAGTGGTACCATAAACTTCCATCTCTCCTCAAATATTTTCTTTAGGTTTTGTATGAATTCTTCAATAGTAGGGCTATCACCTTTTCCAGTAAAATTTTCCATGAAGAGGATTTGAAAAAAAAAATTCACTTACTTTGGCGAAAATTTGAAATTGTCACAGTTTCGTCAATATTACTCAGAATCTATATTATAACCTGTTTTTAGAAATGGAACAATCATTCTGCATCTTCCCATGTGGTAGAAATCTTGATCCAAGCACCTGAAATTTCAGATCTGTACTGCTACTCTCCCGTCGTCACCAAAATTTCTGCAAAAAGAGCTGATTTTAAATCAGCGATATCTCCCTCATCCGGACTCCGATTCGACTGATTTTGTTTTTGAAATTGGGTATTTTTTCCCAAAGAATCCAGATCTGCAGTTAGAGTTTGCAGATCTTGTACCAGGACGTCTAGATCTGTGCCGCAAAATCGCTGCCCTGAAAATTGTCTGCAACCCCACTGATTTTTAGATCAGTGATATCTCCTTCATCCGGACTCTGATTCAACTGATTTTTTTTTTAATTTGACTATTTTTGCATAAAGAATCCAGATCTGTAATTATATTTTACAGACCTTGCACCAAAATGTATAGATCTGACCTGCAAAGTCGCCGCCCCCGAACCCTGCAAAAAATAAAAAAAATCTCCACTTTTGTGCACAAGAAAGAGCTCTGATACCAATTGTTGTAGATCTGATCCAAACACTATATGAGAAATAACAAATATACCCAATAATAACAAGATCAAAATAGATATAAATTCTTCTTTATTAATCAAACACTTAAGGTAGGGCAACACCATACATTCGCTCCTTAAGGAAGGAGAACACTCCACAAGCCATATGCATGTTCATACAATAGTCCTTCTCTATCTCCATGTGGAGTCTCTAGCCTCTATATAGGCCTCATACATACAATACCATGGGTCATTACCATGGTTCCCTCATACCATCAACTAATACAATGGGCCCATTACATTATTATTAACTACTTGTGGTCCCTTACATGATATGGGTTAACCACCTTATTTATTACTATGGCCCATCCCATTATTACATTATTACCTTGGGTACCTCCCTTGGTACCCGATATTATCCCCCTAGGTATATAACAGAGAGAAAATGAATTTTTTGTTTCCTTGAACCACTTCTTCATGCACCTTGAGAATCCTCATATTTTTTTTAAGTCATGGTGATCCATGATGCATAAATCAAACCTAGATAACTAGAAAGAAAATTGTCTCTTTATAGGTAATAGACCCATGGTCCCAAACTCTTGATTGTAACCAGATTGAAGAATCGCATCATAAAAGGGACTAGCTACAATGCCAATGATTGTCTTTGTGGCTAGTCTCTTTAATTAGAAAATCTACAATTCTATTAGAAATATTTTTCTAAAACTAAAAGCCTTTTAATGACAACCAATACAAATCTCATAATGACAATATCAAAAATCAAAGAATAACAGTAGGTTTTGGATCTTGGGACTCATTGATTAAAAACATATACCCTCCACCTCCCCCAAATATTTAAAACCAACTCCACTTTGATAGAGATACCATGATGTACAAGATTTGACCCCACCCCAAACAAAATTTGATTCTCCGAAGCTTTGATAAGGAGAAACATGAAAACTTGGGAAAGGAACATGATTTTATGGATTTTATGTAAAATTTTATCTAATTTGGAGCCTCTAGAAGGCATGTATTGACAAAATAAAATATTCCTCTTTATTTTAGGGTTGTTTTAGATATTTTCTGTTATATAAGTCACCCGCGAGATGTCAATAAGAGTGGTCAATGAAATGTAATAACGAAGCTGAGAAAAGGGCCCAATATAATGTAAGATGGTGGTTGGACTCTGACAGGTTGTGCCATGTAATTTTTCTTTTCTTTTAATCCAATCTTTGGTGTGTTCTGGAACCTGCATGTGTTTCCTTTTATGTGATTTATGTGTACCATTTTTTATTAGCCACTAGTCACTTATATCCTCACTAGAGGGAGACAAGAGCCTTCATAGATTGGAGTCGCCACCTAAGAGAGGGATATATACTTGGGATTATTGTGTCTCAAGTACTCAGCCATGCTGCAAGCCACCTCTAGGTGAGAGGGATAAACGAAGAATACATATACTTGTAGACCCAAAGGGAGATTCATTATAGCTTTAACACAAATTCCAAATAAAAATGAGGGTCAACCTGCTCAACCTCTAGATTGGGTGGGACTAAGTCAGCACGGTAGGCCTTTAGCTATGTGTGAGTGACCCCTCTCAGCCCACCATTTGTCCAAGCGGTGATACGCCTTATTCTCCATGGCCTTTCCTCCTCCTTGGTTGAATTCTTATGAGAAATGAAGGTTTGAATCAATTTTTTAGGGCGGATTCAACAAAGACTCAAGTTGATATTTTGGTACACTAGCTTATTGTAACAACCATTCTAGTTTTTAATATAATGTTATATGGTGTGTTAGATCATACAGATATAAAACAAAATACAAATGGGTGAAAATGTGAAATTGGGTTGCACTTTTTTCCATCTTTTGAGAAAAAAAATATAATTTTTAGAAGTTTTTCAACTTTCGGTAAGCCAAAGAAAATTTTCTATTTATAATTTCATTTTACAATAAAAATAAAACTTGTCAGAATTTTTATTAGCTTTCTATTACTTATATTTTGGAATTTTGTTATTCACATTTTATATTCCAACTTAGCAATTGTCTGACTGTGTTCTTTAAAAATTAAGAGATTCATAAAAATTCATGTTTTTTTGTGACTTGTATATTCTTTGTTAACTTGCTGTTTTTGAAAAAAACAAATGTGTTGCACCAATCTAGGTAGGCTCTACTTCGATATCATTATATTTGCGAAACCAACTCATCCACATAATTATTACTATATTTTTATAATTCAACCAGTCTGAAAAAACTATAGATTTTGAATGAATGAACCATAAAATGTAATGAACCATAACATTTTGATATTTTTTTACAGTGTATTTTGGAAGATACAAAATTTTTGATTTCACTGAATCATAATGACCTTCAAAAAATTTTTGCACGCATTTTATTAGACAAAATTAGCAAATATCTGTGAAATTCCATAAAATTTATATCTACTGAAAGTAGATTGAATTCTCCAAATGCTGGTATTGGTTCCAAAAACAAATTCAACAAATTTGATGTAGTTTAACCATTATGAACTTGGAGAAAGATGACCAGAGCTAAGTTGTTGTAGAGTTGCAAGTTAAAGTAGTTCTGCCGAACTAAAAACACATTTGACCGAACTTGTGCTTGTCATCAATGCCCGTTAAAATAAACAAAAAAATAATTCGGCCAAACTTATTTAAAAGTTCGGTTGAAAATGTCTATATTTCTGTTGGCTCCAAAAATGAAACGATGCAACCTTCTGAAAAAAAAAAACGTTTCGCCCGAACAATATAAATAAACAGAGATGAATCATTAGTTTCACACTCTCTCCTCATTTGGAGTGAACTTTTAGACTAAATCTTTTAGGCTGAGTTTTTAAAGTGAGTTTTTTGGTTGAATTTTTAAAATGAGTTTTTTTCAAAGTAAATCTATTTGGTTGAATTTTTAAAGTGAGTTTTTTTTGTGGTATTTTGAAATTGAATTTTTTGGGTTGAATTTTAAAAATCTACATAGATTGAGTTATCATGGAAAATCAAAGAATTTGTAAGAGAAAATATGATCCAATAAGAGACATTAAGGTGCATAGAGAATACTCGAGAAACTATTGCAAAAGAAAGAAGGAATAATTCCTAAATATTGAAAGGGTGAATCAATCTCAACTAGAATTTGAAGTAGGTATGCAAAATGTAAATATTATAAATGATTTTTAAAATCTAACTAGTGTATTGTGAAATTTAATTTCTATTTGATGAACTAATTTGAATTTTTTTTTGCAATGAAAACTAAGAGAGATATTCCTCATAACATTAGTGATGAGATTGAAATTTTTGAAAGAGAAAGTGAAAAAAATAATGAACCAATGATTGATGATTTTGTTGAAGACGTTGAAAGAGATCCAAAGGGAAAAAGTTGAATCACCATTAGATATGTATATATGTCATGTGTATTATTGAAATTATAGATATTTATTAATTTCAATTTCATTCTAACTCAATTTTTTAATTTAATTATTTAATGAATATTTATACCCATTTACATTTAATTCTCATATATATACATATGAAATCAATATCAATGATGAGATGTTATAAAATGTTGACACTGACACATATGGAGATAAAAAAGTTGACCATGTTATATGATATCGTGTTAAGCTCATTATTGGTAAGTTCTTCAAAGATGAAAATTTGATAGTTCAAGCTCAAATTTCGAGAGGTCTCTTAACATCAAAGAAACTAAAAGAAGCGACAACTCTACTAGGTATTCAAAAATCAATGAAAGATAAAAAGGTGAAGGAAAATGTGATTCAAAATATAAATAGTGTTTTAAAATTAATTGAAAGATCTAGAAAGGAAAGTAATCTAGATTCACGTAGAGAAATAAAAATGGCAGTGGTTTCATCATGTAATAAAGAAATCGTTTGGTAAAATCTATAAAAGCATTAGGGAGCTCACGAAAAACATTTCACAAACATAGGAAATTTCTATTGCAAATAGATGTAAATGACGAGCTCACTTGTTGGACAGTTATTTGTAGGCAACCATACAAAGATAGACTTAGAGAAAATGTTAAAAAAATAATATATGAATATTGGACGAAAAATTCATGTTTTTCACAAAAAGAAAGGGATGTGATGTGGCGAAGAATAGCATGAAATTAGTATGAAGATCATCCAAAACATATCTTCGACACCACTCAGATAGTTTTGTTCAATAAGTTCATAAAAGAGAATCATGGAATTAATGTCTCAATTAGTAATTTTGTGCAACAAAAACCATGGTATGTTAAAATTATCATTGTAGACGACACTTGTTGTTGGCATTATCTTGTGGAATTACAATTATATTATGACACATTCCTTAATTTTGGTAAACAAATTTGGAAAAATTTACCTCCTCCTCCACTATCCATGATTTCATATATAAAATTCTACGTGCAAGAGAAATTCATGAGTGATTTTACCAAAAGAAGTGTGTTGGTGGTAAAACACATGATCATTATGGAAATTTGACTTTATTTCACAACAAATATTCTATTGATATAAATTATCACTCATTGTCTAACTTAAAAGTGAAATGGAATTTATAAGAATATATCCATACATCAATTAATTCAAATAGTAGTAAAAGTGCTAAAAGGATTGATTTACAGCAAGAAGAAATTTATGTGATAGAGTTTTTAAAGAAATTTGAGAAAAAAATTTATAAGTACACCAAGCATTCACATAGAGCTCGATGGCAGGACCTACAATTAAAAAAATCCCGTGAAAATTTTCCACCAAGGACATTTCTATTAATAGTTGCTTTTGCAGAGAATTACACATGTGTTGCACAAAATGAAATACAAAGTGAATATTATCATTCTCACATGGTCTCTATGCTTGTCTGTATTGTATATAAACAAGTTGATAAGAGTAACATTGTTTTGATAAGATTTATGACTCATTGAAAGGTCATGGAATAAAATTCAATGAACATTGGATATGGTCAGATGGATGAGCAGGTCAATTCAAATCTTCATGATCATTCTTTTGGTTGTGTTGTCTTCATTAGAAAACCTACATTAAACATTGTTGGATTTCTTTGACACTTGTCATGGAAAAGGAGAACATGATGGTGCATGAGCATGTATAAAATGAGCACTTCTAGGATACCAAATGGACCACTTTGAAAACGGACTTGTCTCAACTAAACAAGTTGTTTAATGGTGCATTTTTTCACTAAGCCATGAGACTAATCGATGAAGGCAGACACAGAGGTATGTACATATATACAAATTAACTTGTATATAGTTTTAATATATGATAATTTTACTAATTTCCTAATTTTAAACATTTATAAACTATATAGTTTAAGCAATATCATGATGATTATATTTAGTTAAATAATACAGTGATGATTATCTTTGAGATATAAATTGTATTTTAAATAACATATTTAAATTCTTGTTTTAATCTACTATAAGTTTTTTTGGCATATTGGAGTCAATTATGTAGATAGATCAATTACATATGAAGCTAAAACAATAAAAGGGACTCAAACATTTCTTTCAATTAAAATAGGGGATTACTAAAATGTGTTTGCATTTGATAGAAGAAAAGGTACTTGTTTTTGTCCTATTTTCATAGAGGACACACAATCCAATGATGTTTGTGAAAACAATATGTATGCAAAAGCCTGACAACATACAAAACTAAATACAAAGGGCAAAATGTCAGTTGCAAGCCTCGAAAAGATGGAACCAGAGGAGACTATAGTATCATGTGAAGATGATGGAGTTTCTGTCTTGTTAGAGGAGGTAACATTTCAATTTCTTCTGAAGGATATTTATATGTTTTATGTTTTTAAAATCATTGGGTATAAGTATTTGGAGACTATTTAAAATATAGAGATCTAGAAATAGATAATACAATAAAGTCCATGTTGACAAATTAAATTTCACGTTAATTAGGATTTGAATTTATACTTGTTTTATTCTTCAGGAGATGCTTTTGTTGTAGTTTCACCCATTAACAACATAGAAAATCTCAAGTACTATTTGATGTGATGCATTGAACAAAAGATGAAGTTATTCGAAGACTATCATGATAACGATTTTATATATGAAAGATGGCCTATTATACTGAAAGGTCATTTTTTCCAAGAAACTCATTGAACTGAGAGTATTGTTTACTTTCAAGACTATCAAACCAAAGTCACAAGTTGTCAATATAGTCATTTGGTGTGTGCAATGTGCATAAAGTTGATAGAAGTTCAATAATAATAAAAAATTGAATGTCAAAAAATGAAGAATGTCAAAAGCTAGCCATGAAAGGATCATTGAGGATAGCATTCCATTAGAATTTTTTTAATTGAACGGCCCAACAATTTCTTCTCCTTTGATCCATCTTTGAGAACTTAGAATTCAAGTACATTGTTAGCCTTTCATTTTGCGCACTCTTAAGTTGTCTATTCTTAAGAATGTGATAATGTGAAGGCGATGCTCATTGGGTCTTGTATTGAATTACAAATTTATATGTATACCTCATGTTATAGAGATGTATTGAGGATTTGATGCTACTAATATAATGTTTGCATGCATGACAAGTAATCTATATGTATACATTCTCTGGTCTTAAACAATTTCATACATAAATGTAAAATTTATTAGCCTTACTGTACGGAATGAAAAATGTACACACCATATTTTATAATGAAATTTTAAGTTATGTTTTTTTAGACATCTATAACAAATTATAAGATTCATTCAAATGCAAATTGTACCATGCTTTATAAGCTACAATTCTACTAGATTCATTTTAAATAAATTGACAAAACAACGTTAAGCAAAACCTAAGAATCATATACTAACATTATAAGAAAAATGTACCAAATAAATGCAAATTTGCTTTCATTTCTATATATTCATGAACTTAAATATGTAGAACCTTTAAAATCATCAAACCGTGCATCATGCAAATTGTGGGCCATGTTTTATAATGCAATTTTATCTAGTATGCTTGTGCATTCAATCAACTTTATATTAAAACTTAACTATCAACTGACATCCATAGTAGCCTTTCTATACATGAATGCAAAATATACATACCATATTTTATAATGCAATTTTAATTTATGATTGTTTTAGACATCTACACCAAATTATAAGATTCATTCAAAAGAAAAATGTACCATGTTTTGTAATTTGCAATTTTACTAGATTCGTTTTAAATAAATTGACAAAACAACTTTAAACAAAACCTAAGAATCATATACTAACATTATAAGAATGATCATGCAAAATGTACCAAATAAATGAAAATTTAATTTCATTGCTACATATTCATGAACATAAATATGTAAAAACTTTAAGCATCAAACCACACATCATGCAAATTGTACCATGTTCTATAATGCAATATTATAGTATGTTCCTGCATGAGAAGATTTATACTAAAAGTTAACTATCAACCGACATCCATAGTAGACTTTCTATACATTAATCCAAAATGTGCATACCATATTTTATAATGCAATTTTTATGATTATTTTCGACATTTAAACCTAATTGTAAGATTCATTCATATAAAAAATCTACAATGTTTTGTAATTTGCAATTTTATAGATTCATTTTAAATAAAAATGACAGAAATAACTTTAAACAAAAGATAAGAATCATCTACTAATATTATAACAATGATTATGAAAAATGTACAACCTAAATTCCAATTTACTTTGATCGTTGCATATTCATGATCTTAAATATGTAAAACCAAGTTTTAAGCATCAAACCATGCACCTACAAATTGTACCATGAAAAATGTACATAAACTCCAAAATTAGTATGTATTAAATCATAACAAAGAGTTTTAGATTTAAAACATGTACACTATTTATATCATTATAAAAATAAATATCTAATAAAAAGTTGTCAAATAAAAATATACATCAATTTATAATAAAAAGTTTTACTTTGAATATGTCAAAAATTTATATCATGATAAAAGTAAATATAACATAAAAGACTGTCAAATACAAAGTTTCATTAATTTAGAGAATATCGCTGTAATATATGATCTATCATCCTCCTTGTGCTCTCATATGAAACATGGGTGTCCTACACAACATGTGTAATTGCATATATACATAATATTTTGTACTTTAAAATTAAATTTTAATGTTTTAAAATTAAATGACAATGTAATCATCAAAATAAAATTATAAAAAGTTTGAAATTCCATGCAATACCTCATGTTGTTCCCCCTCCATTGTCCCCTTGTGGTGTTCACCATGAATTGTGCCCTCGTGCATAAATTGTACAATACATGTGCATGTATATATATTAAAATTTTGAAATTGCACATTAAAATGCGTAAACTAGATCAATATTTAAAAATCAAGTATCAACTTTCAAATCATCTAGACGATTCAATCCCTGTAACCGACTAAAGTTTCAAATTCCATGCAATACCTTGCGGTGTTCCCCCTACATTTCTCCCACCTGGATTCCATGTACAATACACGTACATGTATATATTAAAAATTTAAAATTTCATAGTTTCTATCCAAAACCTGTGCATCTCTTTGAGTGGATCTTTATGAGCTGGACGGTAAACTGCGAGTTTCACTTATGCTCAAAGGGTTTCTTCATAGTAAAATTTGAATCATCAGAGATCAGGTTTTGCATGAGGGTCCTTGGTTCTAGGGAAACATGAGATTATTTACCACCCCATGGACGACATCCAAAATACTGGTCTAGGTAACATTGTATAACATACCCCTTCACTTATGGCACCCAAAAGTACTGGACGAAATCAAAAACATTTTCGGGAGATACATCAAGTTGGATAAAAAGAAATGAAGAAGAAATTTATACTCTTTCCAGGATATGTGTTGAGGTAAACCTCAATAAAGGACTACTTGATCATATCCTTTTGACAAGAAACAACTAGTGTTGAACGCAATTCTGATATTATGAGAAGACTGCATTTAGATGTCGTATTTGTCTTCAAACTAGATATCTATAAATCACATGTCCTTTGGCAAAGAAACATCCCACAAAGAAAAGTAAAGTTGTCAAAAAGCCAAAGGGATGGCATTTCCCAATAGCACAACCCGACGAAGAAGAGGAAGAGGAGGACTTGGGACCCCCCATCACCGAGGAAATCCAAAACCCACAAACATCTTCAGTGAACGAATAATTGAGCTAACATGGAACAGGGGGATCAATTCCACAAAATCTAAGAGAAGATGGTCACTTAGGCCAAGATATGTCGAAGGAGAAGGAGGTAGCACGATTCAAAAGTCCTTAACTTGAATGACAAAAACTCAACTCCTCTTATTTAAAACCGCCATATAAATACAAAGGTTTTCAAAATAATGTTATAAACATATTTAATAATAATCATGTCTTAGTTTAACTAATAAAACGTAAGCATTAAAACCACCATATAAATACAAAAGTGTTCAGAATTAATCTCATAAACATATTTAATAATAATCATATATTAATTTAACTAATAAAACTTGATTTTTAAAACCATCATTTAAATACAAAGATTTCAAAACAAATGTCATAAACATATTTAATAATAATCATATATTAATTTAACTAATAAAATAAAACTTCATCTTTAAAACCACCCTATAAATACAAAAATTTTCAAAATTAATATCATAAACACATTTAATAATAATTATGTATTAATTTAACTAATAAGGCTTCTTTAAAACCACCATATAAATACAAAGGTTTTCAAATTTAATGTCATAAGCATATTTAATAATAATCATGTATTAATTTAACTAATAAAACTTGATCTTTAACATTGGTGAGGTCGCCTGTCCTTTGAAGTTTACACGTCAAAATTACAATCCTTGTGTTAATGCCCCTTTTAAATAAGAAGCCCCAAAAAAAAATATGTTCTAACTTTACCATCCTAAAACCATCATAAGGAATCCATCATTGGAAAATAAGCTCAATATAAAAGTTACATTAGTTCTTTGTCCAATTTAATCCAGTCTTGATGATGTCCCAAGCTTCGTTTATGCTATAGGTCAAAGTGGTGTCGCAAGATTAAATTTGGCTGGAGCGATAATCAGAATTTGAAGTTCATTTTGGATATTATCTATATTATTTTGACAAAGAAACAAGTTATCAGGTAAAAAAAATATAATGTTCAAAATTTAAATCCTTTTCAGGATTTTTTCCGATAAAAGGTGTGTGGGATTCTTTTAATTTAATAGCTATTTGAATTTTATTTATTTTTTTATAAAATTTGAAATTTAAATAACGTTGCTAAGTCAACTCACAATTACATTTGTTTGAAAAATTTAAAGTTTTAAGCTATTATAATAATAATCGTTAAAGTTCAACATATTGTTAGTGAGGATTTGAATCTAAATAATAAGATAATATTTATTTCATTCCAGATAATTTCATTTGATAAATTATTTAAAATATATTTATTTATGTAATCTAAAATAATTTAAACAGATATTTTTTAAATTTATGATTTTGCGGGTTATATTTATTTAGGAAAGTATTTTCAGCAACACCACATTCAAAAGAATTTCTCAGATGCTTTTCAAATCTTCAATTGTAGTTTATCATTAAAACTAAGATGAAAATTCTGATTTAGACATGCAAATAAATAAAATAAAGTTATTTTAAATGTGGTTTTACCAAAAATACTTTCGTAAACAAATTTTTTATTTAATTGAAATATTTAAATTTAATAACATAAAATATATTTAAATTTTTGGAATAATTTTAAAAATGGATTGGAAAAACATGTATAAACATTTGGATTTAGATAAATTTATGTTATTCTTTATATTATTATTATGTTATTAAACTTTTAATATTTCATTAGAATATTTTTATGGTTTTGGAAAAAATTAAATTATCATTAAAAAAATAGTATTAGTTTTAAGCAAGAAATTAAGATAAATATTACTTGAAAATATAAATGTTAGTAAGTAAAAAATTTATCTCTTAATTAAAATCTAAAAATAAAGATATGTAAGACGCATCAAATTTATTTTGTTAGTTAATAATAACTCTCTTTCGAGACAATTAACTATTAAATTATAAATTTTAACACCTATAGCTAAATAGAATATACCTATTTTAATTATGCATAGGCTTTCAAATTGTGGTATTTTAATTATGCATAGAACTCAAATTGTCTTTTCAGTCTATTTTATCAAGGAAATAACTTGGTACACCCGTTCTTGGCGATAAGGGCGTTTCGGGTTTCTCAACGTTTTATAGTTTATCGTTAGCAATATAGTAAACTTATATATTTAAGTAATGTGTAGACTTTAAATATTTTTAAGACTATTTTCTTAATGAAGAAAACGTGATCCGTGGTAAAAGAGTGACGCTTTTCTCAATGCTATAAGGTCAGGATTTAACATATTTTAATCATGAATAGACTGACAAAGACAACGATCAGCATCCTTTTTGGGAACAAAAGCGTGTCGCGTTTCTCAATACCATGAAGTCAATAGTTAGTAGTAACATTAGGTAACTTACAAATTATAATTATGCGCAGACTTCAAATTATTTTCACTCTATTCTATTAATGAAAAACCGTGATCGCGTTTCTCAACGCTATAAAGTCAAATTTAGCCATATTAGCTAAATTACATATTTTAATCGAGCATGGACTTCACATAATTTTCACTAATCAGAAAACGCGATCCGCCTCCTGCAAAGGGCTGAAAGAGTGTCGCGTTTCTCAATGCCATAAGGTTATTAGCTGACCTATTTTAATTATGCAGAAGTTCCGATTTTTATGTCGACGTCAATATCTCATACAACTCACTAGTCTATACTTCATAAATTAATAATTTATGGGGGACTTTAGTTTTAGTTTTATGTACACGTCAATATCTCGTACAAACTCACAAGTCTATATTTCATAAATTAATAACTTATATTTTACTAAAATTTAAATAACATTCAAAATCGTGTGATCCCCTCCACCATTCAAATTTCATAACCTTTGCAGTCTAGAATAATGTCAATAGCAGTGTTTAGTTCTTAACCAACCATACATGGTTCCATCGCAAATTTCAAATCCTTCCGCGTAAAACAATTTATATTCTACTAAAATTTAAATAACGTTCAAAATCTTGTGGTGCCCTCCATCGTTGATGTTTCATAACCTTTAGAGTCCATAATAGTGTTATTAGCAGTCTTTACTTCTTAACCAACGATACATATGATCCCACCTCAAATTGAAAATCCTCCCTCCGCTAAAATTTGCTTGTCAGCCATGAATTGACCAAACAAAGATCCTCCAATCTTATCACATCGACACCCGTGAATATTAAATTTCTGTAGTCAAAGAATTTATAAACAAAAATTTGGAGACACCTGGGAGAAATTTGAGAAGTGAATTAGTCTATCTGCATATGTGTATCTGTGTATTAACACGGGAAATTTTGTACCTAATGGGTGACAAAGTCGAATTTATATACAAAAACAAGTCGAAGCTATAAACAAAAACTTCGGGAAACCTCGGAGAAATTTGAGAAGTGAATTAGTCTATCTGCATATGTGTATTTATGTCCTTGTACCCAATGGGTGACAAAGTCATGCCACATGGATAAGGTAAAATTACGAGATAATCGATGAATTTAGCGAGGCTTAAAAAATAAAGTTTTAAGGAAAAGTCAAAACATTTTTGTATAAAGAAACTTGGGAAGTGAATTAATCCATTTGATTTGCACATGTGTATCTATGTCATGACCCGGGAAAACTTTGTACTCAATGGATCACAAACTTATGCAACACGGGGAAGGTAAAAGTACTCGATACTCAATAAATTTAGCGTCTTAAAAAAATATCAAGTTTTAAGCAATAGTCAAAGAATTTCAGATAAAGATTAAAGTTATATGTTTGGTTAGTTGTGGTAAGTAAAAGTATTCTTTGATGTGATGGGAGATGTATATTTGAGTTGTATGAAAGATTTGTTTTCATCACGTAAATATTTTAAATTAGTTAAATTAGTTAAATTATATAAAATAAAAAGAAAATAGAAATTTTAATTATTAATTATTAACAATTAAATCAGAGATTCATAATTTTGGATTTGGATCTACCAAGTGTTAATAGGGATCAAATTTCTTGATTTCCAAACTTGTTTTAGTGTTAAAAGAAATTTGATCCCTCTAGGCTCTTGGTACATCCTTAGTAAGGATGAATCTACCCTAGTTTATTGAATTTTAATAATCGAATTTTTATCCAAAGCTATCTCTCATTATGTTGAGAGGTACTCTCCAATCTAGGATGGAAGATATATTGTAAAGTTATGTTATGTAAACATTTTGATTTGGTAAAATTATGTAAAATTAAAAATTAATTTAAATTAAAAAAATAAAATCGATAATTGCAATTATCAGTTAAAACATTTTGATTCGAAAAAAGATAGCTCATGAGATGGAGGTTAAGGTTTACTTTCTCTTTTCTCTCTCACAAGATGTCGTCCCCTAGTTTCTAGCTTTTGCTTCTACCCATATTCTTGTACAATCGACTCGCAAATGGACAAAGGGCTCTCCTATGGCCATAGACTTAGTATTTCTGATGTTGATGTCTTCAAGGGAATTTACCATCACATGATATTTTGGGGGAATGAACTCGATGGGCATCTGGGGGTGTCTTCTCACCTGTTATTGTCTCTTTTCTTAGTAACATCTTTTTATTGCCCTCATTTACAGTGTTCTTCCATGGCTTGCATTTTATGTGTGGTGGTTACATTTTTTTGAATGGATGCATTTGTTTTTGGTAAAGCCGTCTACCATTGCAACCTATTATATATTCCCTCCTATATGTCAGGGATTTCGTTCAACTAAGTTGTGGGTAGCTCTATTTATAGATCCTTCTCTGGTGGTTTCCAGTGGTGGCATTCCTTAAAAGATGACGTAATCTAAGACTATTTCTCCTCTTACATGAAACAATATGATGTCTCCTTTCGAGATTTTTATTAATATTTTTTGCAGGAAATATAAACTCTTATGGGTCAATAATTCTTCTTTCATATGCTCTTTAAAGCAGACCATTGAAAAAAATGCCAGGCATATTATACTATTATGAAAGCCTTCAATTTGAACTGAAGGTCTTAGCAGACTCATCCCAGCTTCAAGACTATAATATCTCTAAAAACTAAACTGTCGTTCGGAACACAAGACCCTGTGGACATGCTCCTAGTGTAAAATCAACTAATGGGATTCTTGCGTTTTTTAAGGATGTTGGCCAAAGGATGGCTACGACCCTACTAGGACAGGTTCAAAATATTCTAGGCCCATATGTTGTTCATCAAATTGAAAAACCTCCTTCCATGGAAGTAAATGTTCCTGAGGTAAATTATTTGTTCTTTGTTTCACAATTTAAAGCAGTCATCTACAGATTTAATGGTTTTTTTTCCCAAAACTTAAGAACTCATTCAATGGATTGTATTCACCTCAACTCCAAAATTTGAAATTTTTTAATACTCAAAAGGTTTTTCATAGTATAGTTTGAAACACAAAATGACTTGAACTATGTGCTAAATGCATTGTCCTAGTTTTGCGACAAAGACAGACTTTTCATTATGCCTTGGTTCTCTCAGTTTGATGAAAGCTCTATGGTGGCATCTATTATGTTGTTTCGGGTGAGGTTTCCAAATCTTCCTCTTCCATTCTGGCACCATAAATTTCTTAAAGATATAGGCAATGCACTGGAAAATTTTAAAAATTAGATCTTGAGAGAACAAAAAATAGTACCTTCACTTATACTCGAATACATGTGGAGATTGATGTTAGCAAAGGACTTCCTAATCATATCAATCCGAAACACCAAAACATTTATTGGTGACAAGTTATAGAGTATGAAAATATGACATTTAGATGTCGTATATGTTTTCAGAAAAGACATTTACAGTATGCATGCCCTTAGGCAAGAAAGAATCCTAGGAAGAAGAAGAGGCGATCAAACAGAACGAAAGGTTTGTAGTTCTCAAAGAAATATCCTTCTGAGGATGAAGAAGATGAAGAAAAAGAATTTCATCTTAATCGAGAAGAAACCAATGAAATAGACCTATAGGGAGTTTTAAAATATGGGGACATTATGGTCGAAAAGGAAACCATGAACTCTTTGACAATGGATGGATTTGAGGGCTCCGAAAGAGCACATGTATCAAAAAGTTTTGATTCTGACAAAAAAATCTCCCATGTGGGACAATAATTGGCTTTGGTCCTAGTTGAACCATATCCTGATGGCTGGAAAAAAGTGCATAGACAGAAAGACACAAGAGAAAATATTTGCACTAGTCAACCTTAATTTTTTCTTGTCCTTTTATTTTCATTCCTAGTTTTATATTATGAGGCTCCTTGTTTCTTATGGACCTTTTTACTGCTTTCAACTTTCTCTTTATACTCAAATGTACTTGTTTGATTTTATATGCATACACTCAGTGTGTTTAGAAAATGTAATTTTTGTTTTTATTAATAGAAATTATGTTCTTTTCTCAAAAAGAAAAAATCATTTTGAGTCGGTCAAATTACATAAAATTTAAATTATGTAATAAAACAAGGAATTATAATTATTAATTTGAAATAATTAAATCAACTAGCCTAGATCCATTTTAGCTTCGGTCAAAACATTCCTCCAATTTTGCACTCAAAAAAGAGGTTTGCACCTTGAGAGACTTGATCTCTCTTGTGGCTTGATAGATATTGAAAAAATTCGAAGCTATCCCTTAAGTAATTAAAAAAAAAAAAATCATACAACATTTAATATCTATATGAATAATAATTCTAAAATTAAATTATTATTATTATTGAAAATAATAGGTCCATGGGGTCTTGGATATACAGTGATTGGATGCTCTATTAAGAAATTCCTTGATGTGAATTCATTGGTTCAATTCCCCACCCTGATCAGGCTGATATATTGGACATCATGAAGATGTAGTCATGCGAAGCTTACAATTTTATTATTATTAAAATAATAGAAAATAACACATTTAGCAACTTGAAGGGTGTTTAAAACCTCACCCTACTTTTGTGGTTTTGCATTCATAAAACTTGTGCCATTGCCACACGTATTTCCAATTTGATGCTTTCTCATGTTCAAACTTATTTTAATTGTGACATTTTAGTAATTTAGGTTTATTTGAAAGTTTAATACCATGCATTAGGAGCTTGCTTTTCCAACTTCCAAAATTTTATTTTGTAACATCAATATTGTTTCCAACTAATAGAAATTTTAGACTATGTGATATCAACAGTTATTTTTACTACATTTTACAAAAAAATCAATTTTCTTAATATTAATCTGGTCTCCCACCAACAAAAAGTTCAAGTTCATAGTATATGATATATTGTCTCAACATTTTACACAAACTTATTTTTATAGAAAATAAACTTACTACCTTGGCATTTCATTGAGACATAAACTTTCATACCCCCGATGTTTAGTTCAAATTTAAGAGTCATGCCTAGACCTTTTCCTCAAATTAAACTTCATGCCCCTCCATGTTTCTCTCAAACTTAAAATTCACCCTACTACATATAAGGGGGTTTTAATACAATATTTAAGTCAATTTCTAAGTAAATTGTCTAACTTGAGAAAAAAGAAATTGGAAATTGTCTTAAATATTGTCTTCAAGTGAGTGTATCAAATTATTGTCATAAAAAATTGTCTCTATAAAGACAATATAGAACACAAGTATTATTGTCTCTTAAGAGACGATTCATTTTTGTCTCTGAAGAGATAATAGCTACGATTAAAGATATATTGTCTCTATAGAGATAGTATGTCTTAAATCCCAATTATTGTCTCTATAGAGACAATATGTCTTTAATCCTAGTTATTGTCTCCCTAGAGACAATAAAAAAATATCTTTCGAAACAAAATATAGAATATGAATCTTTTTGTTTCTTCAGTGATTAATTCATGTTAGGGAACGATGGAATCGAGCAACCAATCTCCTACTTGCAAATCAAGGTCTCTTCCATTAAGCTAGCACCCTTTAAAGAAATACATTGAATGAATGCAACTCAAACAAAACCATTTAAGTTGAATAAATCCATCTTCAAATGCAAGATTAAAACTACATCCTAGACCTTTTTCAGAATCAAATATTAACAAGTATGGTGGAAAAGTATGAAATGAAAATGCCATCAAAGGTGATTACTCTTCTTCTAAGTTATCAAGATCACTTCCTTCAAAACTTAATGGTATATGGTCACTCACATTTGATGGTCATATGGATGGTAGATAGATATCAGGTCTCAAATTCAGCTCAAATCAATGACCTGATTTTTGGATGTTAGTGTTTTAGCAGTGGCAAATCTTATCCAAACTGTATGCACTAACATGGATTTCCAATATCTAAGCTTGACCATCCAATTTGTTCTAATGTTCTAAAAATGTATGTTCTAATAGCTATACATATTTCAGAAATTTTACCTCTTTGTCCTTCCACACAATTTGGTTTTATGTAATTCCTCTATTTTGATCTCTAAGCATTGTTTCAGCTAAAAACAAATATTATGAGGAACCAAAATGAAACTTAAAGGTTTCTTCCCAAAGAGGATCTTTAAAGGAAACACATATTTGCACATGAGATAAGTCTGCTCAAGACATGACCATTTTTTGATATAATAATAATCCTGTATATCCACATAAATAGAGGTAGTGTTATAAATAAAAAATTACACTCATAATTGTGGTTTCCATTTATCTATTTCCATTCCAATTCAGGTAGCTAAGTATTTCCAAACAATTCCTCGTTTCGACTGACCTTGCAAACATAGGCTTGATGAACTATTTACATGTGTATGAAGTATGCATGAATCTGTTTTTTTCTTGTTGAATAATACACCCCAGGAGATAATTACATTGGTTTGTGTGTGTGTGTGTGGGCGCGTGTGACACCAGTATGAACCTGTCACCAGTAATCCTTTCATGTACAGCCAAAGACACACATTCACCCCTATCGAGAGACCTGAATGAGAAAGTTACTCATTCTTATCATGAATAAGCTTCTAGGTGCATTCATTATGAGTTCATACTCCTCTACTACAATTCTTTAAGTAGGGTTCTCAATGCAAGTTCTGGTGGAGCTTCAAAATTTAACAAACATAAGACGTATGTTTGAAGCTTTCAACACCCAAATATTTAACATGCTCGCGAAATATAAATAATATAATATTTAAACACTTATTCTCTCTCATATCTAATCACTCATTACCTCTCGACTTACATTATTTTATGTTGTTCAACCATAATCTTCATTTAATGACATACACTTCATAAATTTCACACTTAACCACACATCACAAATGAATTTCTCATGTTTAAAAAAGGTCCAGCCAAATATCACATTTGAAATCCACAAAAATTTTGGGTGACCATGCACTGGTCATGTATAATTCTCTTAACCACTCTATAATTGAGTTTTTAATACATAAATGGTGGCATACCAAACGCACTAAATGCGAGGAATTTCAGCAAAAAAATAGACTGCATACAATTTCTTGGAGCCTACATGCCTTTGTGGATTTCAAGTTTGCTCGTACAAGGTAAACTTTCTTTTAATTGTAAACCTTTATAAAATATTTACATGCCTATTCCACATGCACAAATACTTCTCTACTTTTTTATCATTCAGTCTATGTTATACACTCCTCAATTAAATAATTTAGAATTGGTTTTTCATAAATCAATGAAAAGTCACAGACCTTTCAACGCAGGCTAAGATATTCAACAAATCTTTTCCTTGGTGATTTTCCTTCAACGTTTAATACAGATCATCATCAACTATGAGATCTTGACTCTCAATCTCCTCCCCCATTAATTACACAAGCATGTCATTCCTGTCACCCTCTTGATTAAACAAATATTAAATGTGTATTCATAAATTAAGACAATCCAATGAATCTTGCAACTAGATTCCAATCAGATTCATTTGTTTGTGTCTCTTTAAACACATCCATCTAGATGGATAAGGTTCTCTCTCTCACTCTACAAATTTATTCATACGGAAGTTGGAAACACTTAAAATAAACCACAAACGTCAAGCATTTCACCTGAACGTTGAACTTGAAATGTAAAAAATTATGTTTTATATTAGAAAATATTCCAGAAAAACAATCAAATTTCAAATAATACCAAGATGATTACTAAAATTATAATATAATATCTCAATCTAAGAACATATCTACAAAGCATCCAATAGTGACACTAATCGACCAAATCATACTCCATTGATGCAAGGGCATCCTTGGATTTGAGCAAATGACGTCACCCAATAATATTTGTTTTCCCATTGGTTTAAATGTATGAGTTAGTTTGTTTGGAAGGTCGAAATGAGGATGTTAGTGGTTATGTTGCTAGAGAAGACTAAATATCATAGCTACCAAAGTGTGTAGCTCAAAACAAGTTATTTTGTTGTGGAATCCTACTGAAATCCATGGAACCAAGAATTATTGTTGTGGAAGTAAGATGTGGGTGTTGGAACATTGTTCTAAGGATTGGGTGGAATCATTTATTTTCTTGGCTATGGAATTCCAAGACAAGGTTGTGGAACTCGAAGTGGGAAAATAAAAAATATCTCAGAGAAAAATTGCCCATGTGCTGCAAAAGGGGAATTTATGAGGAAGGGTGATTAATATTCAAGATGGAGTACAAAAAGACATGATGTAATTTTATAATAGTTTAATCTTATCAGAAAGAGAGTAAAACTCCTAAGCCTTATGGAAAAGTAGGTTGTGTGATCTGTGTCCAGTTTGACATCAAGGAATTCAAGACCAAATTGCAACCAAAGAAATCATGCGTTACATTATACATGTGTGAGAGATAGGACCTCCAGACCAAGATGCAATAGGAAGATGCAAACTTGTTGTTTGGATGAACTTTGAGTTCTATTCATTATAATATCTTTTTGTCTTTTTTCCTACAATGCTTTAATGGTTTTGTCAGCCATTTTTAACACATAAGTTTGTCTGTAGGTGAAGCTTCTGTAGTTGTAGCACTCTGACACTACAAGCTCGATTTTGCAACAATTTTTGTTTCACTTTTCCTTTCCTAGACTTGCACCATCTAGCCAAAGAGCAAATTATGAACTCAATTATAGCACAAATCTAGCTCTAATTCTTTTTCAAGGGTTCATTCACTATAATTCCTTGTTTGAATTAGAATATGGATTCAATTAGATCCAATTTCTAGTTCCATTTTCATGGTTGTCAGATTTTCATTGTCCTCCATTATTTATTAATAATCCATGGGGAAGTAAACATATTTGGAAATTACTAATAGTTATGAGATGTTTGCAAAGAATCTCCTTGCCATAGATAGTATTTAGCTTTGAAAGTTGTCAATCTGCTCCACTTTCTATTTGCTTTTAGTGGTATGAAAAGTGTTATTGTCTCTTATTTGGCTCATATTTATAACACATTTCTGAGACATCCCCATCATATTAGCTTTGACTTATGTGTGACTATCATTACTCCTAGAGTAGTGAATATCTAGGTCATGAAGGAAACCTAGACACCATGATACATAATTAATCCGACCTAATTTACAAAATGGATTTGGTATAGGTTTGATTTAGATTTATTGTCAACAAGAACACAAAACATTAAGCTATTATAATATAAATACCTTCAAGTGGCTAAGTTATCATCATTTGAATCACAAGTGATCAGTGGCCAAACAAGGTAACAACACCAACAACTTTCAGGTCAGTATCTACACGAATTAGCTTTTTCAACACCATCTTGTCAACTGATGATTTTACTAGTAACAATGGTCGTCTAGTGTTGTACTCATCAACACGGGGCTGCAATAAAGGAAACCATTAAAAATATAATGTAAAATTTTCTACATTCAACGAAAAAAAATCTTGCATAGAAATCATTACATTTGCAACTTTCCCAATAACATTTTTTATAAATCTAAACAACAGTAAAAAAATATAGATTTACATTCCTACAAAAGATGGAACATGTTAGGGTTGTTGCTATTTTTTTTTCTTCCCAAAAAATGATTTGCAAGTGTGCATTTTTAAACAAAAATGATTCACCCAGAATCTCTAGGATAAATTTTATTACTTAAATAATTGCGAAAATGTTATAGAAACTATATATAAAATCCTTAGAAACTTGAATATTTTTGCATAACATTTTAAAATATTTTATAGTTTGTATTTTAAGTATGATTAGGGTTCACCAAGGTTGTTACACTTCAAGATAAGTATGAATCTGTAACATTTTCCTTGGTTGACTAATTCATTCTTAATTGAATAGATAGACTCCAAATTTAGGATACTAAAACAAAATAGAAAAAATAGGCCAAAACAAACACTCTAATTGAGTGGAATTCCATTACACTATGTATGTATTATTTGTCAGTGTCTCTGATTCAAATGCTTTTCAGGTTCTTAGGTAAGATCTCAGTGTACTTAAATATATTTTTATTTGCTAATTGTTTTCTGGCATTTGGAACCATTTCATTTTGTCAGATGAATTAGTTCTGAAAAGGGTAAATTAATAAGTTATAATTATTTAGAGTCAACAAAAAGAACTAATCAACTCGAGAAAGGTGGGCCTTGGTGGATTCATGTGAGTCCAGGAAAATTGTGGCATAATAAGTCATGTTGTAGACCAACAACCATCTAATGTTGTGTTGTGGACTTCACATTCCCAACATATTAACCCTAGCATGGCCATTGTATTGGAAAAACTTTAAACATAAATTTTACAAATAAAAAATTTATAAACTCCAAACAAAAAAGAAAATTAGGTTATAAATCGACATATTCCCTCCAAGGACTAGCCAATACAAACCACACAATGTTAAAACAAACATCTTTGATCTAGTCCCTAAGAGAAGGTTTCTTCTTGGCAGCCAAGGCCATGGGGCTTCATGAGAGGTATTCGTAAGAGTCATAAGAGTTTTAATACCATGGTGACTAGTACTTGACACTCTGTGGGGTCATGTTAAAATATTTTATTTCCAATATGTGAGGCAACATTATTGCTTACATGGAGTGAACACCATCATAGCCATGCAAGAGTCACCACACAAAACTCTAAGCGATGCATGACATAAAAGTATGGTATTTTTATTATCTTTCTACCTTCAAGCAAAGAGGAAAAAGAAGAGAGATTTGAGAGTCGAGACAACCAAAGTTATTGAAGCATGATGGCTTCATACCCAATTTCTCTATGAGAAATTGCTTCGCCATTTTCTCTTTATCTATTAACAATGTATAGCATTGTTGGATAAAGATTGTTTTTTTCCACGAGGAAAAATCGTAACTTTTCATTAATGTAAAAAATTACATGTAGTAGATGCCTGTGGCATATGAATTCTGCTGGTTGTAGCCTTCAAGTACATATCTAAAAACATAGGACCGAAGCCATGCAAAAAGTGTAGTTTTGTACATATATTACCACGTAGGGTATACTGATAAGTCTAAAAGAAGGAAAAAAAAATATATACATTTCGTCAACAAGTAGTTGTAATAAACACTACTGGAAATTGCAAAATAACTTAGGGCCCGACAGCCTTTGGATATTCCCTATCAATATAGGGTTGATGATAGTACTAGTATTGTTCCTATCCAATCTGCTCTTATATTAACCACGGGCCTCTAGGATGTGTCGTAGCTTCCTTGGAATGTTTGTCAACAGTCGAGTTATGTTCCCTGTAAATATGATGACATGAAACTGAATTAAATTGTGCTTTTAAGATAATAATTTCATCCAATATGTTACTGAGTGAGTGCACATGACATGAAGAAATGTTATTAAACCAATTGATGATGATTTTTGAGTCACCAAAAATCTGAATATGATTGCATGAATGTGCCAGTGAAAAGTCTAAGAGATGTCTGAGGTAAATCAGTTCTGCAAAATTATTTGTTCCCACTACTAACCCCATTTGAATTATGAAATGGTGGTTTTCAGAGAGGTGAAACAAAATCCCCCCACCACATCCATTTTCTTGAGCTACTCCATCGAAAAAGGCCCAAGGAATAGAATGATCAATGGTTTATGGTGTGACTAGTTGACCCATAGATGTGTGATAATTATTCGGTATTTCATGGTATGCAGCAATGATTTTTGTAGTGGTGTATGGCCATCTAGCCAATTTTTCCTTGAATATGATCCCATTCCTTATCAACCAAATGGAACAAAAAACAAGAACGGGAAAGCAACGAACTATTGTATCGCAACTTGTAGCACACCAGAGGTCCCAAGCACCGGTTACAGATTGTCCATGCCATCTGATAGTTAGATATAGCGCATCTAGGACTTGATTCCAAAGTGAGCTACCATCGAGTAGGATAAGAAAAAGGTGTTCGTTGGTTTCTTCTGCCTAATGACAAAGCACACACTAGGTAGGGTCGTGGAAGGATCGATGCAATAAGTTATTACCAGTAGGAGTCTTTTTTCGAATTACATTCCACATGAAGAGCTTCATTCTCGGAGGTGCTTTGAGCTTCCATATATTTCCCCACCAGTTCAAGAGGACAATCGGTCTGTTCATGGAGTTGATAATGGAATAGCCGATCTTCGGTGAGTATGTGCCATGTTCTGTAGGGGTCTAGATGAGCTCATCAACTCCATCTTTGATACGGACGTGAGATTCAGTCAGGGCAACAATATATCCTTCCCAGTCAAGTTGCCATTGCACAGGGATGCTTAATTACTTTGCCGATAACCAAGCTTGAGAAAAGATAATACTATTCTCCAGATCGGAAAACTGTGCATTCACATTAATGTTCCTATTATTGAGTAGATGAATAAGGTCTAGTGGTAATTGAAACATATTCCCACATCCTGACTAAGGGTCCAAGCCAATACGAACAGATGAGCCTTCATTGATTCTCCATGCTAGTCCATTTTTGATAGTAGGAAAACTGTGCAATATCGCTCTCCAGACCATGGATATCTCAAATCGTTGCCCAATGGGAGAATGTATCCAATCCATAAGGTGATGTGGCCAGATATATTTATGATAGATAACATCAATTCAAAGGCTTTTATAGGTGAGAATAATCCAACCCATCTTGGAAGAAAGTGCATGTGCGAAGTCGGATAAGTCCTTCAGACCCCAACCACCCCATTTCTTTGGTATAGCAATATGATTCCATCCCACCCACACAAATGGATTTCCCTCCTTATAATCATTCGAAAGGAATCTGTAGCATATCCTTTGTATCCGGGATAGGATTCCTTTAGGAATCCAATCTAGAGACATCCCATAAACAGGGGTAGCCTCTATGAATGATTTAATGAGAACTAATCGGCCAGATCTAGAGAGGAATCTGTGGTTCCAATTGAGTAAGCGTCTTTTGATCTTGACCATAAGCCAAATCCAGTCAAAAATCTTGTAGCAATGTGGTTTCATCCAGAAACCCAGATATTTGAGTCCATCCTCTAAGTGATGGCTCTAAAAAGGAAATTTTTGTTGTGCAAACCTTGCTTCGTGGGGAGTACAATCAAAGAGAGTAATGGTGGATTTTAAATGGTTTTTTTCCATACATGTGGCCTTGGCGAAGAGCATGAGAATATCAAAAAAGGTGGAAGTATCCCTTATACCTCCATTAGGAAAATGAGTATATAATCTACAAAGAGTAGGTGAGTGAGGAAACACTGATCAGATATTTTGAGTCCCTGTAATCACCCATCCTGCTTGGAAGATGCAATGAGTCTGCCGAGGCCTTCCATTACACTTAGAAAGAGGAGAGGGGAGAGCGGGTAGCCTTTTCTTAGTCCATGTTCAGCATGAAAGAAGTATGATGCAGAGCCATTAATTAGGACACTAAAGGAGGCTGAGGTGATGCAGCACATAATCCAATCAATGAAGGGAAGAGGAAAGCCCAAGTGGGTGAGAGTCATTTTAATATAGAGCCAGATGACCTGGTCAAAAGCCTTAGTGAGGTCAATTTTGAGAATGCACCCCTTAAGTTTTTTAGTTTTCATGGAATGTAGGGATTCCTACGCTAAGCCAATAGCCTCATGGATTTGTCTATAATGAAGGAAAGAAAATTGTTGATGGGATATGTGATTGGATAAATGGGTTTGAGGCGATTAGCTATGATCTTGGCGATTATCAACTAAATATAGTTACAAAGTGAAATGGGTTGGAAATCATTGAACGATGAGGTCGAGTCATATTTGGGACTAATGGCAATGAAAGTGGAATTAATGGCCTCATACATGCACCTAGATGTCCTGCATTCCTCCACCACTTTGAGAAGATCCTATCCAATAGTCTCATGAAAAGAAATATGAAACTCAATAGTCCATCCATCAGGCCCTAGACTCTTATCTTTTTTGAACAATTCTAAAGTGATTTCCAATTCACCCATTGTAACAGAGGAGCTGAGATCCCCAACCTCATCCAAGTAAACAAACCGAGGGAAATGTCCTTCTATCCAGAGAATATCAGCAAGTGTGGCACCAGGAAGAGCCTTGAATAGTTTTTGGAAGTCAGAGTTACCCAAATGAGTCAGCTGATTAAAAGAGGTTTCCAAACTCTTGTCCTCCATAAGCATGTTCCAGATAGTGCTGCCGACTTTCCTTACCTTTGCAAAGTTGTGGAAAAACTTTGTATTCTCATCCCTAGCTTGTAACCATATAGACTGACTCTAGAGGCACTAGTTTTCTTCCCTGTCTTTTAAAATCTTGGATCTCTGCTCCTCAAAGTCAATAAGATGGGACTTTGCTTCATAGATGTGAACCCCCGTCCCTGTTCATCCAAAATATTGGCTAGAGTATGTTCGATGGTTCTGAGAGACTGTTCATCCTGGTCTCTTTTGTCCTTAGCCCATTTAATAGATAATTTCTTGATCTCAACAAGGTTGTCACAAAAACCCTCCGCAATGGTTCTCCTCGAGGATGGTGGGTGAGAAAGCCAGTAACTGTTGACCAAGTGAATGTACGAGGGCTCTGATAGCCAAGAGGAATTGAATTTGTAGGGTTCCCTTGGCTTCTGAAAAGGGTCGGAGATCTCCATGAAGATGGGGAAATGGTCTGATATACCTCCAAAACCAACCCGTTGTTTATAAAGTGATAATCTTCTCAGTAGTGTATCCTTTATGAGGAAGTGATCTAATCACTTGGACAAGGAAGCTTCCTAAATTCTGTGATTGTGCCAAGTGGGCTGGGGTTTTACCATAGGAATATCAGTCAAGTGATGTTGTTCTAGGAGCTACTCCATAATGTCAGATAAGGACTCCACTTATGCATTACTTCCCCATGATTCCCCAAAGCCAATGGAGAAGTTCAAACCTCCTCCCAGGATGATATTATCAGTATTGATAATGGAGAGATTTAGGAGATGATTCCAAAAGGTCTCTCTATTATGAAAATGGCCATAAATATTGACAATCTTGAGATCCATTCCCAGGTCTAAGTAAAAAATATCCATGCCAATAAATCTGGTGCCACTCGAGGAGGCCCTGAGATGTATAGTGTGATGGTTAATACCCAGGGCCAACCACCCAGATTGCCCCATGACATCAAGGGTCTTGAAAGTCCAATCTGGTTTCAATGATTGAAGTAGAGGAGTAATTTGATCAGCCAACCCAAGGGTTTCTTATATAAAAATAATGTCAAATGGCTCAGATTCAAATAATCGTTTGAGGGCTAGTTTTTGGGAGGGCTAGCCAGACCTTGACAGTTAAATGAAACCCACCTCATGGGGGAGGCAGATGGAGGGTAGCTTGTGCTATAAGTACCCAGTCGAGAGAGGATTGTCTTCCAAAAGCCACTTCAACATCAGCTTGAAGGATGGCCTTTGACATATGAGATTTACACCCCATGGAGGATTTAGGAGTGCAGGAAGGGGAAACCAAGCCCAACCCGGAGTTCACATTGGTCTCTGGAGGGTGAGCTGAGTGGGAACATAGGTTAAGGGGTGTAAGTGTCCAGAGATGATCGAAGAAGCAACATGAGGGGGAGAATGCTCCAGGTTAGGGATAGAGGGTGGAGTAGTAGAGTTCACCAGAAGATGGGAGATAAGGGAGAAAGGGATGGAGTGAGGGATAAAATCTGGTATAGATGCAGATACAAAATGCAAATATTTTGTAAAGCATGAAAAGGAAGATGCAGAAACAGAGCAAGGGAGAGGAGGAGTACCCAAGGATCGAGCAACCTCAGCAGCAGCCCTTGATCTTGTCATCAGCAGGGAGGGAGGACAGGGAGTACTCGAGCATGGCATCTGAGTCGATACTCCCTTCTTTGGTGAAGGAGCATTAGCTGGTGGAGTTTGCTCAGGAATAGTAGCTAATGCCCTAGCCACAATGTCTTCTGCTTCTTTAGTTGGGGGGAAGCATTACTAACCAATGGGCATTCTTTATACAGGTGCCCAACCTTATTGCACCTACATCATCTAAGCGACACTCCTTCATAGTCCAGTATTTGTATCCTAGTGAAATTGTTACAATATAGTGTGATTTTTTCCTCCAACCCTTCTCTTGTATCCAAGTAGACCAATATACGAACCAAAGACCAGTTTTTGGATTTGATGTATGATTTGTCGTAGTCCAGATAGGTGCCGAGTGCATTGCCTATGCGAATGAATATATCTTCTGACCAAAAGTGCAGGGGTAGACCAGGAAGACTGAGCCATAGTGGTCCGGCTACAATTTGTTCCTGCTCTAGATCAAAGTGTGGGCTCTAGCGCTTTAGCATGACTGACACCATCTTGATGTGCCAATATCTAGTAAGTCCCCAATTAGTGTATTCCTCCTATTGAAAATGGAGCGTGAACCATCCTCAAGCCAATGTTTGTACCTTTGCGAGGTCCTTGAATATGTTTCTCCAAATCTCCTTGATCCAGAGTCTGAGCCTCTCAGTAGAATAGGCACGGCCCTGAACCCTACCAACAAGAACCCTACCAGTTATGTCGACAATTTCCCCCATGTTAATCCCTTCCCCAAATTTGAGGGTCAAGTCCTTCCTCATGGACTTCACACACTTTATTTTCGCCTCCCTTATTGTGCCATAGTAGGATGGTCTTGCAAGGGGTCTGGAGAGCCCTGAAGCTCCTGTTGGGATTACTGAGCTGAGTGCCAGACTTTGATGACCAGGGTTTCAAAGTAGCCGGACGGGGTGGATGAGGAGCTTGGCACCGCAGTAAGAGTGGTAGGAGTAGAGGACGAAGGTGGGACCTGTTAGGATGTTGTTTCGAAACTTGCACAAGAGGGAAGCGCGAAGGGAGTTGGATGTACCAAATTCCCGGATGGCGATGGCTCAAAAGGGGGGTGTGACGATGTGCAGGAGGTTAGTAGATGGAGGGTTTCTGTGGAGAGGTGAGGGAAGTCAACGTATGGGGAGTTAATGGATAGGGGAGACCAGAAGTAGATGGACCAGGGAGTGAAACTATAGGCGACGAAATGGAGTTGAGCAGAACAGAGGGGTCCGGATAACCTATGGGCAAGGAAACTAGCGTAGGGTTAGGGCTTCACCAGATAGAAGCATAGGGGTTAGGGTCGGTGGAGTAGTCCACTTCCTCGAGCTCCATCTCTAACATCTTGCAGTAAATGTGGGAGTAGCGGAAGGCAATAGGTGACAATGGAAACCATGAAAAGCATCCAACCGTTAACGTTGAGGACGAGAATGCAAAACAACAGGACTTGTGTGAATCATTATAGACAATGAAACCCTAGCCGTATTTCTTTTTCAAAGAAGTCGCAGGTGCGAGGGTACCCATCCTTCCTCTTAAGAATGTTGGTTTGCGTTATATTCTTTCCACAACTATCCCACGTAGTTAATTGGGGCATTAGAAGGGGGACAAAGCCCCCCCCCTTTCGTTGAACCAATTGCATAGCGAGGGGGATCACAAGGGGTTTTCAGACCCTATATTAGGTTGAACGGACCTACCTATGGTTTTGTGCATGATTTCGCACATGGTTTTGGATGCGATGGTTTTTTAGTCCATGGTTTTGGATGCGATGGTTTTTTGGTCCATGGTATTCGATGCTTTGGCATGTATAAATATGTATTGTAACATTGAAAGGATCATAATGAAAAATCAAGCTGGTAGTCCCAATTTTGGGATCCAGGGGAGAATCTCTGTGTATATGTGTTTTATGTGTTATTCTCTCGCATTATTTATTTTCTATGTTTTAAAATTCGTATGAAGATAATTTCTATATGGGGTTAAAAACCTACATTTGGTATCAGAGCCAAGTTTTGGCTTTAAGGGGATGCCTTTATTGCTAAGGGGTTTCGCTGGGGCCTGTAGTAAACCCTGCTCAGTGGGAGATCTGTGGGATCAATTTTGGTGGTGAAAGAGGATGGTGAGCAGTGGAAAGATAGAGATCGAGAAATTTAATGGTCAGAGTTTTGAGTTGTGGAAACTCAAGATGGAGGATCTATTGGTCGATAAAGATCAGTGGATTGTGGTATTTCCGAGTACTAAACCAATGGGAGTGTCTGATGAAGAATGGAAGAAGTTAGATCAGAAGGCAAAGAGAAAAATACGATTCTGTGTCTCAGATTCAGTGTGTTGAATGTAGTATGGGAAGCTACAGCTAAGTCTTTGTTTGACAAGTTAGGGAATCTGTACCAATCTAAGTCTCTGATGAATAAACTGTTCTTGCGGAAAAAGTTGTATAACCCAAGGATGAAAGATGGAGACTCGGTGACAGAGCATATGAACACATTTAATATTGTGGTAAGTCAATTATTATCTGTTGATATTAAAATTTCAGATGAGGATAAGTGCATTAGTTTGTTGTGTTCTCTACTAGATTCGTGGGATAGTTTGGTTATTACATAATACAACTTCCTTGCAATTTGATGAAATAGTCTCATCCTTGCTGACGGAGGAGATGAGACAGAAAAATATGGAGAGATAGAATGGTGATTCCTTGTCTATACAAGGATAGTCCCAGAACAAAAACAAAAATAAGTCATCGAGTGGGAGATCTAAATCTAGAGGGAGATCTAAATCTCCAGGAAAACGTATAAAGGTGGTGTGCTGGAAATGCGGAAAGGAAGGGCACTACAAAAGGGATTGTAAATCTAAAGATCCTAACAAAGGAAAGGGAGATTATGATGCTCCTTCTGCAGAGGCGAAAATCACCCCAGATGAAGGTGGGGATGTGTACCTGGCTTCTTCAGGTACACATGTAGATCATGAGGCATGGTTGATTGACTCAGGTGCATCCTTTCACTTCAATCCCCATAGAGAGGGGTTCTACGAATATGAGAAATATGATGGTGGTGATGTATTCTTTGGGTATGACAGGAAGGCTAGAATCATTCGTCGCAGAAAAGTAAAGTTGAAGTTGCAAGGTGGAAGGGTTAGAACACTTCTGGGTGTTCTGCATATTCCTGCATTGGCCAGAAATCTGATTTCCGTAAGCAAGCTAGATGATGCAGGTGTAAAAACAGTGTTCCAGAAGGATACCTGCAAAATGGTTCAGGGAGCACTGGTATTGATGCAGGAAGTTTGGATTGGAACTCTGTACAAGCTACAAGGTAGCACTATTATTGATGGGTGCAATAGTTCTGTGGTTCCTGAAAGTGGACCAGAAAATCTAGTGGTCTCTCGAGAGAAGACCATGTTGCGGCATCAAAGCCTTGGACATATTAGAGAGAAGGGCCTTCGAATACTTCATGGTAAAGGTATGGTAGAAGGTATGAGTAATAGCTCTCTAGATTTTGATTTCTGTGAAAACTGTGTATATGGGAAGTAGAATCGGGTGAGTTTCCACTCTGGTGGTAAGAGGGCGAAACATATATTAGAGCTTGTGCACAATGATATGTTTGGACCTATGAAGGTTCCATCACTAGGTAAGTTCTTTGACAGGTTTAAAGAATTTAAGGCTCTAGTGGAAAACCAGACAGAGAAGAAGATAAAAGTGCTGAGGATAGATAACGGTGGAGAGTTTTGCAGTAAGGAATTTGAAGAATTCTATAAGAAGTGTGGTATAGCATGGTAGAAGACTACTCCATATACACCTCAACAAAATGGAGTTACAGAAAGAATGAACAAGACGTTAATGGAAAGGGCAAGAAGCATGCTTAGTGGTGCTGGGTTAGGATAGGAATTCTGGGCAGAGGTGGTGGAGACTACATGTGATCTGGTCAATAGATCACCTTCATAAGCATTGGAAGATAAGACTTCACAAGAGGTATGGACTGGTAAGAAGCCCTCTCTTTCACATATGGGGGTATTTGGATGTGATACATATCTACATGTTCCAAAGGAGAAATGAACCAAGCTGGATACTAAACCTGAAAAGTGCATCTTTATTGGGTATAAAGATGGTTTAAAGGGTTATAAGCTTTGGAACCCAGTAGCAAGGAAGGTTGTGTACAACTGAGATGTGGTGTTCGGAGAGGTGAAAGATGTTATTAAACATGAAGTCCAACCAAAGGAACCTGAGAAGATAGAGTTTGAGCTAAAGGAGAAAGAATCAGACTCTGCAGAAGAGGAGGAATCAGAATATGAAGAGCAATAAACTCCGGGTGTGAGAAGATCAGTTCAAGAAAGAAGGCAGCCAGAAAGGTATAGTCCACCTACTTTCTATTCAAATTATTCTTTATCTATTACTGATGATGATCCCAGAATTGTGAAGGAAGCAGTAGATTCAGAGGATGGAAAACTCTGGAAAGAAGCGATGGTTGATGAAATGGCATCTTTGCACAAAAATGAGGCTTGGGATCTGGTGGAGTTACCGGCTGGAAGGAAACCCATTGGCTACAAATGGGTGCTCAAGAAGAAGAAAAATGCAGAAGGAAAGGTGGAGAAATACAAAGCTCGGTTGGTAGCAAAAGGTTATTCCCAGGTGCCAGGAATTGATTTTGGTGATATTTTTTCTCCTATTGCCAAGGTAACTTCTATTAGATTTCTTTTATCTATTGTTGTGGCTTTTGATTTTGAGGTAGAAAAGATGGATATGAAGACAACATTTCTTCACATCCAAATACCCTCAGATGTGAAAGAGAAGGTTTCTTACCAGTCTATACCTCTTGTGGAGTCTTATCCTCCAACGCTGATGAAGGTGATCTATTAACCAGGTAACCACAACACCACTGAGCATGCTTCTTGACCTTTCCATCAACATCTTTTCCATCCTTTCTTCAACTCCATTTTTCTCAGGTCTGTATGGAGTAGTCTCTTTTTGTGCTATACCACACTTCTTACAGAACTATTCAAATTCTTTCTTGCAAAACTCTCCACTTCTATCTGTCCTTAACACCTTTATCTTCTTCTTTGTCTAGTTTTCCACCAGAGCCTTAAATTCTTTAAATGTGTCAAAGACTTCAGATTTCTTCTTGAGGAAATATATCCATGTATTCCTTGAGAAGTCATCTGTAAATGATACACATTACACAGACTTACTTAGTGATGGAATGAAACAGGTCCAAACACATCATTGTGCACAAGCTCTAATATATGTTTCGCCCTCTTACCACTAGAGTTGAAACTCACCTGATTCTGCTTCCCATATACACAATTTTCACAGAAATCAAAATCCATAGAGCTATTAGACATACCTTCTACCATACCTCTACCATGAATTATTCGAAGAACCTTATCTCCAATATGTCTAAGCCTTTGATGCCATAGCATGGTCTTTTTTCTAGAGACCACTTGATTTTCTGCTCCTCTTTCAGGAACCACAGAACTGTTGCACCCATCAATAACAGTGCTACCTTGCAGCTTGTACAAAGTTCCTATCTGAACTCCCCACATCAATAGTAGTTCTCCTCGAACCATCTTGCAGGTAGCTTTCTCGAACACTGCTTTTCACCTGCATCATCCAACTTTCTTACAAAAGTCATATTTTTTGCTAATGCAGGAATTTGTAGAACACTCGGAAGTGTTATAATCCTTCCACCTTGCAACTTCAACTTTACTTTTTCACGACCAATGATTCTACCCTCCCTATCATACCCTAAGAAGACATCACCACCATCATATTTCTCATACTAGCAGAACCACTCTCTATGGGGAGTGAAGTGAAAGGATGCACCTGAGTCAATCAACCATGCCTCATAATCTACACGTGTACTTGAAGAAGAAGCCAAGTACACATCCCCACCTTCATCTGAGGTGGTTTTTGCCTTTGTAGAAGGGGCATCATCAGATCCCTTTCCTTTCTCAGGAGCTTTATATTTATAGTCCCTTTTGTAGTTCCCTTCCTTTCTGCATTTCCAACAAACCTTTACAGGTTTTCCTGGAGATTTAAACTCCCTATAGATTTAGATCTTCCACTCGAGGACTTATTTTTGTTTATATTTTAGGACCGTCCTCATACAGAAAAGGCATCACCATTTTAGCTCTCCATATTTTTCCATCTCATCTCCTCCGTCAGTAAGGATGAGACTATTTCATCAAACTGCAAGGCAATTGCATTGCTACCTATTGCAACAACATGACTATCCCAAGAATCTAGTAGAGAACACAACAAATTGATGCACTTATCTTCTTATGAAATTTTAATATCAACATATGATAACTGGCTTACCACAGTATTAAATGCATTCATATGCTCTCTCACTGAGTCTCCATATTTCATCCTCAGGTTATACAACTTTTTTCATAGGAACACTTTATTCACTAGAGACTTAGATTGGTACAAAGGCCATAAATTGTCACACAAAGCCTTCACCATAGCTTCCCCTGATACATTCAGCAATACTAAATCTGAGACACACAATCATATTGTGTTTTTTTCCTTCCGATCCAACTTCTCCCATTCTTCATCAGAAACTGTTGTTGGTTTAGTGCCTAGATCTACCATGATCCAATGATCTTTATCCACCAACAGATCCTCAATCTTGAGTTTCCACAACTCAAAACTATGACCATTAAATTTCTCAATCTCTATATTTCCACTACTCGTCATCTTCTTTCACCACAAGAATTGATCTCATAGATCTCCCACTGAACAGGGTCTATCACAGGCTCGAGCAAACCCCTTAGTAGCAAAGGTGTCCCCTTGAAGCCAGAGCAACTTCGATGCCAAATGTAAGTTTTAACCTCGTACATAAATTACTTCAATACGAATTCTAGAAAAAGAAAATAAACAATGGCGAGAGCATAACAGAAAAAAAAAAAAAAAAAACATACATAGATATTTTCCCATGGATCCCAAAACCAGGACTCCCATATTGATTTTTCATTATGCTCCTTTCAATGTTATTATATATATATATATATATATATATATATATATATATATACATGCTGAAGCATCTATAAACCCCAATCCATTAACCTTGGATTAGAACATAATCGTAGTTCCCTTGATCGGATCTACAAAATGTCATGGACCAAAAACCATCGTCCCCAAAACCATGTGCGAAATCCATGCACAAAACCATAGGTAGGTCACCCCACCTAATATAGGGTCCACAAAACTTTCTAATAGGGGGGGATGTCACCCCCCTGTGACCCCCGTAGTGCAATAAAGGGGGGTCTCAGCCCCCCGCCCACCCCCCCCCCCCCCCCCCCCCCTCTAACCCCCCAATTCAACTACTGGGGCCAGTGGTGGAAATAATATAACGAAACCCAACAGATTGAGAATGAAGAAACACATTCTTGATGACAATAACAACAATAAAAAATGGAAACTAGAGAGTCGTCATATAGAAAAAAAAAATGGGGTGACAGATAGAGGAGGCAGGGGGAGCGGGTTGTGTTAAACCCTTAGGGAAACAGTGAACTTAATTATGCTCAAAGGTTAGGAATATCCACAAAAAAATAAAGCTAAAGCATTAGCCCTATATCAAGGTTTTCTTATCCTTGAAGTAAAGGTTTTCTTATCCCTTTTTTTTTTGTCTTGATAAATGATTCAAAAATTTCTTTCTTTATGCCTGGAAAGGGTCTAAGATAGAAGTACTCCTTGTCATCATTGCTCTTGCTCACTATGGATGAAGGTTTTGGAAGGCCTTTATTGGAGGTAAAGAGAGAAGACTCATTCAAGGATATTAAGATTGTAAGTTCCTTATATTTATCATATCTACAATTTCTTAATGGCATTTACTTTTTTGCACTCACTCCAGAAGGGATGCTCTAAAGTTGAAGGAGATAACAAATTTATATTGTATTGCTACAAAAGGAATATTAATGTTGGTAAGTCAACATTTTCCTTCCCACATATTGATGATAAAAATGAAAGTTTCCTGTCTTAGTTCTTCCCTTACTAACATGCTTTATTTTAGAATGGATTAGAGTTCCAGTGTTTTTATTCAAAACCCAATGATTAGATTAATAGAGACTGGGACTAGATTCTACCTCAGGGAGAAAGAAGGATTTCATGCTTTCATTCCAAAATGCGTACTTGAGAGGATGGGGAAGATAAGATTCAAGTTCCTCTAGTCAAGGCATAAAAAAAATAAACATACAACAAAGGTTAATTGGAAAAAAAATGCAAACTATAAGGATTTTGATGGATGGAGACTCCAAAATATTCATCCATTTTCAAAATCTATTCGTGCAAAATGTGATTGGAGGTTGATTATAGGTAAGGGTCTTAGGGGTCAAATTGTACAACAAAAATATAGAGATCGTAATAATGTTGAGGAATAGATTAGGAAGCCTGCAAAATCCTATTATAATGCTTCCATCATATGGAAAGTAATACCTTTGACATTCCATTTTATCAGCAGAGAGAACGGGGAGAGTGGGTGAGGATCCTTGGATTGACTACAATGCAAAATACAAACTTCCAAGAAATTTGTTGAACACGTTGCTTGAGAAAGGATTTTTCACATGTGACCATGTGTTTGATATAGATGTTACTATGATTTGGAAACAATAGTATAAACCTAAAAATTTCGCTGGTTTGATCACTAGTACAAAATGGCTAATTAATTACTAAAAAAATGACTAAAATTTTCATAAAAAGGCCTATTTTTTAGTCGGTGACCAGTAGTAGCTAATTTACAGTATCTTATAATGCGACTAACTTTTAGTAGTTTTTAGCTTAGTCATTTATTGATTGTCTCAATTTTATCTTCTAGTAGCATATTTAGTCATAAATTTAGTCATTGATTTAGTCATTAACTGCCACAACTAATGACCAAATATATTACTATATGATCACCCCAGAAAACCAATTAATGACCAAAGAAATATGTCAAAAATGTTGGTCATGTTATAAGATACTGTAAATTAGCTACTAATAGTCACATATATGCAAATTTTAGTCATCATTTGAAACGAATTAATGACCCGAGAAATAAAACTAAATTTTGATCACGTTATAAGATACTATAAATTTGTTACTAGTAGTCCTATATATGCAAAATTTAGTCCTCATTTGTAATCACAAATTTATTGTTCGCAGTAGCCATTTATCTTTTTTTGGTAGTTTTATATTCATTATATAAACGATTAATATAGTAGTTTATATTCATTTCATTTAATTTCATTAATAATCATTATCAATGAATAATTTAGTCGTATATTCATTTTATTTGTGTTCATCATTAATCAATATAAACTACTAATTTAGTAGTTTTAAATTGATTTTATGTGTTCATTATTAATCAACATAAATTAATTAGTATGTTTAAGCAGCTAAATTTTATCAAATGTCATACAATGTGCATGTTCATCTTATATGAAAACGCAAAGTTGCATATGTTAATTACAATACTAAACAATATCAAGTGCAACTATAAATAATTTCAACCATGTAAATTGTGTTATATGAAATGTTAAAGTATTACCATATGAGTTTCCAACTTAATATTGGTTGGATTACAATTTACACATGAAATGATATTTCATCACTTCAAAACATTATCATTATGTTGCCAAGGCATTGCAGGTGAATTCACTAACTCTAGAAACTTGACCATAAGTCTCTATTTGTGTGTCTTATATGGGATATTGAATCTAAGGGTATCACTAGATCGGTGCTCTTCTCTCTTTGCTTTTGCATTTGTCGCTCTAGTGTTATTGCTTTGTGTTAGGCCCCTATACTACTAGTGTAACCCCTTGTTGTTATTAGTACAACCCCCTTATTATATTGTTGTACCCATGTAGTCCCAATATTGTTATTATTGTGCCTCATAGAAGCCCACTATTGTTATTATTGTGCCCTTACATTATTATTGTTATGTCGGCTCTGATTATATTATGACCCCTTAGACTCCTATAGTTAGAAAGGAGATCTTGTCATTTGTATCATCCAAGAATTGTTCATTTGTGTAATGTAAAGGAGGTTTCCCCCTCGAAGAGGCTTATTTCTAAGGTGTTGATTTATCTTTTCTATCTTTTTGTGAGCTGGTTTCATAACATTGAGTATCAGAGCTTTGGATTATAGGGTTTCACTTCTCCAAACAGGTCATCGTGGTATTTTCTCTATAACTATTTTTTTGCAACATTTGAGAACCTAAAAATAAAACCCATTTGAGACGAAATCGCGCTGAACCTTGGGTCTAAATTTCAGATCTTGTCTCGCTATATTTTAGGATTAATGATCTGAGGAAGTTAGAGTTTTTGCAAGCTCCAGAATTTCATCTAAAACAGGTCATCGTGGAATTTTTGCTATAATTGTTTCGTTACATAGTTTCAGAACCTAAAAAAAAAACCCATTTGAGAAGAAATTGGTCTAAACCGCAAATCTGAATTCTAGATCTTGTCTCGCTATATGTTCGGATATATGATCTGAGGAATTTAGGATTTCTGTAGGCTCACGAATTACATCCCAAAAAGGTGACCTGGGGAAAATTGTCATAACTGTCTCTCTGAGCATCAGATTGAAATTTCATAAGAAGTTATAGAATGAGGACAAACTATCATTTCTTATGTATATTTTTCAAATCCGAAGGTAAAAAAGGTGACACGTGGCACTTCATACAATTTCGCTCTTCTGAAAAGGTATATAATCAGGTCATCTTGGGATATTGTGCATAAATCTTTCTTGGAGAATCCAATTTCAATCAGACTAGTGGCATTGGAAGGAGGATGTAGAGGGCTACTTCATCATTATTTTAGAACTAGAAGATCCTAAAGTATAGAGTTACAATCATTTCAAGATAGAGATCCTAAAATCAAGAAAAGGCAATATGAGGAAGTTTGATGGCAAGGATCCGGTAAATTGGATACTACAGATGGAGCAATATTTTGATGTACATGAGGTGCAACTATTACAAAAGGTATGTATTGCATCTTCATATTTAGAACCAGATCAATTTTTATGGTATAAAGGGATTTTTTCTCGTAAACAACTTGTTATGTGGTCAATTTTCATGGAGGAAAAGATAGCACAGTATGAAGATACAAAGAGAAACACATTCTTTAACCAATTGATAAATCTCAAACAAAAGTGTTCAATGGCAGAGCACGTTGAGGAATTTAAAAAATTGAATATAAGTGTAAAACATATTCCAGAGAAACAAAGGATTGATGTCTTCATAGGTACTTTAAAGGATAACATTCAACATGAGGTTTGTCTTTGGGAACCTGATTCGTTAGAGAAGGAATTCAAGTGGGCAAGAAAAATTGAAAGTAAAATTATGGAAACAAGGAATCACACCACTCACGACTATAATTATGGAAGTGTTTTTTGTCCTATCCTTCCACAACCTACAAGGTTTACACCACAACAATTGGAAGAAAAAAGAGTTAAAGGGCTTTGTTACAATTGTGGTAGCAAATGCACTAAAGGTCATAAGTGTGCTAAGAAGAAATTATTTTACATAGATTATGAAGAGGAGGAAGAAAAGGATCAATAAGCATCAAAAGAAGAGGATATACACCAGGAACCAACCCCATAGAAAGAAGAAATGAATCTAGCCATATCTTGTAAAGAATTGGCAAGAATTACCACTCCTCAAACTCTCAAGATAAAAGGACATATCAAGAAGAAAAAGGGTCAAGAAATGAAAGATCACATCGAGAAAGAAAAAATTAATCCAACCATATCTTGTAATGCATTGGACGGAATTACCACTCCTCGAACTATCAAGATAGAAGGAAATATCAAGAAGAAAAATTTTCAAGAATTGAAAGATCACGTTGAGCATCAAGAAATGAATCTGACCATATTTTGTAAAGCATTGGAAGAAATTACCACTCCTCGAACTCTCAAGATAGAAGGAGATATTAAGAAGAAAAATGTTTAAGCAGTGAAAGACCATATCAAGCATCAACAACAAGTTCTCCAGCTTTTAAAGGATAATGCTACTTTGGTACAGAATTGAATGAAACAACAGGTAGATCAGCATCACAGTGAAAAATGTTTTGATGTAGGTGATTGGGTATTTTTACGGCTACATCTCAAGAAAGCTATTTATGAGAAGGAAATGTTGGCAATACTACATGCACTTAAGGAATGATGACCTTACCCAATGGGAAGACACTTTAAGGTAAAATGGGATCATGATAGTCTTAAATACTTTTTAGAACAAATATTATCTTTAGAAGAACAGAAAAAATGGGTGACAAATATGTTGGGTTATGACTTTGACATCATCTACAAAAAAGGGAAGAAAAATTTTGTTGCAGATGCACTCTCAAGAGAGGATGAGGATGTGGAAGAATTGTTTTGTGCTATTTCTATTATCCAACCGAATTGGATAAATGAAACAAGGGATGAATGGAAGAAGGACGAAGAAGTGTGACCACTCATTCAAAAGTTACAGAACATCCCAATTCAAACAATATTGCCAGAGCTTGAAGAGGAAGGAAAATTCATATTGGAACCTGGAGCAGTCATAGAAACAAGAACCGAATAGCTATGAAATTGATCAATTTCAAAGTATCTCATCAAGTGGAAGAACTTACCCACTGAAATTCCACATGGGAGGACAATGATTTTATACAGAAACATCAAGAACTACACAAGCATTGAGGACAACACTTTTTGAAGGAGAGGGGCATGTTAGGCACCTATACTGCTAGTGTAACCCCTTATTATTAGTACAACCCCCTTATTATATTGTTGTACCCATGTAGTCCCCATATTGTTGTTATTGTGCCCCATAGAAGCCCACTATTGTTCTTATTGTGCCCTTACATTATTATTGTTATGTCGGCTCTGATTATATTATGACCCCTTAGACTCCTACATATAGAAAGGAGGTCTTTTCATTTGTATCATCCAAGAATTATTCATTTCCGTAATGTAAAGGAGGTTTCCCCCTTGAAGAGGCTTGTTTCTAAGGCGTTTATCTATCTTTTCTATCTTTTTGTGAGCTGGTTTCATAACACTTTGAGCCTCTTTCTTCAATTCCTGCTTGTTACCATCAACACCGAGTTCCTTTTTTGAAAACAAAAGAAGGTACAATGCAAAGTGTAAGACATGAAATACAATGAACACTAGAATATAAACTAAAGTAGACTATAAAGATTTTATATGACATATACCTCAACATCAACACTGTCAAAGCCATTTTTCCCCATACAAGAAAGAAACTCGAACAATTTTTCTTCAGTTGGGCATTAGTGGCCACTATAATATGGCCAAATGACCTATATAAACAAAGAAAATAAAATGTCGCCATATAAAATAACACCTTAATAACTTAGTATTCAACCTTCAGTAAAAAATTAGGCACAATCATGGCAACTAAGTTACATGCTAAAATCTCAAGTTGTAGATAACTTGTGAAAACAAATAATCTGAGGTGTGATGTTTAATCCTTATCATTTTATTCGCAACAACATTTCATTTTAAAATGCATGAACTTGGTCAAGTCTATAAACAACATGTGCTCAAATAACAACATGAAAGTAAACTTTTCTGATAGGCATGAAATTTTTTAACACAAAATGGCTACAAGTCTTCCAATCAATATCATGTAATACTAATTTCATCTTCAAGCTTTGGTTGTTGTTTAAATGGAGATGATACCAAATATTTTCAATTTCATAGTTAAAAGACAAAACGAAATCAAAAGAAACATTCAAAATACAATCAAACAATAAAGAAAGGATATCATGGAATGGACATTACAATTATAAAAATTTTGTTTACCTCTCCACGGATGTCTTATCTGGCAATCCTAAAACATTTGCTTGCGCAAAATAAACATGAGTAGGTGAAAGAATCACAACATTAAAAACCATAGGAATCCCTACTAGAAACATCTCCAAAGTTGATGGCTCAAGTGCCTGAAGGATCTCTAACAACAAATTAATCATATCCAATACATGTTATGCATTGTCTCCCCATCCTTTTTCCAATCACATTTCCTTTAACCTGCCCACAACAAAGTCAAGTAACAATCAAACGAAGGAATTGACATTTGTTTTTATCTTTTATATCTATAAAATTTGAATCCAATTTGTTTCAGGAATATAATAATTCATATTTAAAGTGTTCCTAACATATGAGAAGGTATCAATCAAACATGACATCAAAAAAATCAACCTCAATGAGGTCCTCAAACAATTTCTACAATATCAATATTTTTCTTTCTATGATATTTTGGGTAAAAAAATAAACATATCTACAAAATAAAAATCCATATATTACTTATCTTCAAACTTTGTATATGATGTATTCTTAGGTATATTTTTAAGACGTTCCTCCACCTTTACCAAAATGAACTGTAGCTTGGATAAACTCTGTATCCTTTCATTCGACATCAATTTCTACAAGATAAATGTCACACATTATTCTTTCCCATTTCTCAACATGATACATATGATAAATTTAAAGTCACATAAAACCAAGAGCAAACCCTTTTCTAACCAAAACAAATAAACAAACAGTGCCTCTAATAAAATTTCATTCTAATATCAGAAAATGAAAAGAGAGTGGACCATTTTTGCTGCTTTACTTTACTTATTTTTGTTATGAAGTGATTGGGCTTGAGGAACTTAAAAATGTAAGGGAAGTTGTAAATGTGAAAAAAAATTATGTTGACCTTTGTAGACTTCTTGAAGTGGTCTCTTGCAACTTTTCACCTAGCCTTTGATCCACAGTAGGAAACTTAATATGAACATCCCCATCATGATTAAGAGTGCCATATTCTTCTAGAAGATTAGTTGATCCAACTTCCATTGCTTTGGGCTCTGAACTAGGCCTTGACAATTGGTTCATTCTTCCATATAGTTGTAATGCTTGCATGGCATTAGTAAGAATGCCTATGGCTCCCTTATCCCCTACAGTAATAGGCAAGTTGAGTTGACATTGTGTTGCCACAAAAGTTTCAAGCTTTTCAATTTTCTGGTAAGCTTGATAAGAATCACCCCAACCAGAAGGGAAAAATGTATTCATCTTCACTGAACATTCTATTCCACCAAAGCTTTTAGCCAAGTTAGCATTGCAACTCCATGAAAACTCATTGATTTTCTCAACATAATTTCCTTTGGATTGATTTACTGATGTCCTCATAACAGGGTAAATTTTATCATCTTTGTCTAATGTTGTCCTCTGAACAACCCTATCTGTCTCATCCGACCTCTCA
Source organism: Pinus tabuliformis (assembly GCA_031772625.1). Taxonomy (NCBI): domain Eukaryota; kingdom Viridiplantae; phylum Streptophyta; class Pinopsida; order Pinales; family Pinaceae; genus Pinus; species Pinus tabuliformis. The sequence continues at coordinate 915,847,308 of CM062819.1, forward strand.
TTAATATGAGAATTAAGAGAGGGATATTCATCTAAATTCTTTCCACTCAATTGTTTAACTTTATCCCCTTCCAATCCATAAAATATGGGTGGGCCTGTATTGACTTAAAGAATAGTTTGATTTTTTCCATCACCCATATCTTGTTGATCTTGGAACAACATAAATCTTATTTGTGATGGGTTTGATTTAGAATATGAAGGCATTATCTGTAATGAAATTTATCAGCGATGACCTTGAGAAAAATTAATTCCTTCAGATATAGGATGGCTTGAATTTATGACACATGTTTGTAGCACAGGATATAAAGGCACATGAGGCGATGCCTGTTGATGAATTGATTGTTCATCCAAGTTTGGAATTTGTTCTTTGGGAATGGTCTGTTGAAGAGAAATTTTCTCCCTCATGACACGTGTTTGTAGCATAGGATCAAAAAGCACATGAGACAATGCTTGTTGATGAATTGATCGTTCATCCAAATCTAGAATCTGTTCTTTAGGAATGGTTTGTTGGTGAGAAAATTTCTCCTTGAGATGAGACACCTTATCATGAGGCAAAGTCTATTGATAAACACGATCTTGAGGAAATTGTTCATTATAATTATGAGATGTTGAAGAGAGAAAATTTATGTTATTTAGTAAAGCCTATGAATGAATGTCAGTGATTTGGTACAAGGAAAGACATGGGAAGCGAGGGAACTGTGGAGATTCCCTACAACTCTTTTCCCAAATGTGACATGTGAGGATGTATGCTTATTACACAACTATATTTGATAACATGCACAAATTTGAAGGAAAGACTATTTTGGATGTAGGAGCAGGAAGTGCTAATTTGGAAATATAGTACGCACAAGATGATGTAAGGAAAGTTTAAGCTGTAATCAGAAATGGGGTTAGCCACATTGTCGATGGAAATGAAGGATCTATGGAGGATGTCATGTTTCTTGAAAAGTTGATGTCATTATCTCAAAGTGGATGGTGTGATTGATTTTTAGGCTGGCTATAATCATGGCATCTATGTGTACACTTAGTTCTCATTATTGTTGTTGTAGTCACATGGTGGCCTTGTCGCATGCAATAACTATGTGACATGTTGATGAATGAACTCAAGAATTGGCTATGGTTCAGTTATTGATTTTGGATTATGAAGTTGAGTTTGTGAATTGGAAATGTTAGAAGAGAGAATTCTCAAAGCTTGAATTTATAAATTTTATATTGTGTTTATTCTTTCACTTGTCCAATGCACTATGGCTAAAGTGCCCCACAACCCCTAAATTGGAGACAACTATGGCATTTAAGCATCATTGCTTCACCTACACTAGTTATCCACGCAATACCATGTTGAGGGCTCTTAAGAGGAATCAATATATTTGGTAGTGTCCAAATGCTTGAAGAGAAAGCTTGTTCATATTTACATGGAAAATATTTTACACGCTCTCTTTGAAGTTCCTTCTTTGAAACATCATACCAAGAGAGGAAACATCATTTAGGACTTGCAATTGAAAAGCACTCTCAAAAATAATTTGGATTTTTTTGAGATAATATGGCTTGCCAACCATTGAAGCAAATTTTTGACGAGGCTTTGTTGTTGAACTCCAGAAATATAATTTTACAATGACATGAAACATTTTGTCACATTTTTAATAGTAATAGAACAATTTTTTTGCCACCTTTGAAGGGTTATGGAAAATAAATGGCATACTTTATTCACATTGCAATTGAAAAGCACCCTAAGAAGTAATTTGGGATTTTTTGAGTTAATGTGGCTTGCTAGGAAAACACCCTTCATTCCGAGAAGAAGATTTGATGACAAAAGATGCCCATTTGCTGCATGTTTTGGTAGTGGCTTAATGATAGTAATGCCATCACTTCAGGAATCTGGCATTTCAAAAACACACAGAATGTGAGCCTTTGACTTAAGATGTTGAGCATGTTCCTTGACACTTATTTTCCACAAAGTGAGCAGCGATACAACATTCGGTTGCTTTTCAACCTCTTATGTTCCTCAGCCAATGGTCATTGTATTGCCTTATTTTCCTAAATTAGACTTAGGCTAAGTTACAATAGAAACTTAGTCAATGTTTGAGCAAGTTTCCTAAGGAAACTTTGGGTGACTTTTGTATGTCTAGACACCTATACCTGTGTTGATTGTTATAGACATTTTTGGGCACTGCAACCCCAATCAAACATGTCCATAAACTAAGGGCTCCTAAGTTCCTAAAAGTGTTGTTTCATACCCTAAAGGAACAAGGTCAGCTGATTACATCATCTCCCAGAAGTTCTCCATAGGAAACTGCTCAGAACTAGTCAAAACTCGACCATACAGGTTGCTCAATGCTATGGGTGCGATGCATCCCACCTACCCAGTGTAAAGGGTGCGATGCATACTGAAAAGCCCTTTTGTAGGGTGCAATGGGCGAGAGTGGACAAATGGTAGAGACAGTTTGCGAGGTGGATGATCATAGAATCTTCCAGAAACTTCTCCTATGACACTTTCCTCTCTGAATTCACCCAGGTATGAGTAAGAGATCATCAATCTCCAAGTCGAATCAAGAACTATCAGAGAGAGGACACTAATCAAAATCCAAAAAGCTGAGTCACCCCCCTGCAATCATCTATATATGGATCCCTCATCCTAGAGATCCAAAGGCTAGAATTTTGTATCTTGTAAGGAAGTGTTGTTGGTTTCTTGTTGGACTATCATAGTGTTGGGTGATCTAAGCTTTTCATGAGGTGAAATAAGGGCTTTCATGCTGGAGGATGACGCTAGGTCAGAACAATTGGTTGCAATCCTCTCTGCTATTCTTGATATTAATAAAGCTTTCAAGTTTTCCTCCGCATTCTTGTATGTTTGATGATATATGCATTTGTGTGGTCAATATACATCTGGTCCTATATTCTTTATGATTGTAGATCTTTGTTCTTCGATAGTATTATGCTGCTTTGATTCCACAGGTGCTCTTTGAAGCTAGGTAAATGAAGGAGAAGTGGCAAGGATCTGTCAGAAGGGAGAGGAATCGAGCAAGGAACCAAGCGCAAGACTGAGGTTGGTGTCCTTCATTCCACTCTTATCTACTTCTCATAAATGAAAACGAATGCAGTTTTAGTTTGTTTGTTTCTAAGATAGCTACCAGTCTTAGTGGGACTAGCAGCTCCGAGTGGACACTAGATTTCCCGATAACACGATTTAGCTACAAACATCAACAACACAATATCCTATCTAATGGAAAATAAATCACCCAGATCGAGAATATTTAGACTCTCTTTCAAGCCTTCTTTGATCCCAAATCCCGAGTCACTCACTTCAAGAATTTGATGCTTAAACCTCCAAGATGCTTCAGCTTCCAAGCAGTTTCCTATCTATAAATAAGAATTTTTTCTTGTTTAAAAGAAATGATTTCTAGTTAAAAAATCATGATTTTTAAAAAATATTTCTCTATGGTGTTTGGTGTTTGTTCAAATTATTAGAGCCAAGAAAATGAATGTTCACATAAAGTTGAGTAGTAGAATATCAATAGTAGTCTACCTGAATAAGAAGGGCATTTTGATGTCCAAGATTTAGGCACTCTTATTTTAGGCAAACATCCCCTGGAAAGTTGAGCAGTAGATTTAGGCAAACATCCTAGGCATTTAGGCACTCTTATTCCTTCTATAAAATGTTGGTAAATCTAGTACCTTACAACATGTACCTTCCAGGGGATGTTTTCCTTCCAACAATGCCAGGTTTCACTCAAATTTTGCAAAATGGTGTGAGCTTTGTTTTTTTATGCCTCTATCACAATATGGCTGAGTATGTCAGAAATCAGATAAGAGAATCACTAAGAGACTCAAAAATTGCATAACACTAAAACAATGTAGAGGGAGAAATAGGGATGTAGAAACTTCAAAGCAAACAACCAAATTAATCATTACAAAATGAGCTAGAAAGAGGAGAAATAGCATGCCCATTAAGGGTTGAACATATATAGAATATAATAACTCAGACCTCTTTACTATTAGCATCAAATCAATTTCAATCTAATTGATGCATTCCAAACAACATAAACATCCCTTTCTTTCCAGTTATCAGAGAAGGAAAAAATTAAAATCACCTGGCATTGCATCAAGAGCATCATGCATGATAGCTGCTCTAAGCTCCAAATCAAAATGACTTTCAACCCTTTGTTTCATCACAATTTTTGCCACTCCCTTTGAATGACGACCTTCAAACTATCATGCAAGCAAGTTTCCAAGCCACCTTTCTAGCACTGGTACTATACCACATATGAAAAACAACAATACTTTCCAAATTGGAGCCCAAAATCCACATTCACGTGCTTTCCCAACAAGCCCAGTGTTAAAGTAATAATAAATCAAATGCTTCAGATATTTACACATTCTTATTTGGGGTATAATCCGATATACTTGTAACAATACATACTATTTAACTGCCCTACATGTAAAAATGTATATTTTAATATGTCTACCAACTAGAAAGTATCTACATTTCTGAGTCAAAATTGAATATCTGCATCGACAACTATTTTTGTTTGTCACAAAATTTCACAACATAAATGGAAATAATTTCCAAAACATTACTTCTTACGCTCCTTTTTTGTGAGTGTCTTCATAGGCTCCATCTTGAAATTGTAATCAAGATGAAGACAATTCAAGTTCTTTCGGTGAATAACAATTTCAACATATTGTAACCTTATCTACAAACTTGAAGCCTAGCCTCTACCCAATCTAGCTTAGTTGTCTGGAAAATGTTGGTAGCTTGAAGGGAATGAAACAAGTATTTATTCTTTTGAACCTTTGGAGTCCTGTGATGAATTTCATTCAACACATAACATTTTAGGAGCTTCTGATAGCTGACACAAACCTTCATTGGATATGTGGAGGGGCTGCATGACATGAAGCATTCAAGGATTCAAATCCATGGCACACGAAACACAACTAAATAACACAAAGAACATGAATATGTGTCATGCATCATAAAAATGTATACCACTATTCATTGTACCAATCAGAAACAAGAGGAATATCTTTCGCTCGTCGCATAACACCTGATTGCATATTGAATTTATGTGGAGCAAAAAATAATGAAATAGCAATTGTTGTATCTATGGAAATTGGTGTATGGTGCAGCAAAGGTTCCATGCCTTCTAGAACAAAAAAAATAATCATCATCATCCTCCTTGTAATTTTCCCCCTCATGGAGATTAGTCTAATGAAAAGAATTTGGATGAATCAGAGGATCAAAATAAAACGCTGGTAAATCTAGATCTTAATCTTTTATGTACATCACCATGGGACTATGATATACACAAAACTTAAATTTCTTAGGCTTGTTGTTGTAGAGATGAGGAAATGAAATTCTATACTCTGTCTGAAGTGGAGAGTGGATAATGAGCTTATTAATATCATTGAAGTCATTCCAGTCTTCATCACCATTCTCCATATATTGGTACAAAGGATCAAGCTTTGGCCCTCCTATTATTAAAATAGACATTTCAGTAAAAGTTTGAACATGATTGCAACAATAAACTTATGACAAAAGAAAACAAAATAGATGAACAAATATTGACCCAACAATTTCCTGGGCATTGGCTTCATAATACCTAGTATGCATATGTTCAGTGCTTTTGTTTCGCAAAATGACTGCATATCAAAGAGATAGAAATAGTTTTTCTCAACCAAGTCATAAAGTAGTTGTCCTGTGAAACAATGCAAAGTTTCCATGATGGGAAGTGATAATTGTAACCTTCTATAACTAGGCCCATTTATAAGTTTTGTTTTCAACTTTCACTAGGGGCTTGTTCACATAAAACCATGTGTATACAACAGAATCTCCTTCCTTATACAACTCCAACTGGATAGGTTCAAGAGGGTCCACATATAACAAATTTTCTACATAATTTAAAGGAGGTTCCTCATTATCAAATGGTCGAAAGCACATTCTTTTAAAATGTCACCTATCTATTTTTTCTCTACACATTATGATCCACATTATACCCCACTACAAGCAAGCTTCCAATTAGGCACAATTATTCATCATAAGATTAAAAATAGCAAGAACAGAATCCAAATGTCAAAAGAACATGGACTTTACATGTGCCATATATATTGGCTCAACAACCCATGGTATTTAATTAGCAAAAGTGATAGCCCCAGTTACATGATAGAGTACCTTCATATCCGGAACCTGAATAGGAAGAATTCATCAAATATAGAAATAATAATGCACCGAACGCATTCCTCTATTGCCAGAATAGGATACTAAATAATATAAATATACAAAAGGATTATATTTTAGAAAAAATATATTATAATAATGATTAGTTACTAGTTAATGGGTTTCATGAGCAAGGAATTTTATTTTTAGATGGCTCCCATTGTGAGCCTTTAAGATTTGTCATCTAGTCATAAAAGTCAAAGAGAGTCAATGTCATGTATGAAGAACCCTTCTTGGGCATGTTACAAACGTATATAAGCCAATAATATTGTCAGGTAGCCCTTCAAGTTAAACACAAGTGATCCTTCTTCAAGTCATCTTCAAGATGAAATATAGAACTCATGTCAGCTCACCTAAATTGGAGACACAACTATTCATATGGTAATGTCAGTTAATATACATGGACAAACTACTATAAATAGGAAACTCAGCCTATTCCATAGTCAAGAAATTCATATCATCTCTAAAATTCGGTGGCTAATTGTAGAGACAAGTTCAGTGAAGGAGCTCGAATAAGTGTATAGGAACTCAGGCTAATTACAGATATAAGTTAAGATAGCAATTTCAAAGACAAGTATTTCAGTGAAGGAGCTCTAATATATTACAAAGATAATAACAGTGAATAGTTCAGATGAAATTACAGTGAGATGCTATTACATCAAATAGTCTGGATGTTATTATAGTTACTACAATAACTATAGGTCTCGGTGCATGTTATGAAACCAGCTCACAAAAAGATAGATCAATGCCTTAGAAATAAGCATCTTCAAGGGGGAACCTTCTTTACATTACGCAAATGAACAATTCTTGGATGTTACAAATGACAAGACCTCCTTTCTATATATAGGAGTCTAAAGGGTCATAATGTAATAAGAGCCGACATAACAATAATAATGTAAGGGCACAATAATAACAATAGTGGGATTTTATGGGGCATAATAATAACAATATGGGGACTACATGGGCACAACAATATAATAAGGGGGTTGTAATAATAACAATAACAAGTTACACTAATAGTATAGGGACCTAACATGGCCCTCTCCTTCAAAAAGTTTTGTCCTCAACTCTTGAGTAGTTCTTGATGCTTTTGTATAAAATTCTTGTCCTCCCATGTGGAATCTTCAGCGAGTAAGTTATTCCACTTGATGAGATACTCTAAAATTGATCGATTTCATAGTTGTCAAGTTCTTGTTTTTGTAACTGCTCCAAGCTCCAATATGATTTTTCCTTCCTTGTCAAGTTCTGGCAATATTCTTTGAACTGGGATCTTCTACAACTTTTGAATGAGTGGCCACACTTCTTCGTCCTTCTTCCATCCATCCCTTGCATCATTTATCCTATCTAGTTGGATAATAGAAATAGCATAAAACAATGCTTCCACGTCCTCATCCTTTCTTGACAGTGCATCTGCAACAACATTTTTCTTCCCTTTTTTGTAGATGATTTCAAATTCATAACCTAACATATTTGTGACCCATTTTTTATGTTATTCTAAAGATAATCTTTGTTCTAAAAGGTATTTAAGACTATCATGATCAATTTTTACCTTAAAGTGTCTTCCCTTTAGGTAAGGTCACCATTTCTTAAGTGCATGTAGTATTGCCAACATTTCCTTCTCATAAATATCTTTCTTGAGATGTAGTCGTAAAAAAACCCAATCACCTACATCAAAACTTTTTTCATTGCAATGTTGATCTGCTTATTGTTTCATTCGATTCTACACAAAAGTGGCATTATCCTTTAAAAGTTGGACAACTTGTTGTTGATGCTTGATGTGATATTTCACTTTTGAATTTATTTCTTATTGATATGTCCTTCTATCTTGAGAGTTTGAAGAGTGGTAGTTTCTTCCAACGCATTACAAGATATGGTTGGATTCATTTCTTGATGCTCGATGCGATCTTTCACTTCTTGAACATTTTTCTTCTTGATATGTCCTTCTATCTCCATAGTTTGAGTGGTAATTCCGGCCAATGCATTACAAGATATGATCGGATTCATTTCTTCTTTCTCGATGTGATCTTTCACTTATTGAACCTTTTTGTTATTGATATGTCCTTTTATCATGAGAGTTTGAGGAGTGGTACTTCTTTCCAATGCTTTACAAGATATGGTCGGATTCATTTCTTATTTCTCTAGGTTTGGTTCCTGGTGTATATCCTCTTCTTTTGATGTTTCTTGATCCTTTTCTTCCTCCTCTTCACAATAAATGTAAAATAATTTCTTCTTAGCAAACTTATGACCTTTAATGTATTTTTTATCACAAATGTAACAAAGCCCTTTTGCTCTTTTTTCTTCCAATTGTTGTGGTGTCAACCTTGTAGGTTTTGGAAGTCTAGGAGAAACAACACTTCCATATTTATAGTTGTAAGGGGTAGAATTCCTTGTTTCCATAATTCCACTTTCCACTTTTCTGGCCAACTTGAATGACCTCTCTAATGAATCAGGTTCCCAAAGACAAACCTCATGTTGAATGTTATCCTTTAAAGTCCCTATGGAGACATCAATCCTCTGCTTCTCTCGAGTATAATTTACCCTTATATTCAATTTTTGAAAGTCCTCAATTTTCTTTGCCATTGAACACTTTTGTTTGATATTTATCAATTGGCTGAAGAAGGTGTTTCTCTTTGTATCTTAATAATGTGATATCATTTCCTCCGTGAAAATTGACCACGTAACAAGTGGTTTATGAGAACAAAGCCCTTTATACCATAAAAATTGATCTAGTTCTAAATATGAAGATGCAATACGTACCATTTGTAACAGTTGCACCTCATGTAGATCAAAATATTGCTCCAACTGTAGTATCCAATTTAACAAATACTTGCCATAAAACTTCCTCATAATGCCTTTTCTTGATTTTAGGAGCTCGATCTTGAAACAGTTGTAACTCAGTACTTTCAAATCTCCAAGTTCTAAAATTACGTCTTGCAGTAGCCCTCTAAGTCCTCTTTCTAACTCCACAAATCTGATCAAGATTGGATTCTGAAAGGAAGATTTATATCAAATCTCCCACGGTGACCTAATTATAGACTAGTTTAGTAGAGCAAAATTGTACGAAGTTCCACATGTCAATATTTCAACCTTAGTACTTGAAATGAATATATAGAAAACTATAGCTCATCCTCTTTTTGAAACTTTTGACGAAATTTCAATCTGATTCTTATAACAAAAGTTATGATGATTTTCCCAAGGTCACCTGTTTAGGATGTAATTCAGGAGTCTGCAAAAACCCTAACTTCCTCAAATCATATATCCGAAAATATAGTGATCCAAGGTCTGAAATTTGAACCCAAGGTTCAGACGCATTTCTTCTCAAATGAGTTTTCTTTTTATATTCTGAAACTTTGTAGCGAAAATGGTATAGCTAAAATTCCAGGATGACCTATTTTAGATGAAATTTCGGAGCTTGCAAAAATCCTAACTTCCTCAGATCATATCTCTGAAAATATAGCAATACAAGATCTGGAATTTGGATCCAAGGTTCATCACAATTTCGTCTCAAATGGGTTTTTTTTCGCTTTTGCAACATCGCAGAAAAAAACGTTATAGCTAAAATTACATGATGACCTGTTTGAAGCAATGGAACCCTAGAATCCAAAGCTCTAAAACCAAATGTTATGAAATCAGCTCACAAAAGGATAGAGAAGATAGATCAACACCTTACAAATAAGCCTCTTCGAGGGGGAAACCTCCTTTACATTACACAAATGAATAATTCTTGGATGATACAAATGACAATACCTCCTTTCTATATATAGGAGTCTAAGGGGTCATAATGTAATAAGAGTTGACATAACAATAATAATGAAAGGGCACAATAATAACAATAATGGGCTTCTACGGGGCACAATAATAACAATATGGGGACTACATGGGCATAACAATATAATAAGGTGGTTGTACTAATAATAATAAGGGGTTACACTAGTAGTATAGGGACCTAATGGTGCACTTACAGTAATGGTCTCGGTGCTCTTACAATCTCGGTACAATTACAGTGGAGCCTATCATAGTCTCAATGCTATTTTAGTGGAGATATCTCAGTGCTACTACAACAAGTGATCTCAGTATTGCTACAACAAATAATCTCAATGTTACCAGTAGAAGAGAGGTCGATACAAAGAAGGTTTGAATTCAAAGAGGAAGTAGTAAAAGTCTAGAAGGAAGGCCAAAAGTTTTTAAGCTAAAGAGGATCGAAGTGGAAAAGGAGTTGTATCTTTGTCTTAGAGTGGCATAAAGGTCAAGGGTGTTGGTCTTGGTATTCGTCAATTGGAATCTCTATAAGAAGAATTTGTGTGGGTTTTCCTCTCAAAGAGTGAGAGGTTTTGGCCCTGGCTAATAACGTACATTATGTGTCTCTTGTCAAGCTAGAAGGAAGAAAAATATTCCTAAAGGTTGGGATCTCATACCAAGGATAATGGCCCAGTTACAAATAGTTTTCGATGTGCAATGCTTCTGCTACTGCTATTAATGATGCCCACTAATTCTACCATTATTTTTATCGCACTTGTTCCCACTATTGCCTACTCCTATTGACTTGCCACTATACTGTTCTACCCAATTGTTGTTGTCAATTTCCCTGTGCCATGCAATTGCCTCTTCTGCACTTCACAAGTCTCACCGCTATTGTTGGTTATCCATTTTCTTCTATCTCCTCTACACTCTTGATGCTACTGATTATGACCATGTTGTTTCAAGACCCTTATTTCTACTCAAACCTTAGATGTGTCAAATCATCAACATAGATGCCCTAGATTCATCAACAAATTCTTGGCATACCTGTCCAGAAAACTGCCACACTAGCTCTGTAATTTCACTGTTTACTTGAATTCCTTTAGTTCCTAAAATTTACTTCTTGTAGACTTCAAGAATAAGCGTGTTGTCACAGGATTTTCTTATTACTTCATGTGTCAAATAAATCATGCTTCCAAATCAACATTTGTTAATGTTTTAACCGTGATAGGTATGGGGTTGTTTGCACTATGATGATCTCCCAATAGGTCTCCATATCTAGACCAACCAGACTTCAGGGTAACGAGTCACATAATTCCATTGTTATAAAATCAAATATTTTCCACACTGTCACATCACTGCTAAATATTATGGATAGATGGATGTCTACCTTGCAGTAAAAAACAATCTTAAAAAAATTGCCTTTATACAGAATTAAGGCATACAATTAATTCTTGATACTTGTAATACTAAATAGGATCTACCACTGAGGATTCACTCTTCAGATGAGGATGATCTGGTATTGTCCTATAAACATATCATCAACTACGGATCATTTTTCATCACAGGATGAGAAGTTTGATCTTGACGTCATGAAACAATTTCAATTAGTTTAATTACAAGTGCCATCCAAATATAATTTGTGAAGAGATATTACTCCGTCGTTAGTGGAAAGGCCAAGTAAAATTTTGATTATACATTCGAGTGTAGGATATGACTGAATAATTAGAAAACCATTGCATGGCATCATTAATTGGTCAAAGACAACTTCAGATCTATTTGACAAAACAATGATTACAGTTAAAAATATTTTGATTTCAAAACACATTCTCAAGATCCCTTTAATATCAACGTACTCCATATGGATTCATAATTTTTAAACTTCAAGGTGAGCATTGATATAGAAATCAAGCTTGATACCTTCAAATGTGTAGTGATCAGATAAGGTGGAAATATTATGGAGTGATGATTGATATTGACCATTGTACAAGAGAGAAAAAAATAGCAGCCACCTTCAATGAAACCCCAAGTCCAACGATTCCCAAAATAAAATATTATGAAAAACCAAAAAAAAACAAATCCCATAATTTCTCCAGATTAGGTTAGAACATAACTTCTCCTATACTCAACCCTCAGATGACCCTAAGGGCATAAAGCTAGAGTGGCAGTCAAAAAATTTGTGAAAGAGACCCAACTACCAAGTTATTTCTCTATTGTTCATAAACATCCAAAAATCTGTGTATAACAGTGTACATGGGGAGCCGAGTTTGGGTTCTACAAAAATCTGTGTATAACAGTCTACTTGGGGAGCCGAAATTGGGTTCTGCTTAAGGGATCGAGACTGATAATAAAGTGTATCTTGTGAGAGACTTTGTAGTTGTTGGAACGAGGTATGCTTTCTGGTGTATTTATCAGGTCCCAATCTGAATTCTAGTGCTTTGTAACAACCGTTTACTAGACTGTGTTCCATTTTATTGACTGTTGTCATAATTCTAAGTTAAAAATTAATAAAAAAAATGTTCATTCCATTAACATATAACAGATATCCATGGTATTTTCTAGTTGAATATTTGTAAAATATATGTTACCATCCTATATTATCTCATTTGGAACAAAAACGATGAAAGTACACCTACAACACTCTGACATCAAGCCTTTTGAATAAATGCTTCATCGAAAACATTTCATAAACATAGAAAACTCAGTGCTATATTGGAAAATTTCTTTTTGGGAATATTACACTTACAAGTTTAACTGTGTAGACCCAGTGAATGGTTAAGAGGTATATGATGTCTATGGGAAGTTGTTTTCCTCTATTTGCTAGGGATGGTAGACCCAAAATTTGGTTGCATCACCACTGTTAACATCTGGAGGCCTCTATTACCCTTCATTTGTTAAACAGATTGGATGTAAGGTGAAAATCAGACTTCTTGCAGCTCACGCAATTGTCAAGGCATATGCATATTTTTGCATCAAGAGCAGGCTTAACATTACAGAATATCAGGTATTTGTACCATTTATTTCAAATGACCCAACCATCCTTGAAAAATGTTGGATTGGGCTTCTCCAAAAACATACAATTATACATACGTGTGTTCTCTGAAAGGAGTAGAAGCTATTTTTGGATGGAACTCAATAAATAGCCATTGGATCAGTTGTGCTACCATATCTACATGAAGTTAGACCAATTATTCTTCAATCTAGCGCTTTGGATGCAACCCAACGAAGTTTGTGTAAGGAAACCCTTACACCCAAAATACCAAAGAAATGAATTCACTGGATACCAACACGTCTAGTTATGTCATGGTTCAATTGGGAATACAATAGAGGAAAGGATTTAAGGACCTCTAAATGGTAAGAAAATGATCTTCTAATTCCAACTAAGTTTTAAGAAATAAGGACAAGATAACATCAAATTGTTTCAGAAGAAATTAAAATTAAATTATCTAGGTAAAAAAAAATACCTGTGAAACCTCAAGAATGCATTCTGAATATAAGTAAGTTGGCTCCCCAATGCTTCGAATCCTTCTAGAATTTCCACATTGGATACTAATGGCCAGTGCACATTTTTGGACTCAAATGATCCACATTCTTGCTGCAAAATAATTGTACAAGAGGAATAAAAACAATGATACATAATGATACAACCTCATAATTGTGCATGTAAATACATTTGATTATACTATATATTAATCATGTAAAATGTCAACCCCCATCCTAAATATACTTCAGAATACACACATTAAGGAACCCTACTAGACAATGAAAATTGGTATCTTTACCTCTGAGACACTGCTTGACACATCTATTGACCTTTCCAACATTGACTTCTCATTTTCAGTTACTTCATAATTTCCAAAACCCTCAGATGTCCATTAAGTTTATTTTTAACTAATTGTATAATCAAATGTTCTATTTTATCCAGATCATCAATTCTTTGATTAATTTCCCTGCCAAGATTCTACAATTTATCAAGAAGAATATCCCGAGATGTGCAGAGTGCTTTCCATAAGGAAATATCTTTGGAATCAACTTCAGGCTTCGCAGTGATTAGAGCCTACCATCTCAAAAAACTTCTTGTAAGATGTTATTGGAGTAACAATATTTTCTTACCACTTAAGAGAATTAAACAAGCATAGAGTGCATCAAAATGAAATAAATCATGTTACCAATGGTGAGATCTTAATAGAAAATGTGACTCTAATATGACATTATGTTAATATCCATTATCTGTTTCTTTTTTTAATTAGAATAGAAAGGAAAATGGTATAGATACAAACATAGAATATATGCATGCTTTCTTTCATTCTGGACGAAAATTTTAACCAATAACAAACAACTTAAAGAAAGAAGTCATGGAATGTGATATTCTGTGTCACCACATTGAGCAAATTCTGCTCTCTGGAATCTATGTAATGAAACAATACCTGTGAAACCTCAAGAATCGCTAAAACTAAAAATTTCAAATTTGTGCAATAGTATACCTAAACCTACAAACACATACTACTGATAAAAAAAAACAAACATGCAAATTTGAACACTCAAAAATACATTATCGATTTTCTATTAAATCTGACAAAAAAAAAAAGCTAAATGCTACAGCTCAAAACTCAACTCTCAAACCATAAAGTGCTTCCACTTTATACACTAGGTATAAAAATAGGTACAATGAATCTGAATGCATACATAATACCACCTCTACTGGAAATTTTAACTCCTAACACTAATACACCTTAGTCACAGGGATAACCAAGCCAAATAAGGTGCACCTCCACATGTAGATAGACTAAGGCATGGAAACATGCATTCACATAGAGATTTGTCCCCCTTCACTAAGTTAGGAATCCAAGTGCACAAGTGCCAATACCAACTTGAACTGCACCCTCTAACTATACATGCAACTTCTAACTAAAGAAAAAGACATATTTTGAACTGAATTATTGAATATGGAAAAATATGTAAAACTAGAATTGGACTACACATGCATGTTTTTGGCATCCACACACAGGTAAAATTACACATGCATACAAAATCATCTAAGCTACAAATGTAAAACTAACACTCCCTTTTAGCAAAGAACGTGTTCTCCGTTACACAAAACCTCTCCTTGAACATCTCAAACTTACCCTTTTCCAAAGGCTTCCTCCAGGTATCTAGAACCTGCTGATCTGTAGGAATGCACTAAAAAATCATTACTCCAATTTGAACCCTATCTCTAATAAAGTAGTACCGATACCAGATGTCAATATGCTTGTATTGATGATGAAGCATTGGATTCATTTATTTTTCTTTATCTTGAGGGAATGTTTAATTCTTCAATATACACTTCTAGGCATGCATTGGTATCCTTTTCTATAGTTGTTGTTTGTTGATTTTCTATATTTTGATCATCTTCATCAATTCAGAATGGTCGCTTCATCTCTTTTTCCATCTTTTCATCCCTCCCTTTCAATCAAACCTTCCTTTTGTGTTAAGAATTTTCATTAGAAATCACATTAGACATTATTATTATCATAATAACTCAAGAAATAACATGTTATAAAAAATTAACATGGAATCAGAGCCAACAGAAGTCAATCCCAAGCTAGAGTTAGATGGACCAGTCATATATATGACATATTCTCTATGGCACTATTTTGAGTCATATTTTGCTATATGGTTAGCACATAATATATGGCTTCACTCAGAGGGTCATCCTATCATGACAGTGGCACGAGACCTTCTTCATGTATGATCTCATGATGGCTCCTTCCAACACGGTGTTCCTCTCTCTTCAGAGAACTCTAATGCATTGTAAACTCACTGATAAGGTATTCTCTCTCGCATGTCTGAGGCACTATAACTCGCTAGTAGGCTTGCACTCTCACTACAAGACTCTTGCTTGTGATCTCGCTCTCAGGTACCACTATAGTTGCTTACAATCTCACACTCGAGTATGACTGCTATAACATTTGGTCTCGATCTCACTGAAACAACATATGGTTTTGACCTATGTGATCTTGTACTAGTTGGCTATCACTTCACTGTATGTATCGTATGGCATCTCTGTGTCATGTATGGCATCATTTGCTTATGGTATCACTGCATATAATATCTCTGCATTATGTACAACATCCTCTGCCAGTTTCTGTGGCAAGGAACTTGATCTTGCCCTTTCTCTTCGTTTCCCTTCATTTTTTGTGGTAGTCTTCATTTGCTTAATGAAACTCAGTAAAAATGTATTGTGTTGTACAATTTGGTTTGCAGAAGTATTGAATGCCTGAGAAAAGGGGTTACCTAGATTTTGTATAGAGCCGTTGTGACTTGTAGGCTGGACCTCTTCATCACCACTCTTTATATTTCCATTTTTTGTTGAAGCATCACAACCCTTTGATATAGCTTATGAGGTGTCTACTTCAATTTTTATCAGGCTTTGAAAACACTGGAGTAGAATGCTTTGGTTCGACTTGTCGATTTGGAAGAGCAGGGCTATCTCCAAGGTTTGCCTTGTAAGAATCCTGTTTGAAATCAATGGAGATTAAAGTGTCCATACCTTGTGCCTCCGAATTTAATCTCCTACAAGAAATTTTCTCACAAGGGATCCAATATGTGCACAAAGTCACAACTTATATCTTCAGAAATCTAGACTTAATTCATAGATCGTGTCTTGAAGCATTTTGGAGCCCATATGCATAATGCCTGTTCAAAGGGTATTTAGGTCTCTATTTCAATCAATCTTAGAATATTCCTGTGACTTACTTATGCATTTTCCAAGGTAATTGAACATAACTTTGTGGGAAGGTCAAATTCTAAAGCAATGCATATCAGTTGCTATGATTTGTAATTGGTTCAGTATATCTTGCCTAGAATAATTTTTTTGTGAGCTTGAACCTGAGGTAAAAATTTCCTTGGCTAATTCACTGAGTCTACAATACCAAGGCTCATTTATAGACATATCATACACTCATTCAAAAATTTCTATGGAGCACTTCCAACTGAATCATGAAGAGTTTTGATGTGAGAATTAATTTTCTGGAAATTTTAAAGGCCATCTGTCCCTCCTTCTATAACCGATCTGTGCATATACATCCAGCCCCTCACTTGATCAGATATTTAGCATGCATTTCATTAAGGCAGAATCTTAAATATTATTTTTTGATATATCCTGTGGACAAATTTGCATAAAAGGCTGAAACTTTAAGATGCAACCCCTTCCTCAGAAGCTTATGTGTATGTATGCACTTGGCCCTGATCAAAGTTATAATGCTAGCATAGACATATTAATCTAAACATCTTGTTTATCTTCTTCAGGACATATTCACAATT
Organism: Pinus tabuliformis; assembly: GCA_031772625.1. Taxonomy (NCBI): domain Eukaryota; kingdom Viridiplantae; phylum Streptophyta; class Pinopsida; order Pinales; family Pinaceae; genus Pinus; species Pinus tabuliformis. Next base: position 915,864,561 of record CM062819.1, read on the forward strand.
CTATAAGAATGTGTATTTAAAGTATGAGACTACATTTTTCTGAAGAAGCATTTAGGGTGAGCTTCTAAGGTAATCATGTAGCCCCTTCCTTAGAAGCTTATATGTTTGTATGCACTTGGCACTTATCAAAGTTTTAATGCTAGCATAGACATCTTGATCTTAACATCTTGTTTATCTTCATTAGGAAAAATTCGAAATTCCATAGGAATTTGTATTTAAGGTGTGAGACTACATTTTTCTAAAGAAACATTTAGGGTGAGCTTCTAAGGTAATCATTCATGCCAAATTCAGATTTCATTGAAGGTTAAAATTTTGGATATTGATTCTATGTCAAACTGGAGCATATCAAAAGTACTTACTTTACAGTCAATATATATAGTTAAGTATGGTTTGAGGCCTTTAAGGATTCTCTTCAAGGTCATCTATATCAAGCATGTCAGAATCTGAAGTACACCTCTTACGACAAAAAAAGTCGAAGAAAATCACACTAAGGTAGTTTTGGTGCAAATCACTTGGCACCTCCATACAATCAAGGATATTAGTAACAATGTAAAACAACGTATTCATTCTAAGAAGCATCACCAGTAGTAGAATTTGTTGAAATCGGTTCGGTATCATAAAAGAAGCTCTGGTCCAAGTTTGAGAATTGTGATAAGAAGGTAAATCGGTTTTGTTATTTATTGCACACATGAGGTATTCAATCAATCATAAGGATTGATCCCTAAAATAATTTTATAAAAATGCTAGCATATTACTATTATATGTCATGTGGAAGTACAGTAACAAAACAAAATCATTAAAAAGATCAGGAGATAAATATTGCTAAGATTTGCACTTCAAATATCAGACTGGCTTGAATCATGTAATAGTAGAAAAGGTCTGCTTGGATGAGGATGATGCCAGTATCTTAGTATATTCGTTCAGTCAGTCATTCTTATGAAATCAGTAATAAGGTTATATTGATATACTGTTGTTGTGGCTTGTTAGTTGAATGAGAAGATGATGTGAGACAGTTTACTTAGGCATCGCCGAGGTTTGGTAATTGAAAGTTGTTGATATAGTTGCAGCATGATAATGTCTCATCTTAAAGATGAGGAGAATATTGACAAAGGCTGGATGCTCAAACTAAGTAAGTCTTCATAGGGAGCTATGGAATCCCTAGTAGAATGGCTTGTTAGCTCTTCTTGCCTAATGATTTTTACAACAAAAAGACCATGTCATAAGACGTTGATCTTCAGAAGCTGGATGACTGAATGATTTTGGATTAATAGCAAGTTACAGATAGCCTGATGGTTATGTTTTGGGAAAAGTTACTTTTCTAATCTTTAGAGGGAGCCTATGGTCAGCTTACAACTATTGATAATGTCTGTAAGAGGGAGTTGTCTTAGCCTTGATGCACTTCTTCCTAGATAAAATGGAGAAGTTGTTGATCCAAATAGAGACAACTTATGAAGGCTCTCATGTTCATGAAGATATCTCTGTTAACTATGATCTACAAAACCCTGCCAAAATTGCTAGATTGTGAGTATGATAAATGAAAAGAGCACCTTTAGGTGCTATATCTCTTGGAATCCACCCCTTATTTCATGGATGAATCAAGAACTAAATTCTAGGAGCATCATTGAGGCTCAATATTTAAAGCAGCAAGCATGGCTTATTATGAAGCCATTTGGGTGAGAGAGCTCTCCCCCGTAAGTGATTTGAGCATGTGTTGGAAACCACTGTTGTATATTGTAGAATGTTATTTTCCTTTCACAGAATCCCATGTTCCACGATCATTCCAAGCATGTTGGCATCAGGTACCACCTTATATGAGATATAACACAGCAAGGAGCAATCAAGGTCCATCATTAGAGAATGGTTATGCAGATTATCGACATCCTCTCTAAGCCTCTTGGAAAGGTCACATTTATCTCCCTTTGGGCAGAAGCTGGGAGTTGTTGATAGACCCTACTATCAGGGTCTCAGTTGAACATTGAGCTATGGGATCTCTTCGGGGCTTGGGGTACTTATTGAGCTATGAGTGACCATAGGGTGAGTGGTTCACCTTCCCCTATTGGTGTGCTATGTACAGGGTGAGTAGTTCACCATCCCCTGTGATACCCCGCGATAACTGACATGTGTGTAGGGTGAGTGGTTTACCTTCCCTACGATTTCAGACACATTTCGTTAGGGTGAGTGGTTCACCTTCCCCTAATGTTAATGAAAAATGCATATGATGGGTGGTTCACCTTCTCCTATGGCATATGAGTAGGATGAGTGGTTCAACTTCTCCTGTAGATGCCCCAGCGAGAGATGCATATAAGCATCTGTTGACATGTCATTGGGACATAGTTCATCCTTTCCCCACAAGTAGGATGCTCATTCCCTAGGATTATTGGTTGGCATGTCGATGGGATGTGGTTCATCCTTTCCCTATGTGTATGATCCTTCCCACAATTGATTGTTGTGCCTTGGGTTTATAGGATGTGTTTTTTCCTTTCCCTAATTGTGATTGTGATGTGTGATTGTAGGATGTGATTCGTCCTTTCCCTACGTCTGATTTTGTGCATGATGTGATACATTATTTCCCTGTTGTTGATTTAATATCGTCCTACCCATGTAGTCTAGAACACATGGGAAGTTCATCTCGTCTGTCCAGTCATTTAGGAGAGGTGGTTAGGGACCATAGCACTACCGATGGACGCATCGGGTACTGCCATAATCCCTATGACTAGGATGAATGGTGTTCTTCAACTTGATTGAGGATCAATTTTGGTTGACATTTTACCTTTGGACTTACTTCTGTCAGTGGAAAGTGGTAAGGTCTTGTGACTCTCTCTCAATAAATTCTTCTTCATTATTATATCAGTGTTCAACAGAGCAGAGTAGAGCAGAGATGAGATTCAAAGATGGTTTATGTCAGTAGGTTGATTGATGATGATAGATGGATTGGCAGGTGGAATTCTCCCTAGTTGAGAGGGAGTGTTAAAATTGGCAACTAGGTCCAAATTCTACTTTGGACAACTCCTTTGGTAATGATAATTGAAACATTGAATTCCTCTTTTCGAGAGGACCAAAATCGATCTAAAGATCGTTAAATTTGGACAAGTAGAAGTGGGATTTTGAATTTACTCTTCCACATGAAAATTAACAAGGTCAGCCTCAGCTTATGTTGACTCAATAAGCCCAAGAGTCATGTCTCTTAAACCCCATATAATTATATATATAGAGGAGCCCTCTCCCTCACTTGAGACACATCAGCTTGCAGGAAATTATGTCTAAGGTGGTCATGGAATTGGAGGAGGTTGAAGGTTTGTTTATGGGTTACCTTCTTGCCTAGAGTCATGTCTCTCTAAGCAAGATAGCCGCAGGTTTGAGGAGGGTTTTTCATTGGGATATTCTCTGCACAAGATCTAAGTTCCCTCATATAATCAGCCACAAGGTTTGAGGGCTATTTATGAGTAAAATCTAGATCTATTCAAGTCTGCAGGCATGCTTCAGGTTAGGTGAAAGAGGCAGAGAAGGGTTAGATCAACCACAGAAAGATCAAATCAGCCATCTATGGAAAACCCCTTGCTTGAAAAGGGTAGCGTAGATGAAAGGAGGGTTTCTAGGTCAATTGGATGGAACAAGGGTGAACTGTAAGAAACCCTCACTTTCCACTGTTGACAGAATGATATCATTATAGTTTTGAGCTGCTCACTAGTTCAATGGCATTCATTTTGGATCCTCAACTTGGCAAGGAATTTTGTCTCTAATCATTGTACTCTCTCTCTACTGAACATTTGATATTAATAATAAGATGAATTGATCAAGGGTTTTTCCCATCATGGGGTTTTTCCTTGGCTTGAGCCATATTTTGTGTCCTCTTGTCTTGGCTTGTCTTCTGCACCTTTTTTTCATGTTCTTTCTTCAGTTATTATCATAATAATAATGTCTAATGTGATTTCTAATGAAAATTGGGTTCGCTGAAGTATCTATCCTATGCAAAGAACATGTTATCAAAAATTAACAACATCATTTTCCTCATAGAAATGTTTTCCAAGTTGACAAATGATACAACTGATATTTCATTTATTTACTAGTTTTCTCAAAATAAAGTGGCATCAACATGTTTGCATTTAGATTTTGGATGCCAAATCTTATATGTCCGCAATTAATAAGAGAGATTACAAAATCTCAAATGGGAAGCAATGATGAGAACCAATGAAAGTAAAATTACATTGAAACTTCTATTGCTCTAGACCCATTATCACAAATTCAAGGCTTAGTCATTTTTTAAAGGAATGGAGAATAAGATCCTTCACTTAGAACAAATCAGAGAAAAATACCTAATTCTTACGTAATAATTCAAGTATCAAATAAGTAAGCTTCATCTAAACTAAAAATTTGGATGCCGGGATATAGAAATGCTTAAAACCTAAGCCACGACCAATGATGTTTTCCCCCATCACAGTTTGAGCAAATCTCGTGCTAGTCTTGTCAACATTGATAAAGTTCTTTTCTTGAAATGGTGGCAATGCCAAGAAGGGTAAACAATGATAACTACTTTATAAGCTTACAAATGCACATTGACAACTTCGCGTTTTGCCTTGCACTGAATCTCATCTGTCTTAATATAGTGCCTCATAAGAAACAGAGACCTAAAATATTTGTCAAATCAGAAAGGCAGTAAAGATTCATGATCTCGGTCATTCATGTGTTTATAATTAACCAAATTTTTACCTAACTTGAGAGTAGATAAGTGTTGAATTTTATCCTTAGATATTTTAATAAAATAAAGCATGGTAAAATTAGAAGGAATAAAAGATCATCATAAAAAAAGAAACAAAAACAGGTTAGGTAGAATGCTAAAACCAATTTAACTATATAGAGAAACTTCACTGCTACATCTAATAAAATAAATCAAATATAAACCAAGAATTTTGTTTAAAGTAGTTTTTTGTTTGGAAGTGTTTTGAAAAACATGCCTTGCAGAGATGCACCATAAAGAGCAGATTTGATTTGCCTTAAGTGCCAGGCTTGGGGCTTATGTAGTCACCCTGTTCCCAAGATTTTAACCCAGTCTCATCCTTTTAATTTTCACACAATTCAGGTGGGGCAGACCATAGTGAGAATGGAACCCTGATGGATGCCTCTATTGACCTCAGTAGTGAACCAATGCACCATTGGAATTTAAGGTAGTTGTCAAGGAAATAAATTTCAAAAGATAAAGTTGTTAGTAAAACACAAAGTTTAAGATGAAAAAATATGATGATGCCTATATTAGATTTCAAGCTATAGTACTTGAACTTCCATATCATGAAGTATGTCTTAAATGTTAAAAATAAAAATAAGTCACAAATCAATATAGTTGGTATAGTAATTGTCACCATCCCTATTAGAATGAGGTTCATAAATTAGTAAGTACTTATTCTTGTAGCCTTCCAGACGAAAACTCAAAACCCTATTTTGTGCATGAGCTCATGTGGATACATATAACATGCATATAGTAGCTCATAACATGAGAGGAAAATATGACGGCTTAAGGGATAAAACTTGATGAGTGTAGCTATCACCATGGCTAGATAGTCACTATCCCAACCACACCATAGGGAGTAAAAGCTATTTTTTAAAATTGGAAGATGGAATTCACCCATATATTCTACAATTCCATATGATATATTTTACTAGTAACAGAGTCTTTGAGGGGAGGTTTACACACTTTAGTTGATTAATCCCTACTACCTCAAACTATAATTTGCTTCTAGTTAAATATGAAAGAGAAAGACACATATAAAGAAATAAGCACTTTATAGATATAAAGATTTAATGCATATGGTTAAAATTGTAGCTGTCCATCAAATCATATTATGTTAGAGGCCTTATCAAATCTCTAGTTACATGATAATAACATAAACAAACTTAGTGGGTAAGAACCCAAAAATAGCTATACATGCAAGATCTCATTGATTATCATCATATCAGCCAAAAACCTAAATAATTGTTGATATCATTATTGAAGGATCTGCAACTAAAAGACAAGAATGGTAAAATCATTGGAGATCTTTCCTTGTTCGTTTGTTTAAAATGTGGCATAAAAATATTTCTTTCTCTTATGCCTTCAACATGAAAATTGTCGCCCCAACAGAGCCCTCCCATGCATCAAAACCTTGAGGAGATTATTCTTCACTAACTAGAGCATGGTCCATCTCAAAGGTTGAAATTTCAACCACAGTTTACTACCGGTCATACCTTCAATCACTGGTTACGCACAAAGTATTCTCCAATTGAAAATCAATGGAAAGGAATAAAAGGGAAAAAAGGTCAGGAAAACGAACAACAGTGAAAGACGAATAATGGAAAGAATCCCAAGATTCTAAAGTTGTCCTCTCGTTATATACAATATGAGCTTGTACTCTCAAGTATGGTCAAAAGTGATGGCCACTTTGATACCTTCGAGATTAATTCTTCCCCATCCCCTATCATATCAACATAAATTAGCTTTCGCTTATGCGTAAATTAGCAATTAAGCACATGTGATCTACTACATGTACAAAGAGGGAAATGTGAGGAGAACAACCACGAGACAACAACGTTGTAAAGTCTCCAAGGTGACAAAATATCACAGTCAAAAAGGACATGCATGACCCAGGTGTTTTTTGGATTGATAGAGACACCAACAATTGAGAAAACAACAACTAGTTGAGAATCAGAGTTTGATCTACGGTAAATAGAAAGATGACTTATGAATAGATTCTTGTTTCAAACTTTCATTGTATTGTCTTATGTAGAATTTTTGTCAAATAAATATATCTACTCAGAAGGACACGGCTATTAGAGTATATGTGACTAGAATTTTACTTGAATTTTATTTCCATTGTCAACGAAATATATATGATGTCTTTATAATTTCCAGTTCCTTTGATGCATATTCAAAGTCTCTTTCTATTTGTTTGTCACTACAATAAAAGAAATTCAAGGAAGACATCTCCACCATATTGTGTATTATTGCACAATGACAATTATAATAAATGGGAGTATGATGTGCAAGTTTTGATGGAGGTTATTCTAGGAAATACCCTTGATATTGTTGTTAATATCCTACAAAAAGCCCACTAAAATGATCTTGCATTCATAATTATTTGTGCTCAAGTTGATGCTGAAGAACACTTCACACAGGGAAAATTTTAAGGGTGGAAAATTATCTTGAAGTTTAAAAACATTGACGAATGTCACTAGTCCCTTATATGCAAAGTATAAAATGTTTATTGATGTATTGGTAAAATTATTCAAATCATAATTATTTTATATATATTATCTATATAATGTTGGCGATTTGTAAGGTAAAATAATTTTATATTGTAAAATTTGGACCAAACATTTAAGAAAATAATGAAATTGGCGAATCTTTTTTTTGGAAAAATCATGGAAAATTAGCCAAATTGCGAATATTAGCCCCTAAAATTTTCCATGGCTGCACAAAACTTCAAGGAAATAGCTTAGTTCCATTGAGCCTACCAATTATGGTTGCAGACGATTTCAGGAATATTGACTTTTCAGGAGCATTGCATACTATGATTAGGGTAGAGTTGTAGGTATGCACATCAATGTTAGTCATATAAGTCCAATATGTAAAATTAACTATACGAATTTTAGAATACAGTCCCTTGAAAATGGAATTATAATACCTCTATAATTTTGAATGCACATTTTTATCTCTCTATAAATGAAATGAACCAAAGCAAAGAGATCATGCTACTTGGGGTAGTTAAGGAACTTGTATTATGAAGGAAATGATAGAGAGTATATTCTATCTCCTTTCAGTTTAAATGGCTAAATTTTTGTAGTGCATATCCTTGTTTGCAATTCATGGAAACTTCTCTTTATTTGTATTTTCTAAATTGCAAAGATAATTCTTTTCCCTTGCAGATGATTTTGGTGACTTGGTCAAGTGCCTTTGAAGAAAGCTTACTTCTATGATTCTATCTAGTTGATCATTCCATTATGTTGCTTTGCACCTTTGACGAGGTTGAAGGGGAAAACAGAATCTGAAAATCTTTGCAGGTAAGGGAGACATATATATTTTGTATGTATTTTTCTTGTTTTGATGATTTTGATATGCTGGTTGTTTTTGTTGTATATTTTGTTATCTGTAGCCTGAAGGGTACTTAGGTTAATAGAGAGGTAGCATCACATGATTTTGAGGGGTTAAATGTCTTAACACATTTCACATATTTGTCAAAGTGGACATGCCACTATGGTAATAGTTGCAATTATCCTGGACATCACAAAGATGACAACTGTGAACCAAAGAGGGCCACAAGGCACAAGACAAGGTATGGCATTGAAGCCGCTAAGGATGTTAATTCCAGACAGAGGAAATATATGATCACATCCACCTAGAGTTATGCACCATGAATCCAACTTCTAAATTGGCAAGGCTCTAGCAAAATACATTCATTTCTAGTTGTAATACCCCATTACTAATATCTAAGTATCTCAAAACCTATTGCTTGTAATGGTAAAAAATAAAACACAAAAAATATTCACAAGTACTACGTGAGTTAGACAATGAGGATAATTAATGGATTTTACAATCATTTAAGACATATGTCATAAAATGTTTCTAATAAGCAATTGTTGATAAGCATCCACAACCCAGTACATCTAAAATAAGATTTTGCTCGAAATTAGTATAATTGCATAGAAGCCTCACCCATCTATAAATATCCAATCAAAAAGTAATAATATATTTTATGCCAACTGGTCCCAATAATGACTTGCATGCCACACTATTCGACCTAGGTGGGATAGTTTAGTTTGGACCAGTTGGTTAAAATAATTAACTCACAAAAATTTGAGAATTCATTTTGGTAATAATTCGAAAGTGAGTTTACCTGGAATCAGTAGATTCCGCAGCACCTTAACCAATTTGTCAAGTTCCACGTGCAATTGATCCAGAGTGAGTGGATGATCCAACAACTTACTCAGTAACAAAGGTATGAAATCCAAATCCAAGAAGCCCTGAGCAATATATAAGTGGAACAATTGATTTTGGGATTTGTAGAGATCATATAGTCCCCTAGTCCCCTAGAAGTAGAGATATCACCAACTATGATTGGGTTGTAATTCCATTTTGATAGCCATACAAAGGAGTTTTAGTCGACCGAGTGAAAACAGGGGTACCACCACCCATAGCACCTGATAGAACAGACCAACATTATAAGAACCCTCAATTTGAGTTTCCATTTAGCTAGTTATAGCCCCATGCACGGTCCCACGCCCTAAAATATGAGCAAGGATATTTCCAGAAGACGTCAACGTTGAGAATGTTTCCTTCCTTCCTGAAAGCCAAATGGGAATTTCGGGTTTAAGAAGGTGTCAGACGGCAGGCTCAGTGAAACGTGCTTAACCATGGACGATAGGCTCAGCAAAATGTGCTTAACTAGATAACACTGAAATGAAATAAAAAGATGGAGACCCCATAGTTAAATGCAAAATAACAAACCACTAAAACAAAAAGACAGATAATTTGGGAGTACTTTCCATGCAAGCCTCGTAATAATTTTTTCCACATCACCATTGAGTCCAATGCTATCAAGTTCTACATTTTTTTGCTACAAGATTTTCTTCAAGATTAAATGAGCGTAACTTACAGCTTCTAGTGGGAACTGGTTAGGAAACATTAGTAGGAGTACATTCTGGTTTTAAATCACTAGAAATGCTAAAATCTAAATCTATTAATATTTCTTTGTTGCTGGAAACTCTTAAAAATAACAAGACAAATAGATAGGAATTTTGTAATATTGCTAGATATGAGATAGTTTCCAAGGTTCAGGATAAGGCATTTACTGATAAGGCTATACACTATGAATAACTAGTTTCTTAGTTTGTGATCTTACAGACAAATTTTGTCAATAAATATTATCCTACTTTGAAGTGGAAGTGCATATTTTGACACTTATATTGTACCTCTCCTACTTAAGCAGGAGTTTCTAGATAAGATGCCATGCGATTGTCTTCCTCAACCTCTACTCTGGTATTTTATGTGAGTGCTTTTGCAAGGACTAGAGAATGGTGGAATTCATCCATCACTAGTTGAAAGAGAAGTATGTATTGTCCTTCTAGTTACAAATCTTTGAGCCTATAAGATATGGCATATTGAATTCTTGCTTAGGAAAAAGGTTTCCCTAGAAGTATCAACATTTTTCAGCATTTTGCCAGCAAATGGGATTAGGTTAGATTTTTCCTTTTGGACCTGTGCCAATAAATGGAATATCCATTTTACTGTTGTTGACGCCTTTCAGATTTAGTTGGCCTCATGTTGGAATTATAAACCAGTGATGGACACTATTGATTGAAATTTGAAAAGGCAGCAACCGATTAAACTAACTAAACCATCACTAGAATACAACTCAGATCTTTAGGGGGGTAGTAGACCACTCTTCTCTAGGGGTTATATGATATGTTGGGACACTTGGGTCATATAGGGCATATGCGTAGTATTGTGTTTAGGATTTCTCGTTTTGGAATATTGGGTATTTATCTCTTTTACATTGAGATTGCATAATGTTAAATATGGGATCAATACCATTGAAATCACTTCATTAACTCGCTCCTTGTTTCAAGGGATTAGTTAATAATTGTTGGTTGTTAGTTAGGATTTGGTGTATAAACTTTTAAATGTGAACAATTCCTACCTAGACTGGAATAGAACTCTTCTGGTTATTGCAACCCGGTGAATGTGTAACGTTATATCTGCTTGATAGAAACGATTCATATGGATAACAAAGGTTAAGGATATTTCCTCAATCCATGAACGTTGATACAGTACCTTCGATCACTATCATGGCTTGGTTTTCACCAGGTGAGTAGAGTTCCAAAAAAATACCATCGTGTCAAAGAAATATTATAATAGGCATTCCAAGGAATATAATTTATTAATGGAAAGAGGACTTGGCACCATACTTTGATTTTCCACCAAGTAAAAGAAGACAAACTGTCTAACTGTTTAACCTACAAATTTCAAATGAACCCCTGTTCTAGCCTAAAATGGTAAAATATGTCTCAATGTATTCCCAATTTATTGAATCTAAAAACCAAATGTAGGTTCAAATAATGTGAATATACTATATGTTTCCGTCTCATAATAACTCTCTAAGACACAATAATGTCAACAAAAGGTACATTTTCACATCTTCAAAAAATCTTCCACAAGAGAATGAACAAATAATTGGATTACTTGACAGGGAAAAATGAGAAATAGGTACTGTGTTTGAGCATTTTAAGGTGAGTAAGAGAAGAAATGTAGACCTGGTCAGATGAATCAAGCATAGGGCCATCTGTAATAGGCAGTCCCATGCCCCTTTTCCCTGAAAATATCCTTTGCAATCTCTCCATTGTTGCTTATGCTTCTTCTTATGCTACTAAAATGAACCTGCTGCCAAAATCCTAAAACCTCTCTATGCGCAAATTATACGAAAATGCATAGGGCCATTTGTAGCAAGTGGTCTCGTGTCCCCTTCCCCTGAAAATATCCTTTGCAATCTCTCTATTGCTACTTTTGCTTCTTCTTATGCTACTGAAATGAACCTGCTGCCAAAATCCCAAAACCTCTCTCTGTGAAAATTATATTGAAATCAATAGGGCCACCCATAGTAGGCAGTCCCATGCCCATTGCGCCTGAAAATATCCTTTGCAATCTCTCCATTGTTGCTTCTACTTCTTCGTATGCTACTAAAATGAATTCGCTACTAAAATCCCAAAACCTCTCTCTGCGCAAATTGTACGAAAATGAATAGGTCCATCTGTAGTAGGCGGTCCCATGCACCTTGCCCCTAAAAATATCCTTTGTAATCTCTCCATTTCTACTTTTACTTCTTCTTATGCTACTGAAATGAACTTGCTTCCAAAATCCCAAAACCTCTCTCTGCCCAAGTGTAAATTATAAGGAAATGAAAGAAGGGACCACATGTGACCGTGGAGAATGCTAAGGGGAATTAAATTTCATTAAATAAAATGTTGAGTCTTTTCTTTTGTTTAATAGGAGGCATTTCTGATTATAAATAAGTGTTAATGGTATGAAAATTGTTAGGTATTTGTGTCACCAGATATTATTTGAGGGTATTTTGATGGATTTATCAAAAGTGAATTAGGGTGACATCAAACGAAGTTTTGTGTGGTTAAAAAGTGTAGAAAAATAGTAATGTTATGGTAATGATCAATCATTATTTTTAGTTAATTGTTTGGTTTAATAAGCATGATTAATTTATGGAGATTTTTTTATAGTGTTTAATAGGGGGAGTCAACATGGGAAAGGTAATATTTTGGCTCTCGTATGTTTTAGAAAATTGATATATTTTTTTCCATAAATATTACGGGTGGAATAATAACATAGGTTCCAGAGCTAAGTTTGTTCCAACTTAGTTATATCTTGAACCATAAATTGGTGTTGACCTCATGGATAAGATAGAAATTGGTGGCTTGTAGGGTAGTCTTGTGATGAAAGAAGAAGGGTAGACATCAAAAAAAAAATTGTGGTCAAAAAGTATAGTGAAGTAGTAATGTCATAGGATTAACGATCATTTCCAGTGAAATGTTTGTTTTAGTAAGGATAACTAATCTATGGAGATTTTCCATGATGTTCAATAGAGAGAGTCAACATGGGAAAGGTGATAGTTTGGCTCCCGCATTCATTAGAAATTGATATCTTTGTCCATAAACATTAGAGGTGGAAAAAAATCCTAGGCTCTAGAGCTAAGTTTACTCCAAATTAGCTATATCTTAAACCACAAATTGTTGTTGACCTCATCGATATGATAGAAATTTTGTGGCTTGTAGGGTAGTCTTCTCATGAAATAATTTTGTCAGTTATTATCTAGTCATATTTTTTAATCCTAGACTAAATTAGTCATTTAAGTTAGTCACTTGTTATCTAGTTGTATATTTTATCCACATACTAAATTAGTCATTGCAGTTAGTCATTTTTAGTTCGGTCAGTTAAAATTTCTCAAATTTAGTAGTAATTCACTTGAAATAATTGTGGTGAATAACTTTTCTAGTCACCCAGTCATTAATTTCATCATTTTCTACTAGTGGATCAATGAAGATGCTACTTCTTGGGCTGGGTATATTGCTTCATTAAGATCCAACCATGTTTGTGTAAAGGGCCTTAAGGAAAAACTGACTGAAGGATATACCTAGTGGTCTTAATACCCCTAATATGGGTTATACAGAAAGAAGAACAAATAGATTTCTAGTTGAGTTAATGCTCATGCTTGCAGCTAAAAAATGTGTACAAAAACCATATTTTATGTGACTCTCTTGTTGTAATAACTGCATTAGGGGACTAGACACTTTAGAAAGTTTTTAATTAAGGCCTATCTTTGAGGAGATACACACATTTTATCCTATTCTAAGCATATCTCTTTTTATCATGTTTGCAAGAAAAGGAATGAACAGGTGAATGGATTGTCAAATACTGGAATATTTTGGATGTTGGTAAATGCAACACATGGGATGCTATGGATGAGCAAGCCTTTGAAGCTGATCATCCTAATTTTTTTTATTACAGATGTATCATGAAATATGTTTATGTTTATTTCTGGGGGTATCTTGGTGTTGTAGCGGCTACAACCATCCTCCAAAAGTTTTCCTTAGCTTCATTTTAGAGCCTCCCTACCAACCATCCTCAGCACCATGTCTTGCATTGTCCAGGTACTGTTATAGACATTTTTGTGCCTTACAGCATTGAGCATGAAATTTCCATAATCTAAGGGATCCAAAGTCCCTAAACATGATGTTCCTACCCCTAGAGGAACAAGGCTAACAAAACACAGCAATTTGCAGAAGTTCTCGACCAGAAACTGCTCAAAAACAAGTCAATTCAGGATCAATTCAGTGGCTCCACTAGCTGTCTGTGCTGAATGTCAAAGCCAACACTAGCTACCTGCGCTGAATGTCAAAGCCAACACTGGCTACCTGTGCTGAGCGAGAGTTGACATGTGGCAAGTTCATTCCAAGAGGTGTCAAGACCCAGGAAGCTTCCAGAATCTTCCTCAATGACACTTGCCTCAGTGAATTCGACTACTGATGAGTAAGAGGTTCCAAATCTCCAAGTGGAAGCAAGAACCTCCAAGTGGAATCAAGAACTGACAGAGGGAGAGGACACTAGTCAGATCTCAAGCTGACTCATCCTCTCTCCAAACATCTATATATGGATCTCTCCTCCATGAGATCTAGGGGCTGGAATTTTGTTATTGCAAAGAATTGTTGTTGGTTTGAGATTGGAATCATTGGGTGCTTAATGCTTTGAAAGGGGTGAAGATAGGAATTCCATTTGCTGGGAAGGAGATGTTGGATTGGAGCCCTCTGGGTTGTATCTCTTCCTGAACCTTGTTATTCATCAATAAAGCTATCTTGGTTTCTCCTATATGCTGATGTATTTTTGATGTATGAATGCATTAGTATGTTTAGTTTATTTCTAATCCTAAACTAGTTATGAATGTGAATATCTGTCTTTGTGTAGTGTCCTTCTCTTGTCGCAAGTAGCTGTTCTCTTGTCGCAAGTAGCTGTTCTCTTGTGATCTTGCAGGAACCCGTTGAAGCTGGGCGAGCGAGAAGACAAGTAGCTGTGAACTCCCAAAGAGAAGAGAGACCGGATCGAGGGACAAACAGAAGACACCGGTAAGTCTATTGATCTCTCTTCTTTCACATTTCATAAAGGAAGAAACCAGAATAACAGTCTCTGTTTGTTGCTAAGGCACTATCACACCTTAGGTGGATAGGATCGTCCTGCATAGGCATTTTTCCCCACAACAAATTGGCGACTCCACTGGGGAGATCTGTTTAGTCATTTTATTTGTGTTTCTATCATTGTTTGTTTCATAGACTTGACAACAACAATCGAACTGCATCTGCTACTCCCAGATGCAAAGTAGACAGTTGCTGCTTTGATCCAATCACTGGACTTGTCTATGATCTAAACAATGGACTCACAAATGATTTGATGATCCTTTGTGATAGATCTTAGTACTCCCTCAAAGCATCCCTTTGATTGCACCTTGCTTGTTGCTTTGATTTGGCCTGAAACTGTAGATTAAATAGCAATCTGTGACCCAGAACCAGTGAGAAACTCTCGTTTCTCCTTCAGCGCGACCCCTGTGAAGAGGTTCTGCATTTCAACGCAGGTCCCGTGAAGGCTACCTGTGCTGAATGTCAAAACCCCTGTGTTGAGGTTGTGCTGAACCAGTTTGGCCTTGTGCAGCTGGGGTTCTCTGCTCTGTTTTGCCTTGTTTTGATCTCTGATTTTTGCCTCCTTTTGTGCAAAAAGACTGTGAGTGTTTTTATGTGTTTGTGGCGTCATTTACAGTTTTCCTTTGCATGAGTGAAATAGTCATCCTGTAGCCCTTGATTCAGATCTGTTGATTGTGATCTTAGAAGAGAGTTCATTGGCTGTTTGCAGTTGATTATACATTTACTCTTGCTTATTGGTTTGAGTTTGTCTCTTTTAAGTGTCGAAACAAGTATTCATTTCGGAAATCGTTAAGTGTTGTAATCTCTTCTACCCTCTCTGATTTCGAAAAAGTAAACATGTTTGTATTTGTCATTTAAAAGCGAATTCAAAGTTGTACAAAAAGCTTTCTTTGTAGGCATCAATACAAAGAAAGCGGAAAACAAACACCTGCATTGTGCATTTGTATCTTGATAGTTTGCATGATTGATTTAGGAAAAGTGCATTAGAGTGTGCTGATCGCTCTTTGAGAAAAGATGGTGTCTTTCTTTTCCCTTAGTAGCTAGGATTTTCAAAGTTGAAAAGATATAAAGCTTGCTTATCATCTTTAGACTGCATTTAGGAATTGTATCATACATCTCGTGGTGATCCAGAAAGGCAAACTTTTAAAAAAGATCAACCTAAAATAAATTGAATGAACTTAACAATGCTTTGCAACATAACGCACAACATAGAGGTCTAGGCTAGAGACGTGTTCCGGCGTCGTAAAGCCTGGTGACTGTCGATCTCGTTGATGGTGGGTGATTCCTCCTGAGAGACGATAGCGCCAGTACGGATTGTGCTCCCACGTACCGTCGCGTATATATTGGGAGACCCCTATAGGAATATAACCTTTATCCATAGGAAGCCATTTCGGCTGCCCTACCGATCGCAATGCACTGAACACAGCATTCAGGAAGATCGACCGCCCGTACCCTAAAAAGTATTATGCGGTTTTGCGAAAAGTTTGGCACACCCTCTGCCTAGAACTCCAGAGCAGTTTCTTTTGGCCTTTTTCAGACTCTATAACAGAAAAAGTCCATCCGAGCATTTGTCACTTCGGGCTCGTTAAAACATCGAAGGAGACTAGAGTCATCTTTAGCTTTTTCTCGACTCTTTAAAAGTGAAAAAGCAAGTTGTGTCTAAAAGCGTCTAAAAAATTCATTTAATTCGGAAACACACTTTCCCCTTTTGTATTTTGGTTGATCGAATAATCCGCAATCGTGGAAGAAAGTCAATTGAAACCCCATCGTTCGCGGAGGCTTACTAGTCAACCGTATTTGTCTCCGGAATCGAAAACAGTACGGACAAAGCGAACTCGTTTAACCGGTTCGAAATCTCCTATCAAAGTTAGAACAAGTGTTCCAACAACATCTGAGATTCCGGTTACTCCAAAAATTTCTGGAAACCCTGCCTCTATAGAAGAAGTTCAACAGCCACAGAGGGACAGTAACACTGATCCTTGTCTGGGAGCAAATACTTGCGTTACTGAACCAGTTCCATCCGTAACTGGTTCAGAGAGTCTTGCTCCTCAAACAATTGTTGCCGTTGATTCAACCCCTTCTTCGGCACCAGAAATATTTTACGGACCTGACGGTCTTCCTCTTCCACCGGGTTTGATTGCGATAGAGGAAATTGTAGAGGATCCACAAGCAAGTACTCCAACCCATTTTGGAGTCGGGGTCACTCTATTTCCTTCATCAGAAGTTAGTCCACCACAAGTGGAAGTTCCTGTAGAATCGCTAGGAAATCTATTGGATAGACTCAAAATTTATGAACAACCGTCAACATCCAGGACTGTGTTGAATGACACAGCGACAGCAGAAGCCCCTGCCGTCACTCCGACAATGTTTGCCGACATACCATCTGTCCCGACTAGCTTGCAACTGCTAGAAGGAGTCCACCAAGGGACTATTTCGACAGTGTGGGCTATTCCAGTTTGTTCATCCGGAATAATATCCGGCAACTCTTATGTTGAGACTCGCCAGATTGATCCATTTGGAGGTCAATTTGGGCAATCCAGTCCATAAGGACAAACAATCCCCTTGAGTTCTGGATTGCTACCATATGGGGGGCAGTATGCCCTTTCATTACCCCCTCCGGGAGGGTATCCATACGGGAGTTCACAACAGTATTCAGGTTATACTGGAATTACATCAAGTGGTTGGGTACCTATGCTACCTCAACAACCAAGGGTTGTATATTCTATGCAACAGTGTGTACCTATGTCGAACATCCCGACCACACCGGCTATTGTGACAGTGTCGCAAGTTCAAACGTTGCCTGTTGTATGTCAACCTCAGATTTCTCAGGTTGTAATGCAACAGCTCCTTGACCCTGGGACACAACCACAATCGCCAACTGGTGGGGCGACACAGGTCCAAACGGGTACCATTACCCCACACCTTGGTCCAACAGTTAGTATAGCACAACAGAACATGGCCTCACAACCATGGCTGGTGCAATACCAACAACCACAATTCCAGCAAGTGTACCAAGGTTCTGAGCAGCAGATATTTGCGAACAGTGGACAACCGTATATTCAAAACGGTCAAAACCAACCGCTTTACAGTGGTCAATTCCACCAACCGTATCAGTCATACCAACATCAATTACATTATGCTGGTATGCAGAGGCCCACTGCTCAGGCAATTCCATCGTACCCTGGGTATGCTTCACCTAACCTGAATCAACAGTTACCATTCATGGCAACTTTAGAGTTACCCGATTTACACCGGTTAACCAACGATCCGATTGCTTATGCCCCTTGGTGGCCAGCGATTCCTCACAAACTTCCATCTGATATTCCTAAATTCAATGGAAATCCAGGTGAAGACCCATCGAATCACGTGATGACTTTTCATCTGTGGTGTTCATCAAACACCTTAAATGATGATTCGATAAGGCTTCGCCTTTTCCAGAGGACATTAACGGGTCCAACGGCAAAATGGTATATTGAATTACCTAGAGCCTCGTTCGACAATTTCAGCTCCCTAGCCACGACTTTCTTAACACATTTTCAATTACCGATAAGGTATGAAACGGGAACGTAAATCTTAACCAACTTCAAGCAGACAATTGCCACTTATATATCCGATCATATACATGAGTGGCGTCGTCGCCGTAGGATGGTGAAAACATACGTTCCCGATCAGCTGTTAGCTGAATGGTTTATAAATTCGTTACTTCCTGCTATAACAGAAGATGTGGCAAAGGGGGGAGTTGTAACAGAGGAGCAAGTTATTGCTCGTGCACAATATCTAGACTTAGTTTATACTCAGTCTGGCACGCTCTACGACAAAATACCTGACGCCCCTAGACCGGAATTTTCAATTCCTCCTCCTCCTAAATCAAATAGTGACTCTCATGCCGGCGATGGTGTGATTGGCACGGCAAACGCGAAATCGACAAAGGCTTCGTCTAAGAAAGCCCGTAAGAATTCAAATCAAAATGCAAAAGATGAAATTCTTGCTTCGGAAGTAAATGCCGTATCAGCAGATAAAGGCAAAGAAACCAATCAGCCAGGAAGCAAGAAGAAGCAAAACAAAGGGAAGAAGAAGAAACAGGGTGAATCATCCCCTGGAAAAACTTCTTCAAACCCTCCTGGGAAAGGGAAACCAAAAAGTCCATGCATGATATGTGACGAGGATCATTGGACAGACAAATGTCCGTACAAAGCTGAGCTTAAAAGGTTCTTCAAAAGTTCGCAAACCTCAGCTGTGTTAACTGATCTGTTCCCAAACCCAGGTCAAAATCTGGTTGATAATGGAAATGCTTCCCCGTCGCAAGTGCTCATGTTGTCGGTTTCAAAACAGCAGAATGATGCTTTGATTTCGACAAGGAACAAATATTACGGGAATCCGCAGCTGTCGAACGACAAAGGTAAAGATCAACCAAGTAGTTCGACAACAACTTCGACAGAAGTTGTACCGCCCATCATTCCTGAATTAACAATAAAACCGCCAAAGGGAGTAGTACACAAATCGACATTTAATCCTCGCGCCAGAGTGGCGCAACATTATAACATAGTGGAAGATTTGGCCCAATCGCCATCCGCTATGTCGACTCTTGAAGTACTACAAAATTGCCCATCCCAAAGGCAGGCTTTGTTATCGGCTATTGGTGGGGTTGATCCTAAAGATTCCAATCTTGTATCCTTCGACCACAAAGGATACGATCCTCAGTTACCAGCTCAACTAGCTTTCCTTATTCAAGTGAAAGTCCTCAACAAAACTGTTCACCGAACAATTATTGATGAGGGGGCATCTACATGTATTATGTCGATGAGTTGCTGGAAAACTTTAGGATCTCCAACCTTGTCGCGATCTTCGACGACATTAAAAGCATTCGACGAAAGGACATATACCCCGTGCGGTATCCTTAATAACTTGAAAGTTGAACTGGGAGGAAAAACAGTAGAAATAGATGTTGAAGTCATCGATGGGAATCTGGACTACAACATCCTACTGGGAAGACCGTGGATATATGCCATGGCAGCTGTAGTGTCGACTTATTTTAGGAAGATCGCATTCCCTTTTCAAGGAGGGATTACGATCGTCGACCAACAAGACTTCCTCCCTAATGGTTCACAAGTTACAGGAAGCATTCCCATGATCCATGGAAGCAACCACTCGCTTCAAGACATCGGAGTAGGCCTACTGAAAGACCCCACATTAATGGGAACTTTCGCACTTCCACCTCCAATCTATATAGGAGAAGTAGCATTGGTAAGAGCCTGCAACATGATATCTTCCACGAAGATCTCAGAAGACGATATCGACATGGATCATGCAATGGTTTTGCCCCCAAGCCCTATAGAAATATTGTAGCAATCAATGTTTCGAGCATGGGAGGCAAACCCAAATCAACGCTCATCAAGCGTTTGGGTAGATAGGTCTAGAGAATATGGTACCCCATTAGATCCTTGGTCGAAAGTACATGGCACTGACGAAGGAATTCTACAATCAATGTTGATTGAGGGGGCACCATGGAATGATTGCCACCATCGTTCCCTTCTTCCGGAATATGAAGAAGATACTCAGCATGACCTTTACCACCCTTCAGTTTTGGAATTCCTATCAAATACTGTAAATACGGTGGATTCCGAGCGAAACTTATCCAATATTGAAGAGACTATAGCCATAAATATCTCGACTAAAACAAATTTTGTAGAGAATATTTATGTTGGCAAAGGGTGTTCTCCTTCAGAACTGGAGATATATAACGCTCTTTTTCGCGAGTTCAGAGATGTCTTTGCTTGGTCATATGATGAAATGCCAGGCATTGACTCGAGTATCGTTGAACATGAAATTAAAATGTATCCTGATGTCAAACCAGTAAGACAACGGCTTCGGCAGGTGCACCCCAAGAAAGCCGCTGCCATTAAGGCAGAAGTTGAAAAACTTCTCCATGCTGGTTTCATCTACCTGGTTCCTCTAACCGATTGGGTATCGAATATTGTCCCCGTTATGAAGAAACAAGGGACAATTAGAGTGTGTGTCGATTATAGGGATGTAAATCAAGCTTGTCCGAAGGACAACTACCCTACACCCTTCATCGACCAGATAATTGATGAATGCGCCGGATGTGAAATCTTTTCATTTATGGATGGATTTTCCGGGTATAATCAAATAAATATCCGCCCGCAGGACCAGTCAAAGACTGCATTCATCTGTCCGTGGGGCACATTCGCTTATCGAAAATTACCCTTTGGTTTAAAGAACGCAGGGGCGACGTTTCAGAGGGCAATGAATTATGCCTTCCATGACATCAAGAACATCGTTCAACCTTATCTCAACGACCTTCCGGCTCATTCGCGAAAGCGGACCGATCATCCGCAGCATTTAAGAGCGATATTTCTACGTTGCCGACACTACAAGATAAGACTCAATCCGCACAAATGTGTGTTTTACGTCGGTTCTGGTCGTTTACTTGGCTTTGTAGTCTCTAAGGATGGGATTCATCTCAACCCTTGCAAGGTTCAGGCAATCATTAATTTGCCTCCACCTTCAAATTTGCTTCAGATTCAGAAACTCCAAGGGAAAGCAAACTTTCTAAGGAGGTTCATTCCAAATTACGCAGAACTTGCTAAAGGTTATACTCGTCTTTTGAAAAAGGATGTACCTTTTGTCTGGGATCAGGTGGCGCAAGCTTCCTTTGATGCTCTAAAAGATTCTCTAGTAAAAGCATCATTAATGTATGCCCCAGACTATCAAAGAGATTTTAACTTGTATCTGGCTGCAGCAGATACGACCATTGCGATGGTTTTAGTTCAAGAAGTCGATGGAATTGAACATCCTATATATTATTTAAGTAAAAACTTGAATGATACAGAAAGCAAATATTCTTATGTTGAAAAGCTAGCACTCGCTGCTGTTCAAGCGATACAAAGATTTCGACATTATGTCCTCTTTCGGAAAACTACCATTCTATCAGATTGCAACCCCATGACTTATATATTGTCGCGACAGTTGCTGGGGGGCAAGTATTCAAAATGGATAGCGATCTTTCAAGAGTTTGATCTGGAATTTGTAAAATCCAAATCAAAGAAAGCTTTAGTTTTCGCAGAATTATTGTGCGATCTCCCATCGTCGTCCAACGATGAAACATCAGAAGAGTCAATCGTGGACGAAAGTTTGTTTCTGATATCTGCAAGCAACGAGTGGTATGGATATATAATAATTTATCTCCAAACCCAAAAATTTAGGCCTGACACCTCTCATTCAGAACAGAAACGTATACGATACCAAGCGAAAGACTACATGATCGTCGGTGATACGCTTTACCGTCGTGGTATCGATACAGTTCTGAGGAGGTGCCTCACCCATGAAGAGGTCGAAAAAGCCCTGAATGAATGTCATTCAGGTGCGTGTGGGGGGCATCAATCTGGATATGCTACAGCACATAAAATCTTACGAGCAGGATACTTCTGGCCAACCATGTTCAAAGATTGCATAACCGCAGTCAGAAGTTGCCATGCTTGTCAAATTTTTGATAGCAAAACCAGAAGACCACCCACACCTTTACAGCCAATAGTTGTTGTTGGGCCTTTCGCCAAATGGGGCATCGATTTCATGACATGTAACCCCACCTCGACCGGGGGGCATGGGTATATTATAGTCGCTGTTGACTATTTTACCAAATGGGCCGAGGCGATGCCTACATTAGATAACACTGGTGAAACAGCTGCCCTTTTCTTTTTCAATCATGTAGTCGCCAGGTTCGGCGTACCACAGGCCATAGTTACAGATCATGGGTTGCATTTTCGCAATCACATGATGGTTGAATTAGCTACCAAACTAGGGCTATCTCACGACAGCTCTACCCCATATTATCCGCAAGCCAACTGACAAGTTGAAGCAATCAACAAGGTCCTGAAGTGTATGTTGCAAAGGATGATCGGGGTTCACAAAAGAAGGTGGCACCTAATCCTGTACTCAGCCTTGTGGGCTTACCGAACATCGGTAAAGAACGCGACCGGGTTCACACCTTTCCAACTGGTGTATGGCCTGGAAGCAGTCTTGCCAATCCAGTGTGAAATTTCGTCTCTTAAACTCGCAATTGATCTCCTCCCCGGAACTTCGGAAGAAGAGGCTCGTTTCTTGGAATTAATCCAATTGGATGAAACTGGTCGTGACGCCGCTTTGGCTAATGAAGCCCATAAGAAACGAGTCAAGGCACAGTTCGACAAAAATGTCAAACCCCATGTCTTCTTAGAAGGTGACTTGGTCTTGCTTTATGACCAAGAATCCGATAAATTGGGAGCAGGTAAATTTAATTCTTTATGGATGGCCCCTTATATTGTTAAACGAGTGTTAGCAAAAGGAGCCTATGAGTTAATGGATTATGACGGAATTCCACTGGCGCAACCCCGTAATGGGTTGTACCTCAAGCGTTACTATGCTTAAATAGTAACCTGTATGCTTTTGTTGTATTTTGTTTTCGCTAAAAGTGTTTGTTTTGGTCGAGTAATCCACCTTTTTACATTTATTGCGGATGTCAAACCTTCTAGAGACATGTGTTGGATATGCCGACGGAGCGAGTCGTAGTTCGCGGAACCTATCCTCCGCAGCCTGGGCCATTTTTTATCCAAGCGGCGAGTTAGTAAGTTTCAGAGGTGTATGTATCGGGCAATCAACGAATAACATCGCTGAGTATAGCGCGTTGATAGAACTACTCTCTGATGCCATCACCCATGGTATACGCCGACTAATCGTCAGGCTAGACTCACAACTCGTAATACTACAACTCAATGGTATATATTTCGTTCGCAATCCAACTATTTATCGCATGTTCCTAAGGGTTAAGATTTTGGAAAGACAATTTGATTCAATTCAATACCAGCATATTTCCAAAAACTTAAACACATTAACCGACTCATTAGCAAACTATGTGTTAGATAGACATTTGCGACATTTATAAAAAGAGACACATCATCAATGTTGTACATATGGATCATATAACTCAACCAGAGTAAAACTCGAAAATCAAAATATATATAAGTTGTTTATCGTTTATACATAATGTTCTGTAACCAAGACAAAAATCGGTCATATGACCCAAAACTCAAAAATGCTAGGGGGCACCCTAGCCTAGTGATGCTCATGATAGCACGTCACGGCCTGTGCAATCATGCGCAAGAGACGAGTCCATCGTCTAGGCACACCAGTAGTATGCCGCTGCAACTCTAAAGGTAACTCATCAATCCTCACATCGGGAATGCTGAGAGTAAGGCTCTCAACCTGCTCCTGCACAGCTGTAAGGGTCTCGGCTACGTCAAGGTCGCGGAGAATAACTCTCCCAGCAGTCTCCCCTGCTGGGGCAGCGATTGGCACTCTCGGGCGAACTGCTGGACGAACAGGACCAACATCTGCATGCACACATGAGTTTGATTAAAGTCTTGATAGAATAAAGCACAAGGACATTATAAATAAGAACAGTAAACAGTAATATGGTCGAAAATTTTACCAATAGCGCCCCACTATTCGCCATCTGGCAGTACCAAGTCCGGATCACCTCGGAAATCCAAACCAACATATGGATACTCAGAATAGACCATCTCCTGACGCTCGAACCACCTGAAGAAGGTATCAGTGAAAGAAATCTGAGATTGACCAGCATGCCTAGACATGTGATCAACCCATCTCTGCATGCGTGGCTCAGTAGGAGAAGGCAAGTCGAGTGTGATATACTGAGGCTGCGTCAGTGGTATTTTCTCCAAGGCAAAGGCAGTCAGAATAGAACCATATCCAAAGTTCTTCAGCTTCCCGTCCTTTACCTTGTTCAACTGACTTTTCATCTGAAGAAGTACTGCATCACACCAGTTGAATATTTTCGGTTGGAGACACTCCAAGGCGTGCTGCACATAAGATCTGTTGGCAACATGGAGAGATGCGCTACCGGCCATCCTACCAATAGTATACAGAATGGACCTGAGAGACCTGTCAGTAATCTCACAGATAACAACCTTGCCGTCTCTACTCGGCTGGGATCCTTCCCTGCAATACTGGCGGACATAATCTCTCACGGAGTCATTCCCTCGGGCCGAACCTGACAAAGAAATGGGGGCACCCCGCCTCGACAAACCAGTCAATAAGTAAATGTCTACCACGGTCAAAGGGATGGATTTGCTCCTGATCTGAAATACTTGGTTGATAGGATCCGAAGCATCAAGCATATACTGCAGTAAGGAGATCTGTGCTCTCATACTAGAGATACGGAAGAACTTCAGCAGGCCACAGTTCCGCAGCGCGTTCACCGTGACAGGGTCATGGAGGGTAATCATGTCCTCTTCTTCATGTTCTCGTTCTCGCCATGTGAGGATCATTTTGCTCAAGAGTCCCTACAAAACAAACAAGAGAAAGAGTAAGATCCTGGATTTGATGAGAAACTGGCAAAATTTTCATCAAAAACTATGCAGCAGGACTGTTTTTCTATGCTCAACGCAACTGGCTAGTGTCCTACCTGCGTTGAAGGTCAAATCGCCTTCATGCAGCTTGACATTCAATGCAGGTTTCGAATGGACTTCCTGAGTTGATGGCAGAGCGCCCTAACAAAACCCCAGGGGCTCAGGAGAACGGGAAAATAGGCACAGAATGAAAAAGGAAACCATGAAAAGAAAGAGCTAAGGTTTAGCTCCTACCTGGTCCAGACGGCGCCGCAAATCGTCCGCAGAATCTCCCGGAATCAGCTGATGAAAATCAAGGGGGAAGAAGCACCTCCAAAGCTCCAACAAACCAAGTTCAAATGAAATAGTAAAATGAGAGGTAAAAACACCTTTTAATGGCTTTTTACGTAGTTCAAAGCGAAATACTAGGGTTATAATCTCATTTTCAAGCAAATGTTATTCATTTCTATCTAGTTTGATGCAGTAATTGAGGATACAGTACTATCTTTGAAAAGGGCAAAGCTAGTCATGATAAAAATCAAAAATTTGACCATATAATATCGAGCAGTTTTAGTACAAAGTTCATGCTCGTTAAAAAATAAACGCAAGATCCGAGCAGTTTTAGCACATAATTCATGCTCGTTAAAAAATAAACGTAAAATCGAGCAAATGTTTCCACCCGCGTTTAAGCTCGTTAAAAAATGAACTATCCCGGTAAATAACCACTGTGAATGTAATATCATCAGCCATTAAAGCCTTGGTCGTGTTTGCACCATCACCTCCACTTTTCCATTGGCCGATCGTTCACCTCCATATGATTGTTTACCCATTTTGAGGAACAGCTGCGAAGAGTGATTACACCTAGCCATCCTTGTGACACTGCCGTGATTGGAAAATTCCAACCTGTACCTGGAATCAGCTGCTAACCCTGTTTATCACTTGTTCCTCAAAAGACGAGTCTTCTTTAAGCTCTTTTCAGCTGACTCGTAAAACATGAAAATATTGCCGAGTCCTTGGCCTTCCAGCTCGTTAAAGGGATAGGAAGAGCTATCCCTCCTCTAGATTTTAATATTTTTGGACCTGAGGGATTATTGCACAAAAAGATCGAGCACTTGTTTTATTCGGCTCGTTAAAACTATCGAAAACTCATCCCTTCTGTATTGTTTTATACTTTTTTGGACTTAAGGGATTAAATGACGAAAAAGGAATTTTGGAGTTAACTTTATGTACCTTTTCAGACTCTCTAAAAATGAAAAGGACCGAGTTATCCTTGTCGTTAGACTCGTTAAAATCATTAAATAGCGACAAACTTGTCTTTAGACGAGAACGAGTTTCACTATCGCTAGGCTCGTTAAAACATAGCGATGGGCTTGCCCGAAGGGCAAGTTATAGAACAAGCATATGTTATCCTCCTCAAGCTTGACAAAAATAAAGAGGTGCTGGTCAGCAATGACTGGGGAAAAATTGGGAGAAACTCAAGAAAACTTTGATGGTAGCAAGTCGCTCTTGAACATGACACTTTTCCTCCGTACCACAATCGAGTTGGGTTGTTTCATTCACCGGTCACATCACCATGGTCTCGCCGCACCATCCATATTTGGGGTAATGCTACCAATCCATCGCATAAGTGTCGCCATATGTTCAAGAGAAGTCGTTCAAAGAAGTCAACCGTGTCCCATCCACTGCCATACATTATCCTTCATCCTTTCATGACCGCCACCCTGAATCATATGTCACAGATCGTTTTAACCTCCATCAAAATCATTAGCTCCGTTCCGTGTCATTGATGTGGGATTCATTAAGGCCCTCCTTTGACGGATCGCTTCTTATCGACATCAGCTCATTATCCAAGAAGTTGATCTAGGAACAACCCCTTCAGTACTTTGAAGCTTGCATGCCTCAATGGCAAGTTTCTCACTTCCGGCGACAGGTATACATCAATGACCTTCGACCGAAAGATTTTGCGTGGTGTTCGACGCCAAGTCCTTTATTCACACCACGTGAATTGTACTGCAGTACCTTGAGGGTCATTATCATTATCGGTGATTCCTCTCGCGCTTGTTAACGGTTTACCTCATTGACCGGTAATCAAGCGATGTCTTTCCATGTTCGACTTCAGAACATTTCTCACATGGATCGAATTGTACTTAGAGTGAAGATCGAACGAGTTTGAAGACCCCAGATCTAGTTTCATCCATCCGGGCTGCGATATATATTCAGGAAAGATAAAGACATTGATATGTACATCATTGCAGCAGATAATCATCCTACTCAAAGGATGATAATTTCATCAAAATTATCAGTCTACCATCAGACGATTGTCTGTTCTATGTACAGAAAAATGAATTTATAAAGCTGAGCATGGGAATGCCCGCCTCAGCTAGATCATGAAAGCAGTATGAAAAATAATGTATTGTATTGTATCTTATTACAGGTCTCCTCCCAGCATTGGATGAACTTTGGATCCCCCTGATAAAGCATTTCACCCAATAAACGGCCTCATACTTTAGGGGGCAACTGTTATAGACATTTTTGTGCCTTACAGCATTGAGCATGAAATTTCCATAATCTAAGGGATCCAAAGTCCCTAAACATGTTGTTCCTACCCCTAGAGGAACAAGGCTAACAAACCACAACAATTCGCAGAAGTTCTCCACCAGAAACTGCTCAAAAACAAGTCAATTCAGGATCAATTCAGTGGCTCCATTAGCTGTCTGCGCTGAATGTCAAAGCCAACACTGGCTACCTACGCTGAGCGAGAGTTGACATGTGGCAAGTTCATTCCAAGAGGTGTCAAGACCCAGGAAGCTTCCATAATCTTCCTCAATGACACTTGCCTCAGTGAATTTGACTAGTGATGAGTAAGAGGTTCCAAATCTCCAAGTGGAAGCAAGAACCTCCAAGTGGAATCAAGAACTGATAGAGGGAGAGGACACTAGTCAGATCTCAAGCTGACTCATCCTCTCTCCAAACATCTATATATGGATCTCTCCTCCATGAGATCTAGGGGCTAGAATTTTGTTATTGCAAAGAATTGCTGTTGGTTTGAGATTGGAATCATTGGGTGCTTAATGCTTTGAAAGGGGTGAAGATAGGAATTCCATTTGCTGGGAAGGAGATGCTGGATTGGAGCCCTCTGGGTTGTATCTCTTCCTGAACCTTGTTATTCATCAATAAAGCTATCTTGGTTTCTCCTATATGCTAATGTATTTTTGATGTATGAATGCATTAGTATGTTTAGTTTATTTCTAATCCTAAACTAGTTATGAATGTGAATATCTGTCTTTGTGTAGTGTTCTTCTCTTGTCGCAAGTAGTTGTTCTCTTGTGATCTTGCAGGAACCCATTGAAGTTGGGCGAGCGAGAAGACAAGTAGCTGTGAACTCCCAAAGAGAAGAGAGACCGGATCGAGGGACAAACGGAAGACACCGGTAAGTCTATTGATCTCTCTTCTTTCACATTTCATAAAGGAAGAAACCAGAATAGCTGTCTCTGTTTGTTGCTAAGGCACTATCACAACTTAGGTGGATAGGATCGTCCTGCATAGGCATTTTTCCCCACAACAGGTACATATGCTTCTGTTGAGTTTAAGTGGCATACTAGCTTGTGTTTCCTAGCTTGGTTTCCTTCCACCCGTAAGCTGACATCATGGAACTTGGTCATTTTCTGGCTATTGTGCTCACTTGGAAAATTGAGCAGAACTGGAGGGGAACCAGCCTTCCTCTCTGTTGTAGTAGCTACAACCACCCTCCAAAATTGTGCCCTAGCTTCATTTTGGAGCCTCCCTACCAACCTTTCACATCAGCATGTCTTGCTTTGTCAAGTACACAAGCTTCAATGATTTCCTTGTAGAATGACAACCGGTCCATGAGAGCTTGTTGCATTCCCCTCACAGACTGTTTCATCGGACTTGGTCCACCTGCAGGCTGAGCAAATTCCTCAAGAAATTCTCCACTTCTAGAGGGAAACCAGCCTTCCCTCCAAAAATTGAGCAATTCTGTGTGGCAGCCTGCTGCACTGTAGAATTGCGCAAATCTGCCTATCACTGTTCACTGGAAAAATTGCGCAATGCCTCCCAGCAGGACCTCTCAGCCTAGAAATTGAGCAATCTTGGGCAGCAGTCAGCTGCTCTACCTAGGAATTGCACAATCCCTCTGGGAAGATAGCCCAACTCCCTCCCAAAAATGCACATTTTTTCCTCCCAACTGAGCAGATTGTTGCATGTGCAGTTGAGTTGATCAGTTCCCTCCGGGACTAAGAAAAACTTTTTTTCATGCATTGGTTTCTCCTCCCAAGGAAGCATGCAAAGGTATTCCTTGCTTCAGGGATCTATTTTAGTAGCTGGAGGTTACATGAAAAGATCATTTCAGAAACCTCCCACAAAGCGTCGCTTTCCCTAGATTTGTGACATGTGTGTCGCAACCTTGATTTTATCAAAATTCATCAACCAGATGTTGCAGAGCTCATTTCTCACATCAAATTTGTAGCTCTGACATCCCACATTGCATCCAGGATTCACCAACACATTCAGCTCAACTATTTTGGGGTATGCCCACTTTCCATGTCTAGTGTTGCATTGCTCGCGCTTTTTGTGTTTTTATTCATATGAATGCTATATGTTTGATTTATGTGAGTGCTTACTGTAATTTTGATACATACTAGCTTGTATTAGCACCGTTTCATTTTTTTTTAACATCTCGCTACTCTCGCATGCATGAAATTACTTTTGCACGGATGGTTGTTGTTGCGGCGACTCACTTCACACACATGCATGCCTTCTTGTTTCCTGAATCTTGCACTTGTTGTTTGCATGATTGATTGTTCACTCTTGTTTTAACTCGTCTCATCATGCATTCACACTCCTTATGTTTTCAGCCACTTCTCGGCTAGACTCGGTTGCCTTGCCTCGGACCATGCCTTGCCTGACTACCACTATGCATATCTCGAAGCGAAGACTCTTCCTTCCTTCTAGAAATTACACAAATATAGCTAGGCACTGACCTCTAGGATTGCATTTCACAGTTCTTACAGGCAGTGTCCTGTTGGCCCCAGAAACTACTAATGAAGTCTGTTGGTTGCATGTCATTGCTGAATGAAATTGTGCATTGTGCAGTTTCAGTCCTGAGCAAGCCAGTCTAGAAAATGCGTTACATAGTTCCAGTAGTCAGTCAGCCCCTTGACAACCTAGACTATTCCTTGCACGATTTTGGTAGTTAGTCTCCCGACCTCCCGACGAAAATTGCACAACCTTCATGATCAATCACATAGGTATGTTGCAAGTCAATTCTCAAGCTCATTTTGGTTTTCAACTAATGCACTTTCCATTAGTGTTGCCATGTCTTCAGGTATCACAGGTGTTCATCTACCTCTTAGCAGCACATGTACAATGGCATCCATGAGAGCAGAGTTGAAAACTCCATTCAGAGCACACTTTGGGATGCAGTCAATCAAGTGTATATGAACTTCCCTACCCACTAATACATCATGTTGTGCTTAAACAAGGACATCAATATATGATGGTAGCAGCACTATGAATAGTAGCTGAAGGCAACATACTGGATCCAATGACATAAGAGGAAGGTTGTTGAAAACACAAAGGTTGAACAAAGTTGCAAGCTCAAGCAGATCCACTTGTGATGAAAGCAACTTTGGAGACTCAGACTATGAGGTGATGGCCGACATGAAGATTGCGTGAAGACAAAGAAAAAAAAGAGGAGTTGGATGTGTTGAAGAAGCAACTGAAGGAAGAACATGAGCTGCATAGATGAGAGAATGAGTTGCAGTAGGAATGGGTACAACAACTGGCGCAACATGCACTCATGGATGAAACTGTACCCGTACAAGTTATAGATCCATCCCAGTAGCTGGCACGGAGTAGACATGGTGAGAAGTTTTGTTGATCACATGTAAGGGAATTCAACAGCATGCATGTCATTGTGTGCATGCATGCGATCTAACCCATTTGGCACACTCACCAAGGAAAAGACAAGAAGTAAGTCTGACTGGAATTGAACAAGCAGTTGATAATTGATACGCATGACCACCAACACACACTAGAAGATCAGCATGGACACTATGCACCAGTGTGTTGCTAGCTCAGATGCACCCAAGAAGACCATGTGCATGTCAGCAGACGGGTTGGATGGAGGAGCCACACCAATGCATTGGGATGCAATGAAGGCAAAAGTTCACATCGCAGGATGTCACCATGGAGCACATGCAAACCATCATGGATGACCAAACTTGGCATCAGCTCACCACCTTCAGCCTCACAAGCATGTCAAAGAGTTGGGCTCATCACAACAGACTGAGTGTCAGTAATGTCTTGCATGGCATGCTCAAGCCATTTTGTCTCACATGGGCACATGTGCATTGTAATGTAACGCCTTGTCAAGTGAAATTTTAAGTTTCGATAGTTGGATGTAACAATCATAGAGTAGATGAAGAGTCATGAGGGTATATGAACTATCACAAAGGGGAATGTCAAAGGTCACCCCACCCTTTGCTATAAATAGAACCTCATAACTCAATGTAAGGGCTTTTGGTTAGCCAAACTTCTGATAAGACTATCTTGGAGAGATCTTGGACAATATTGTAATGAGCCTTGGCTTCTCCACTGTGCAGAGCTAGTATATCTCTTTGGAGGAGTAGGCGGTTGTGGCTGTAACGTTCTGCTGTCAAAACTAGTGGTTAGACATGGATGTATTGTATGAGTGGAACTTGTAATTCTTAATATAATAGAGCCAACACATTTCATGTATATGTTGTATTGTATTCTATGCTATATGGTTTACTCTAAATGATATATGTATTTGTTTTCTCATACATGCATGTGTGGACTATTATGTATAAGTATGTATGACTCTTTCTTAAATGTGTTGTTGGTTTAACCATCACTTTGGATTGTTCACTAACTTGCTTTCCAGCTTGTGATACATCTTCGCTCGTGTGTTCCCTTCCAAGCTGCGTACTATTACAGGTTTACAAGGGGCGCACTCACCTCACACTCAACGTGTTAGAACCTCTCATGCACCTTCCTTGACTTACTGCAGTTATCACACCCTTGCTACCAATAGGGACATCTTACTTGCCTCTGTGCGAAATTGAGATCAAGGCATTATAGTACGATCCACTGCTAGGACTCCTACACCAAACAGTCTCAGGTCTAATTGGGATTTCTTACCGGGGAGATCCCCTTACATGTTGGCAGGCCTAGCACCATCAACACTCTCTAGAGTTTCATAGACCATCAAGGAAGCCTCCTGCTTTCCAAAAATGCACAAAGTAGGCAACCTTCTCTTTATAAATTGTGTAGAGAAGCCCATCACTAGGCTTGCCCTCAAAATTTGCATAGGTTTGGCTGACATCCTGGGCTTCAGTCTAGAAATTACGCAGAGCCTAAGGGGAATCTAGACCCACTCAACCTAGAAACTGTGCAAAAGTCACTCCAGGGCTTGCAGTTCGCTGCATGAGCTGCCAAGTTGATCAGCTCCCTCCAAGACTGAGAAATATTGCTTTGCATGCATGGGTTGCCTTTCCCGAAAAAGAAAAAAGAAAAAAGAAAAAAGCATCCTATATTTTAGGGATCCATTTTTAGCAACTGGGGGTTACATGCAAAAGCCGTTTTAGAAACCTCCCGCCAAGTGTCTCTTTTTCCTCGATTTGTAGCATGCGCATCATAAGCCTTGATATTATAAAAACTATTTATTTGACACTTTAGAGCTCATTCCTCACTTCGATCTTGGAGATCTGGCATCCCACATCGCATCTAGGAGCATTCGACACACCCAGCTCAAATTTTTCCAGGTAAGTCAACTTTTCATGTCTTTTGCTACTTTTCTGTCGCTTTTTGTATTTCGGTTTGTGTGAGTGTTGTTTTATTGGTTTTGTTGAACGATTGTTGTCGTTTTAATGCATGTTAGCTAGTAGAATCATTGTTTCAATTTTTCATTGCATCTCACTATTGTCGCATGCATGACACTATTTCTACATGGATGGTTGTTGTTGCAGCAACTCGCTTCACACACTTACTTGTTTTATCGTTTACTGAATCTTGCACTCACTGTTTGCATGCATGATCATTCACTCTTGTTTTCACCCAGCTTCACATATACATTCAGCCTTTACATATTTCAATCCCCCGTTGGTGGGTTTTGGCTGCCTTGGCCTGGACCTTGCCTTGCTTAGCTTGCACTACACATTTATGAGAGTGAAGGCTCTTCCTTCCTCTCAAGAATTGAATAGATATTTCCTAAGACTGGCTTCCCAGGCTTTCTCTGTGCAATTCTGAGAGGTAGTACCCGTTGTCCCCAAAAATTACGTACATGCAGTTGACTGGGTTGTAGTCATTACTGACTGAAACGATGCATTGCGTAGTCTCTGCCCTTAGCAGGAAAAGCTAGACTATGCTCTATGCATTTTCAGTAGTCAGTCATCCCACTAACAGTCCGGACTGTGTTCAGTGCAATTCTGGCAATTAATCTTCGAGCCTTCTGAGAGATTTTTCAGTGTACATCAAATGAGAAATAAAATTTCTTGTGATGTACGCCAAAAAATCTCTCAGAAAGTTAATATGGATCACAGAAGCCTCAACTCAATCTCCCAACCTCCCGGTGAAAATTGTGCAAATATTTCAGTCAGCCACCTAGGTGTCTTGCATGTCAGTCATCAAGTTTCTTTTGTTTTCAACTAAGATATTTCTTGCTATGAGTGTTTATCTATCTCCATGTATCACAGGTGTTCATTCATGTCTCAGCAATACAGGTATAATGGCTTCCAAGAGAGCAGGGTCAAAGGACACCATTGAGAGTGCAACTGGAGATGCAGTTGAGGAAGTGTTTATGAGCTTGCCCATCTATGAAGACACTAAGTTGTTCCTAGACAAGGAGATCAAGATGAAATGGTAGGAAATAAATGACATATTTTCAGGAACATTTGTGGAGAATTTAGAAGACCACAGGGTCTATCTCAACATACATAAGTTTGGCTTGTATCAGATTTCATGTAGGTATTCTACATTTCTATGTGAGGACATGATCCACTGGATTGTCTCACATACTAATCCAAAGGCAATGGTGTTGAGTAGTGTCCGTGGGATAGAAATTCCTACCTTCAAGGAAAAGGTATTTTAGGAGATGAATCACTTAACGCACTCGGTGATCACGATGGATACAACCTTCACAAGACCCAGGAGCAGTGCAAAATCAAGAGACATCTTGAAGAGTTGGGTAAGGGATTCTTCCAAGTTCATGATGAAACTGAACCAAGTGTACAAGACAAGGATACTATGGAAGGCATATCATCTCTTGGTTATCTTCGCATGCCACTTATACGACCAAGAGAGCACATAAACCTTCCAGTAGAGTTGGGTGATTGTGTTGGATCAACTGGAAAACGAAGGGAGACATTTCAACTGGTTTGACATGTTGGCTCTTTGGTTGAAGGAACAAGTAACAAAATCTCTGCATATTCCCAAGGGTTAGCAAGAAAATATTTTCATGTCTTCTTACATACTTGATGCAATCTGTGCCCTTCAATAGTTCCTAGGATTAGGTTGGGCATGGACACCTTCAGAAACCTCTATGCACGCCTATTGTAGGTTGTTCTCTGAATGCAACTTCTGTGGATTTATCATACAGCTACAAAAGACTTTGTCACCCTAGTATACAGGACAATCTTTGAGCAAGATCCACCTTGCATGTCGCGGGTAGCGATGGAGGCATTGGTTGATACACAGATTGGTATGCCTTACCCCTTGGCACCTTCATCCAGATGTACAATGCAGAGAAGGCTCACCATGTTTTACCAAAGTTTTCCATGCATAAGTTGGTCATGCAAGAATTTGTGTATCACATCTCAACAGGGTTGTCAGCAAGACTTCATAGGAAGAAGAAGACACCTTGGCCCACTCTTCCTTTGTGGATCGAGTTGTATGAGATATAAAATCTTAAGCATCCCAAGGTTGAGATGGAAGAGTTCAAGAGTTTCAACTTCAGCACCATAAGTTTCAATATGTATGACCTGCATTTCTTAGTGAAGGAACACTGTGCGAGAGTGTATCATCCTTGGATCCATGGGGCGTCTCATTGGTTGGAGGAATACCCATGGAAATATTTCTATCACTTTTCAAGGCTCAATGAACCGGTCAGAATGGTTATAGAATGGTTAGTGGTGCAGTTTGCAGCAACATCTCAGAGAGAAGCATCATCAATAGAAATAGAGGCCAGCAGACCAGCAATTGACAAAGGAAAAAGGAAGCTTGTAGACAATGCAGAGGCAGAGAAAAGTTGCGAGTTGAAAGAAGATCCACTTGTGTTGAAATAATCTTTGGAGATTGAGGCAAAGAGGCAAAACCATGATAGACGTATTGTACAAAGGAAAAGAGAGAATCAAAAGCTAGAGAAAGTAGAAAAGGAGTTGCAAGAGTTGAAGCGAAAACTCAGGGAAGAACAAGAGTTGTGAAAAAGAGAGAAGGAAGCACAATAGGAATAGGAACAACAGGAGGCACATC
This sequence comes from Pinus tabuliformis, assembly GCA_031772625.1. Taxonomy (NCBI): domain Eukaryota; kingdom Viridiplantae; phylum Streptophyta; class Pinopsida; order Pinales; family Pinaceae; genus Pinus; species Pinus tabuliformis. Next base: position 915,900,191 of record CM062819.1, read on the forward strand.
GTGCACATATTGATGAAACTGTGCCCATACAAACATCTGTCACATAGCAGACAGGGTGAGTTGTCGCAGGAGCAGGACTTTGCTTAGGACATTGAATAGATTCTAGAGTAGATAGGCACGCATATGGTTCAATCCGATTTAGATTAGGACATTGACCTCATGCCTCTAAATAAGAGATCACCCCACTAGCTTCATCAAATCCGGAGGTAGAGCAAGTTCTAAGTGATCAAGGGGACACTAAAATCCTTGAGTACAATCCAGAAGCAAATGTGCACAACATATATTTCGATGAGTCAAAACAGAAAGTTGTGTAGTCATGCAGAGTGCCCACCCCAGATGTCCATGTATCCCCTTTACAGTTTGAAGAGCCAGTGATCATGTCTGATGTGGGCAAACATCCAGCTGCATTAGCTGATGCCACAAGAGCATTTGTTGAAGCGACCAACATGAGTGCTAGATTCTTGATAGTTGAAAACGAGCGCATGGCTAACGAGCTACTAGTGACCAGGAAGGGAGAAGAGTAAGTTACAAAATATGCCAGAGAAGAGTTGAGGACATCAATACTAGATGAAGTATCATCTCTCGAGACAATCACGTAGACGTTTTACTTCAGATTCATCACCGTGAATAAGTTAGTTGTCCATCTTAATGGTTAGCAACAACATTGTGCTAGGAGAGCATGCATCTTGTCAGACTTACACACTATTGTCCATCAAATGCCGATATGGGCAATGAGGTACAAGGGAGATCCATTTCACTTGCCAAAGATGATGAAGCCAAAGGCAGTGAAGTTGAAAGCATGCATCAGGAGTCAGATTAGGAACTATGAGGATGAGTGTTTAGGAGAATGGATGTCATTATGCGTATGCATGTGATCACATCGTTTGACAAACTCACTGAGGGAACCAATTCTGACTGGAGCTAGACATGTGGTTTGATCAATTGATGTGCATAGCCACCAGCGCAGACTTGCAGCTGAATGTGGACACTATGCACTAGTATGTTGTTGGTCTAGCTGCACTCAAGACCATGATGGGCATGCTATCAGATGAGTTGGAAAGAGGTGCCAAATCAGTGTACCTAGATGCAATGGAGGCAAGAGTTCACTTTCATAAATGTGTCACCACAGAGCATGCTGACAACATTATAGACTACCAAGCTTGGCATTAGTTTCCCACCGTTGATCATTGAGAGGATGTCAAAGAGTTACACTTCCCATATTTTTCCGAGTCTTAGTGATGTTTTGCATGGATTACTTAAGCCTATTTTTGCCTCACATCGGTCCATGTGCAGATTGTAAGGTAAACATGTTGTAAAATTGAAAGAGAAAGTGTCAATAGTAGAATGTAACAGTCATGTGTAAGTTGAAGAGTCATGACGATAGGTGAAGAGTCAAAAAGGGAAATTTCAAGGGTCACCCCACCCTTTTCTATTTATAGAACCTCATAACTCATTGTACAGAATTTTGGGACCCAAGCTTCCTTTAGGTATAACTTAAATAAATGTTGGAGTGTATTGTAATGAGCCTTAGCTTCTCCACAATGTAGAGCTAGTACATCTCTTTGGAGGAGCAGGCGATAGTGACTGTAGTGTTCTGCCATTAGGGCTAGTGGTTGTCATGGTTGTATCTATGATTGGATCTTTCACTTTTTTAATATAACAAAGACAACATGTTTCATGCATATGTTTTTATTGTAGTTCGACTATCTTTGTTACTCTAATGATATATGTAGTTGTTATTTATGCAAGTATGTATGGACTATTCTGTATGTGTTTGTATGAATCTTATCGAAGTGTGTTGTTGATATAATCAATCACTTTGGATCATCGGCTATCATGCTTTCCATCTTGTGATGTCGTTTTGATCGTGTGTTATCTTTCAAGTTGTGTGCTATCAAAATTTTCTAAGGGGCGCACTCTCCCACCTTTCCATGCGTTAGAGCCTTTCATGCACCTTCGTTGACTTGCTGCAAGGTCACACCCTTGCTACCAACAAGGACATCTTACTTACCTCTATGTGCAAACGCAATGAAGGTGATACTATGCTATCCATTGTTGGGACTACTACTCCAAATGGTCTGAGGTCTAGTTGGGACTTCTTACAAAGGAGATCCCCTGACATGTTCGTGGATCTAGCACCATCAACAATTTTGGTGCTAAAAGGAGGGCCAGATGACAAGATGAGTCCTCACATCCTGTTTTGAATCTTCGCACATCTATTATGGATATTTTTGTAGTGAACCCTCTACGATGTTTTTCCAATGCACTTTCCTTCGAAGTCACGACAGAGTTCTTTGATCACTTTTCGGAACTCATGTATGATGGTGAAGTCGAAGTGGCCTGTTCTCATCACTTAGATGACTTCCTTGCATTATTTGGCAATGAGGAATACTTTGATGAAGTAGAGGTCATCATGTTGCTTCCATACACACTTTGTGAATCCTGAGAATGATGGTCCCACAACCTTCCTACTAATTGCGTGAACTCATTTAAGCATTTCAGTGATCTAATCGAATATTTTTTCCATCATTTTGATCCTGAAGCTCTTGACAAGAAGATTTTAAAATAATGGAAGGCCTCGCATGAATTGCCTATGGATTTTTGGAATCACTTCCATTTACTCATGTTTGAAGCTCCAAAAATCTAGATGAAGTTCCAATGTCTCACACAAAGATTTGAGTATTACTTTACCAAATCACTCTATCCCAAAATGAAGATAAAGTTCAAACCCTGCCAAACATACTTCAGTGACGGAGTTTCATAATCACATGCAGACACAATTACTATCACAAGTGAATTTCTGCATATGGGTGGTTTCCCCATGGTACATAATGGCCATGGAGGCTAATCGCGTGAAATTCTACAAAACTGCTAACATCCTTGACGTCGCGCAATATACTACTTGCTACTCTCTAAAGCTGATCCCCCATTTCTGCACATGACTTTGAGCGTTCTCATCTCCGTCGTCGATCTGTCTCCTTATCCGACAACTATCACTTCACTCGATACCATTTCTGCATGTTCCTTTTGCCCGCGACCTAACCTCCAACATCCATCTACCACTAAATCTTGTCTATCCATCTTCTGACTCCACCCGTGTGATATAATCCCAGCCATCCATCCTGTTAGTTCACCATGTTCACCCATCTACCTACGTACCCTACTGCAATCTGATCTCACTAGTTCATTCGCCTTCCACCTGCCTAATCCAACGGTTCTCATGCATTGTTGCTCCTTCACGTCCTCTTTTCACCATTTTGATCTCTGACCATTTTTCTTCTTGAAACCAGACTTTGCCTAGTTTCCTTTGCTTGAACCTTAGGATAGTTTTATTCTCTTTTACTTCTGCAACTAAGATAGTTAGTATTAGATTAGTCTTGTTTAGCAATTCTGCTTAGTCAAGGTTTTTTTCCTGGTTAATTAGGTTATGTTGTGATTTAGGGCTGCGTTTTGTTTTCTTCATTTCTGTAGTATAGTAGCTCTCCCTTAGAATAGATTTGCTTTCCTTCCATCAAAATCAAGCTTCTTCTGACCCTACAAGTTTGGCTTGGAACCCCTGGGGTTTGTTTCCAGATGAGCAATAACAACAGGCAGTACCTTCACTTCTACTTGTGTATATAGCATAGTCACCTCCAAGTTTGTACGAACCCCAGTTTGATAAGTAAAGATGGTAGCCCTGGGAGTTGCAGCATTCTTGATGCAATACCTAGGTTCATCAATAGCCATTATTAATAGTTATGTACATCTACACATTAACTCCACATAACATTTATCATATTATCAATTGTCAAGTAAACAAGAGTTTTACGGATGTGGGTTGGTCCGTAGGCTACAATGTTTGAAGTTGGCTCTGATACCATTTGTAACGAACCTCCTTAGCCTACCCTGGAAATTAACTACTAGGCTCCCATTCTCATGAATTCTTTTTCTTTATTTATTTATCATTAAGATTCAACCCTTGCAAAGGGTATATTTATTCCATCATTATATCATCATTATTATTTATATAACAAAATCCATAGTCTTTATTAATTTAACTATAGAGTGATTCTTGATGTGGACTTTTAGGTCTATCTATAAAGCTTATATGTTAGATCAATATTAAGCATAATTTACTAGTTGTAGGAAGGACTGACCATAGCATGCAACCCATAATAATTCCTTGATTAATCCACCCAACATTAATGGGAATTATATAACTGTATTGTAGTTATCCTTCTCTCATCATGCATAACTAACTAGTTTAGCATAAGTAGATACAAGTCTTAGGACATGCATGGTATGGATAACATGTTCCTTTGACCATACACTTATAATATTACAATTGTTCCGCAAGTATAAACATTTACCGAGTTATGACCCAACACTAGAGATATCATATCATTATAGGCATACTAGGTACCTTCGTCAACTTGATGATATTCAAGTTAATTCACTGGATATCTACATTCAAGTTAGATTCACTGGATATCTTACAGACCAATATATGTCTATTTCATAAGAAAAATTAATAAAATTTGTTCCATTTATACTCACATGCCATATCTAACATGAGTAGGAGGCTCCTTGGTCCAAGTATTAATAATTACATATTATGCTTCTACTATTAACTCTGCACCTGAATGTAAAAGGAGTCACATGCATAAACTGCAATCATTCTCCTAACATCATTAACCCAGATAAATCTACTTATATATAATTAGTACATGTAAGTCATTTAGTCATTATAAAGCTACGAATAACACTACATCTACACATGTCTCATAACCCATAATCACTTGCATCCATATAATCATCTCATATACATCCTAACATAAACCACATTTACTCATATATATAATAGCCACATGCATAATCGATCATGAGTAATCTAGCTCTTTGACACAAGTAGTAATAGCTAATTACCATGATTCCATCACACAAATTAACATTGCAAAAATAGTAAGTAAAAACAAAGGTTAGAAGCCACATACAGTACATCTCATGTGAGAGTATCCAACTAGGAAGAAGAAGAACATCACTTGGAGAGTGGAGCACCACCACCCAACCGTGAATCACCACTGATTCTCCTCGAGCCTAGGTTCTTGCCATTGATCAACTACCCCCAATCGATCAATGCAATGGGTATTTAATACCCTCTTCCATGATTTAGTTTCCATTAGCGGTGTCCAGCTTTTATGGAAATTTTCCATTTGCCTAGGTCTTTTTTCAAAAAGCTCGTCTTTATCTCCCATGAGGATTTTCCTCATAAAATATTTTATTTATCTCCCGCAAATATTTTTTGTTTTTTCATTCATGGATGTTTATCTCTAATCCATCTGATGGGTATTTATCTCCAATCCATCCAACCTTATATAGAATCATATCTAGAAGCTTTATCATAAAATATTTATCTCTATCCCATTCCTCAATGGGATTTGGCAAGAATATCATGTCATGGTGTCTCGCTTTTCGAAGTGATTCACTTATTAATTTATTTAATAATATTTTTTCTTTCCATATTACATATCACACCTAGCTTTCCTCAGCTTAGGTTTACAATAGTTAACACACAAGGGATGGGTGTTACACTGGATTAGGACAAATCATATATTGTATCAGGCAACATGTCACTGGCCCGCATCATAGTTCATCTGGACGCTCAGGAGGGTCTGAAGGAGAGAATTACATTACTTTGGAATCACGTTGCCCATACTCAGATACTTGACTATGAAGGGGTTCCCTTCATATGCAGGCATTGTCACAAGGTCGGTCATTTATACAAGGAATGCCTACTGGTTCTATCTGCACCCCCTCTGGAAAATGCACCTGACAGTATTCGATTGGTAGACAAGTCGAGTTCATAGGATCAACAGGCACGTAAATCACTTGGCAATCAAACTAAGGCAAAGGCTCGGGAGAAGAGGCAAGTGAATGTTTTGGTTCTCCCTCCCTCACCTCCTTGAACCAAGTCTCATGCGACGGCCACTGCAGTGTCAACATTGGGTAACCCTCCCTCCTGTTCTTTTGTTACATCTATTTCTCATTCTGGATCATTTTGGCCATCCTCTATGTCTTAGTTAATCTTGTCATCTACATCTGCATGACCTCCTCTGACTACTCCCTCGCTTTTTCCTCCTCCTATTTTTTCCAATATGCCTCCATCCTTCCTTGATCCTCGCCTATCTTTCCCTTTGACTTAGGCATCGGATATCTTGTGTCGCTCCCACTCCTACAACCTTCGCTCCTTGGAAAAATCTTCCTACCTAGATTTTTGTGGTATTGGTATCATCCCTCCTCCCAAGCTCTCCAAGACCACTCGTGGAAGACATTCCACTATCTCCAAGGCCATCCATCAAGCTGGTATTGATGTGGCTGAGGGCAGACAACTGTCCATCGAATAGGTTCTTAGAGCACAGAGCACCCTATCATCTGCCCCCCCCCCCCCCCAGGCCCTCATGAAGTGGTTATCTTTAATTGTCATGTGATGGTTAGCCTTACAAAAAACCTAGCCATTAAGAGACTCCTGGAAACTGAATGGGTGGATGTCATATTCCTGCAAGAAACACTTGGCCTTATTGACTTGGTTATCCCTGTGCTAGAATCCCTTGTACCTGGGTGGAAATTCATTCCCTAGATGTTCAAGGGCGATCTGGGGGCATTTCTTTTGGCTTCAATCCCAAAGATGTAAGGATTTTAAATATATGGGGAGGGGTCAAGTTTATCAGTGTAAATATTTTCTCATTTGAAATGGGAAAGGAGCTAAGATTGATAAACATGTATGGCCCATGTCACAACAAGACTAACTTTTGGGACCAATGTCTCAATACATCCCTCTTATAAGTTGACAACATCATATTGGGTTGAGATCTCAATTTTTCTATTGGACACGTAGAATCCTTGGGGTAGAATGCTTAGATTGATCCTTTATTAGAGACCATGGAAACCATATTGGATAACCACCAGTTCATTTACATTCACATGGCTCGACCTCAGCCTACATGGAAGAATAGAAGGGTTGGAGAGGCCTTGTTAACCCGAAGGCTAGATCGATTCCTCATCAAATAGTCACTCATTGGTCTCTCACTAACTATAGACAATGGGTTGGATTGGGTGTGTTGTAGGGAAAAGTATCCGACTCGGATGACCCTATCCCACTCTAAGGGTGATAGTACCTTAGCAACAACTGTAAAACAAACTACTTAAGGTTTACTTCTTTATGAAAGCAAAAGAGAATGGAGAAATGCACTAACCGTTGCCTTGCGCTTAATGTCGAATCCAAACTCTTCTTTTTGGCTGCTTGCTCCCAGCTCTTTGCTCTTTTGCTTGCCCAGCTACAATGAGATCCTGCAAAATAACAAAGAAGGAAACTACAAGAAGCATGCAATCATAACTGGTTCAAGGATTAGTGTAAACCAAACATGCAATTATCACAATATATTATTGAAACAAGAGCACATAGAAGAACCTCAATAGCTTTTATTAATGAAGAAGTAAAGGTTCTGAGAGTATTACAACCATTGAAGGCTCCAATCCAGCAACACCTCCCAGCAGAAAGAATTTCTCCTCTTCACCTCTCTCAAACAATCACCCAATAGCTCTATAGTGAAACCAACAGCATATCATTACTTTGCACCAAATTCCAGCCTCTTGAGCTCATAGGAGAGAGCTCAATATATAGATGAATTGAGAAAGGATGAGTCAGCTTGCAACTGATGTGTAGCTGCCTTGTGTCCTATCTCTCTTCAGTTAATCTTTAGTTGATCTTCAGTTCTTGAGTCCACTTGGAGAACCTTGCTTCCACTTGGAGAAACAGAGCCTCTGACTCATCACAAGGCGAAATACCTGATCCAAGTGTCATTTTTGGAAGATTCCAGAGCAATGACTCAGTGTGCCACTTGTCCCATCCCGCTCAGCGCAGGTGGCCTTTGTCCCACTTGCTTTGCAACGCAGGTACACCATGGAGCAACTGAGTTTCAGCGCAGAAACCTAGTGGAGCACCTGCTTTGATTTCAGGATTGCTTGTTTTTGAGTGTTTTCAGGTGGAGAACTGATCTGAGAGCTGTTGGTTTGCTGACCTTGTTCCTCTAGGGGTAGGAACATCATGTTTAGGGAACTTTGGATCCCTTGGATTATTGACAATTCATGCTTGTTGCTGTAAGGCACAAAATTGTCTATAACAGATGCCCCCTAAAGTATGAGGTCGTTTATCGGGTGAAATGCTTTATTGAGAGGATCCGAAGTTCATTCAATCTGCTGAGAAGTGTCCTGTAATAAGATACAATACAATACATTATTTTTCATACATTTTCATGATCTAGCTGAGGCGGGCATTCCCATGCTCAGCTTTATAAATACATTTTGGTACATAGAACAGACGATCGTCTGATTGTAGACTGATAATCCTCTGCTGAAATTATCATCCTTTGAGAAGGATGATCATCTGCTGTAATGATGTACATATCAAATGTCTTTATGTCCTGAATATATATCGCAGTCCGGATGGATGAAACTAGATCCGGGGTCTTCAATCTCTTCCGATCTTCACTCGATGTACAAGTCGATCCATGTGAGAATTTTTTGAAGTCGAACATGGAAAGACATCGCTTGATTACCGGTCAATGATGTAAACCGTTAACAAGCACGAGAGGAATCACCGATAAGGATGATGACCCTCAAGGTACGGCAGTACAATTCACATGGTGGGAATAAAGGACTTGGCGTCGACCACCATGCAAAATCTTCTGGTCGAAGGTCATTGATGTATACCTGTCGCCGGAAGTGAGAAACTTGCCATTGAGGCATGCAAGCTTCAAAGTACTGAAAGGGGTTGTTCCTAGATCAACTCCTTGGATAATGAGCTGATGTCGACAAGGAGCGATCCGTCAAAGGAGGGCCTTAATGAATCCCACATCAGTGACACGGAACGGAGCTAGTGATTGTGATGAGGTGAAAACAAACTGTGATGTATGATTCAGGGTGGCGGTCATGAAATGGATGAAGGACAATGTATGGCAGTGGATGGGACACGGTTGACTCTTTGCAGAACCACATCTCTTGAACATATAACGACACTGATGTGATGGATTGGTAGCATTACCCCAATTGAGGATGGTGTGGCGAGGACCATGGTTATGAGACCGGTGAATGAAACAACCCAACCCGATGTGATACGGAGGACAAAGTGTCATGTTCAAGAGCGACTTGCTACCATTAATGCTGTGAGGTTCTCCCAATTTTTCCCCAGTCATTGCTGACCAGTACCTCTTTATTTTTGTCAAGCTTGAGGAGGATAACATATGCTTGTTCTATAACCTGCCCTTCGGGCAAGCCCATCGCTATGTTTTAACGAGCCTAGCGATAGGGAAACTCGTTCTCGTCTAAAGACAAGTTTGTCGCTATTTAATCATTTTAACGAGTCTAACGACAAGGAAAACTCGGTCCTTTTCATTTTTAGAGAGTCTGAAAAGGTACGAAAAGTTAACTCCAAAATTCCTTTTTCGTCTTCTAATCCCTTAAGTCCGAAAAAGTATAAAACCATACAGAAGGGATGAATTTTCGATTTCTTTAACGAGCCGAACAAAACAAGCGCTCGATCTTTTTGTGCAATAATCCCTCAGGTCCAAAAAGATTAAAATCTAGAGGAGGGATAGCTCTTCCGGTCCTTTTAACGAGCTGGAAGGCCAAAACTCGGCAATCTTTTCATATTTTACGAGTCAGTGAAAAGAGCTCAAAGAAGACTCGTCTTTTGAGGAACGAGTGATAAACAGGGATAGCAGCAGATTCCAGGTACAGGTTGGAATTTTCCAATCACGGCAGTGTCACAAGGATGGCTAAGTGAAATCACTCTTCGCAGCTGTTCCTCAAAATGGGTAAACACACATATGGAGATGAACGATTGGCCAAAATGAACGGATGGAGGTGATGGCATATAAACACGACCAAGGGCTTTTAATATGGCTTTCAAAGGTTACTTTTCTCAATGGTTATTTACCGGTTCATTTTTTCTGAGTGAGCTTGAACTGCTAGGGAAAGATTGCTCACAATTTATGTTTATTTTTTAACGAGCATGAACTCTACACAAAAACTGCTCGATTCTTGCGTTTATTTTTTAACGAGCATGAACATTGCTAAAACTGCTCAATTTATACCAGTCTTAATACAAGGAATGCTTTAGGTGAGGTAATCTTATTTAAGGAGCGATACCTCACTAATTACTCCAATTTGGCAGGTTTTAACTTTTGCCTTTCATCCTTTCTTTATGCAAGCTGGAAACGGCTAATCCTACGAGTTTAACGGGTTAGACCTATGGGTTTAAAGGGAGGACCTAAAAATTTAAAAAATAAATAGTCGTCCCGCGCTTGCACTCCAAAAGGTTTGCATGCCCCCAGGTATAAAGTATAATTTCGAGATTCTGTCCTCTTTCTTATTATCCGAAAAATGGTTTTGTTTGCTGCCGCAAACTAAACACTCTTTTCGGCGATGTCTATCATTAGGTTGCTAAGGATGGTGACTACTTGTTGCAGCAATTTCCTCTCTTTCTTTGAAGACTGCCCCTACTCTCTTTCAAAACATATTGTTTTAATGGGTGAGGCTTGACATTCAAAGATGGTGCCTACTTGCTGCCACAAATAGATCTCCTCCTTAGGAGAGCCTACTTTTTTAGACAAAGGGAGCGATTCTTCCGCTTCACATAACTTTGACAAAAGAATTTTATTCTAGAACAACCCTCTCTTCCTTTTTTGGACGGGGTACGGACTAGTCCATTCTTCTGCGGAAATTAACTTTATACCCAAGGTTTCCTCTGCCCAAGGCAGGCCAGGGTGCATGCCCCCTGGGTCCCAGTTCTTTCTTTCCGAATTACTCGCATTCATCGGGAAGTAGAACCGGGGGTGGTGGCATTCCTTGAGTGAATAAACCGTTAAGGGATGGTATTTGACTATTTGCGATGCGTGATCCTGGAAATGAAAGTTGGTCTACGAGCTTGACCATTCTTCCTTCGTGCGGAAAACACATGACTCTAAAGAGCGAGGACACTATTGCCTCCATGCAATATATATAGTCTCGTCCAAGGAGTAAGTTATAAACTAAGGGTCCCTGGATGACCATGATGTTCATATGAACTGTCTTCCCTTTCAATGTAATTGGAACATTGGGGAGAATCCCTAACGGGTGACTGGTTCCTTTATCAAAACCTGATAGATTTCTCATCTCAGGTAAAAGCGTCGGGCAACCCAGTGCTTTCCAAGCAATAGAGGAAGGGATACTCACAGATGCCCCTTCATCAATGATAGTTCCAGCCATCACCATTCTGTAGATTTGGACTATGATTCTGAATGGGATACTGGCTGGTAACCGGGGTCTGCCTAGTTGATTCCAATCAAAGGATACGACTAGGTTGCTTGGTGGTGGGACCGAATATACGGCCGGATACGACCCTGACGATGTTCCTTCCTGCGATAAAGGAATGGGCGCATTGCCCTGATGCTCATCAGAGTCTGTGTTGATGAAAAGAATATGGACGGTGTCATCCTTATCCTCTTCAGTGAGGGTGTCATTTGAAGATGGGTCTTCAATGACGGAGTCATTGGAGGATGAAACCTCTGAAGGAAGAACCGGGTCAACTGCCGTTTCGACCTTTAGACTTTCGTCTGGTCTGGATTCAGTAGGTTCATTCTCAATGACTGACACTTCAGCCGACCACTTGAGCGGGTCAGCTGGATTTTCAACTATCGAGGGATTAGGCACGAGTTTTTGGTATCCAGGAGGAAGTCGTAACGGTGATACCGGACGATCTTCCAAAACTCTCTTCGCCTCATCTAAGAATGGACATCGGTGGATGGCATGATCGCCTTCACACAACATACAGGGTGATCTTGGTCTCCCTCTTCGTCCTTCACTCTCGCTAGTTGACGGACTGCAATCAACATGACTACCAGAGGTTGATGCTACCGGATTGTGCAACCTTGGGGACCAGTCCCTTAGTATCCGTGGAATACAAGGAAAATCACGATGGAAGTGGGCCCCATTGCAAATGACACATGGCGATTTAGGCCCGGTCGGTGCAGTGTGTGGGTTTTTGTCAGCTGTCTTTTGCTTGCCCCCAGTCGCCTTCGCCATAGGCCCCTTCTGCTTCTTTTCTCTCTTCTTCTTTTCCTTCTTCTCCATGGGAGGCTGACTTTTGCCGGCTCTACCTTGTGAAGATGAAGGATCAGAGGGAGAATTATAAGAAGTGGAAGGCTGGTGGGTAGTTCTAGACTGGTCTGACTGTTGATTCGACTGCTCAGGATTAGTGGCGATCTGAACTACATTAGTTGAAAAGAGCCATACAGGTAGGCCAATTGTCAATCCTGGAAGTGACAATGTGGCCATATGAGGCGCACCAACATCTCCCCAAGAGGAGAAGGGATTTGGACTTCCACCAAGGTTACTTCCTTGGTTGGTGGGCTCCATACTTTTCAACTGAAAGATCAACGTGGGAATAACAGGTGATTATGTTCCGTTTAAAATAAGTTTTATTAACGACGCTTTTAGACACAAACTTGCTTTTTCATGTTTTAAGAGTCGAGAAAAAGCTAAAGATGACTCTAGTCGCCTTCGATGTTTTAACGAGCCCGAAGTGACAAATGCTCGGATGGACTTTTTCAGTTATAGAGTTTGAAAAAGGCCAAAAGAAACTTCTCTGGAGTTCTAGGCAGAGGGTGTGCCAAACTTTTCGCGAAACCACAGAATACGTTTTACGGTACGGGTGGTCGATCTTCGTGAATGCTGTGTTCACTGCATCGCGATCAGTAGGGCGGCCGACACGGCTTCCTATGGATAAAGGATAATTGCCTATAGGGGTCTCCCAATATATACGCGACGGTACGTGGGAGCACAAGTCCGTATTAGTGCCACCGACTCTCAGGAAGAATCACCCACCTTCGTAGAGATCGACAGTCACTATGTTTAACGACGCCGGAACACGTCTCTACCTAGACCTCTATGTGTTTGCGTTATGTTACAAAGCGTTGTTATGTAAATTGAATTTATTTTAATGTTGATCTTGCTTAGCAGTTTGCCTTTAAGGATCACCACGAGATGTATATAACAAATTCCTGAATGCAGTCTAAGATGAGAAGCAAACTTTTCAATCTTTCAACTTTGAAAACCTTAACTACTGAGGGAAAAGAAAGGCAAATCTTTTCACACAGATCATAGAGCACACACTAAATGCAAATTTTTCCTAAATCGTCAAGCAAACAGTCAAATGCAAAATGCACAATTCATGTATTTTCTTTTCCCTTTCTTAATGTGGATGGGTTACAAAAAGAAAGTCGTTATATAACTTTGATTTCGATTTAAAGCGAAAGTAAACAAGCTTGTCCAAAATCAAAAGACACCTTAAGATTCACTTGCTTAATCACTGGAAATACATGAAATCAAACCATACTGACGAAAGTAAAAATGACTAATCAGCTATGGACAGCAAACAAGCTAACTCTTTAGACCAGCAAAATGCCTAACACAGGTTCAGATCTAAGAGGCCAAAAGCAAGACTAGTTTACTCTTCGTTATGGGAAATTGTAAATGAGTAAGAAATACAAAGAACAAGTACAATTTCGTTATATAACAGAGGCAGAATGATGGCAAGTAATATTGGTTTCAGAACAGGTGCAAGACTGGTAACTGGCAGCCAAATCAATGGTGAAAACAGGCAAGAGAAAAGGAGGAAACCCCAACAGCACTAGGCAAAATTGGGCCAACGCAGGTGCTGCACAGCCAGTCTGGCTCTCAGCGCAGGTAGCCCCTTCGGGACCTGCGTTGCAAAGCAGGTAGCCTGTGTACTACCTGCTATGGAAAACGAGAATTGCGTTTTCACAGTTTCCGGGTCATAATTTTCTCAAAAATGCACAGTTTTTGCTCAAATCAGAAACAATCAGTCAAGCACACTCAAAGGGATGATTAGGAAGGTGAAAAGCTATCACTAAGAGCTTACAAGGATCCTTGTAGATCAGCTCTTCAAATCATGAACTTGCTCAGAAATGAGCTAGAGTAGCTGCCCTCTACTTCGCTTTTGATATAGTCAAAAGCTTTTCGATTTGGTACTCTTTTGTTCAGGAAATGAATAGCAAAATACTACAAACACAATCAAACGGATACGATCCCCAGTGGAGTCGCCAGTTTGTTGTAGGGAAAAGTATCCGACTCGGATGACCCTATCCCACTCTAAGGGTGATAGTACCTTAGCAACAACTGTAAAACAAACTACTTAAGGTTTACTTCTTTATGAAAGCAAAAGAGAATGGAGAAATGCACTAACCGTTGCCTTGCGCTTAATGTCGAATCCAAACTCTTCTTTTTGGCTGCTTGCTCCCAGCTCTTTGCTCTTTTGCTGGCCCAGCTACAATGAGATCCTGCAAAATAACAAAGAAGGAAACTACAAGAAGCATGCAATCATAACTGGTTCAAGGATTAGTGTAAACCAAACATGCAATTATCACAATATATTATTGAAACAAGAGCACATAGAAGAACCTCAATAGCTTTTATTAATGAAGAAGTAAAGGTTCTGAGAGTATTACAACCATTGAAGGCTCCAATCCAGCAACACCTCCCAGCAGAAAGAATTTCTCCTCTTCACCTCTCTCAAACAATCACCCAATAGCTCTATAGTGAAACCAACAGCATATCATTACTTTGCACCAAATTCCAGCCTCTTGAGCTCATAGGAGAGAGCTCAATATATAGATGAATTGAGAAAGGATGAGTCAGCTTGCAACTGATGTGTAGCTCCCTTGTGTCCTCTCTCTCTTCAGTTAATCTTTAGTTGATCTTCAGTTCTTGAGTCCACTTGGAGAACCTTGCTTCCACTTGGAGAAACAGAGCCTCTGACTCATCACAAGGCGAAATACCTGATCCAAGTGTCATTTTTGGAAGATTCCAGAGCAATGACTCAGTGTGCCACTTGTCCCATCCCGCTCAGCGCAGGTGGCCTTTGTCCCACTTGCTTTGCAACGCAGGTACACCATGGAGCAACTGAGTTTCAGCGCAGAAACCTAGTGGAGCACCTGCTTTGATTTCAGGATTGCTTATTTTTAAGTGTTTTCAGGTGGAGAACTGATCTGAGAGCTGTTGGTTTGCTGACCTTGTTCCTCTAGGGGTAGGAACATCATGTTTAGGGAACTTTGGATCCCTTGGATTATTGACAATTCATGCTTGTTGCTGTAAGGCACAAAATTGTCTATAACAGGGTGGTTTATCGACACCTCTCCCATTTATCTTGAGATTGCTGGTAATTTCTGCAAAACAACATCCCCCTTTAAGTTTAATGCCACTAGGTTAAAATACTTAGACTACATCATATTGGTCTAGGACTTTTGGAAGGCTCACCTCCCTTATACTAGATGATCTATCTATGAATGATTTTCCAACAACCTTCTTAGACTTAAGAGACTAACCATTGATTGGGCCAAAGACAAGAGAAAGAAGGATGACCTCAATCTTCTCAATATTGAACTTGAGCTCACCAATCTAGAAGATGATGATGGGAGAGGATTCTCATCTGTTGAAGCTAAAACCTATCTCATTGGGCTTGATGTAGAAAGGAATAGGATTATAAATGATAGAGAAGAAACTTGGTGACTCGGGAATCGTGCCATCTAGTTACAAGCTTGATATATAAATATGAAGTTCTATCATCAATTTGAAAATGGGCGATGGGCGATCAACACCATCTGGCTGATGACTAATGAGGAAGGTTAGAGAGTTCATTCCTTCAATCAAGTTTGATTGCTCAGAAAATCAAACTTCAGTCAAATTTTTAAGGCCCCACAAGAAGCTTCACTTGCTGAGATTATTAGGGTGGCTACCCTTTTTTCTCGGTTTTTTGATCATGATATTGTTGAGGACCACAACAAGCTTGTATCTATGGGGGATCTGGAGGGCACATTAAGATGGTTTAAAAAGGATAAGATCCCTAGTCGTGATGGATGGTCATTTGAATTCTACTTGGCATTTTTTGAATTACATGGGAAAGATCTGCTTCAATTCATCGAGGAATGTAAGATCAGTGGCAGAATGTATGATGCATTCAACTCGACCTTCATTACCCTCATTCCTAAATATGAGTACCCTGAAACTTTGAATGACTTTAAACCCATCTCCCTCTGCAATTTCATTTATAATATTATTGCCAAGATCATCAACAATTGCCTTAAACATATTCTATCTGCTCATATATCACTTGAATAGTTTGCATTTCTTAATCACCATCAAATTCATGACACTATTGGAAATGCACAGGAGGTCCTACAGTCCATTAAGATTAAGAGATTAAAGGGAATGATCCTCAATATAGACCTAGCAAACGCTTTTGATCACACCAATTGGTTATACTTGAGAATTCTCCTTACCCATCAGGGTTTCCCCCTAGACTTCATCAACTGGATCATGTGTTGCATTACCAAGGTTTCATACAGTGTTCTTATAAATGGATCGCCCTCCCCTTTTTTCCATACTGAATGTGGCCTCAGACAGGGTTGCCCCCTATCTCCACTACTTTTTCTGCTCGTCATGGAAGGCCTGAGCCGAATCATTTTTGAATATCATAGGCTAGGTCGACTCCAAGGTATTAATATCACCAACAACTGCATCCTAACACATCTCCTTTTTATCAACGATGTTTTAATTTTCCTCAATGGTGGTATTGGTGATTCATCAACATTTATTTGAATACTGCAATTATTCAGCCGAACCACTAGAATGGAATGTAATTCCCGGAAATCCGCTATTTCATCTATTTGATGCTCACCACATGAGATTCATTATGCACACCAAAGATTTCCCTTTACAATTCTACCTTTCGATGATGGACTTAAGTATCTTGGGTTCCAACTCAAGCCTCTTGATTACAAAATTCCTGATTAGACCTAGATGTTGCCAAGATCGAAAGGAGATTGAACATTTGGCATCATAGATATATTTCCACGACAGGGTGACTAGTACTAATCAAATCAGTTTTGGAAGCCACTTTGGTATATTCGATGTGCATGGCCTGGATCCTTAAGGGGATCTTGATGATAATACAATAGTTATGTTGCAGATTTCTATGGAAAGGGAAATAGGATGGCCACATATATGCATGGGTTCGATCGGACCTGATCTCACTTCCTAAGAAATGGGGGGCTAGCGACTGAAGAACCTCGACTCCTTCTCTAAAGCACTAGCTACCAATATGGGTTGGAAAATTCTCACTGCTAAAATCTTATGGACTGAGGTGGTTTATCATAAATATATCTAGCCCCTTCACATCCTTGATTGGGTAAAATTTCCCACTTGGAACCGCTCGAGCATCTCATCCATTTGGCACGATGTGTTAAACCTTGTATCCTACATTCGTGATGGATTGACTTGCTGAATAAAGTAAGGATCTTTAGTTTGTGCTATTATGGATCCATGGTCCAGATGCGGTAATGCATATAGGATTCCTCCTGACCTCATCCATTTCTTATCTACTGTTGGTATATCATATCTTGATCAAATAGCAGATCTAGAGTAGTCTAACATTTTTTCACAGGCATGGAAATCTGCTTTACATCTAGGCATTCCTGACATCTGGCATCTAGATTGGCTCAATTACATTAATTCCCTTGCTAAATCAAATGTTAGGATAATTTATGGTGAGGACGAACTTATTTGGGTACATGCCAAGCATGACAACTACGCACTTAAGGATGGTTATACAATCATATATGTCGCAGACAAATGCATGGTTATGGATTGGTGGTGGAGTGTATTGTGGAAGTTGAAGGCCCCGCCACAATCTAGACTATCCATGTGGATTGTTCTTTGATATAAAGCACCTACAGGCAAAAATATAAATAAGAACTCAATCCATGGCCCTACCTGGTGCGTTCTTTGCCAATAGGAATCCGAGACAATTTACCACTTATTCCTTCATTACCACTCCATTTTACCTTTTTGGTCACAAATTCTCAACTCTCTCTCTATCACTCCTTGATGGCAGGGAGACTCTATCCTCGATGCTTGACAATCATGGTGGACCTCTTCCCATCCTCCTAAAGTTAGGAACCATTCCCTTCTGGTTCTCTGGTCTATTTGGCTGCTTAGAAACAAATCCATATTCAAAGGTATTGAACCTCACTCGACTCAGTCTTCTGCTAATGTTATATCCCTATACTCCAACATACCCAATGATGACCGACCTACACCCTAGTGAACCATCATTCCTGAAGTCATTGTCAGGAACCTACCTTGGGCCTATTTTGATGGATCAGCCGAGGAGAATGGGTGTGGGGGAGGTGCCCTCTTACACCTAATAGATAATCATTATTTCAAAATTCAGATGGGTTGGGCATTGGAGCTAACAACTTTGCAGTACTGATCACTCTAAGACATCTTTCGTATTTTGCATTACAGAAAGAGTGTAGGTATATACAAATATTTGGTGACTCTAAGATCATTATAAACTGGAACAAGAACACATCTATTTGTCATGTGCACACACTCAGGAATATATTGGATGATGCTTTTCTTTTGAAATAACAATTTGACTCCATGTTTTTCATCACATCTACAGGGAGCACAATCAAATTTTTGACCAGTTATCCAAGGAGGCCACAGTTGAGCCTAGCGGCCTATGGTTGATTCAGCAGTAGAGGGGACAAGAATACTATCAGTACTACTACTGTCCATACATTGATCAGAGGATGCAGGAGGCTAACAGGCCCTGATTTCTTGGGTGTTTTTTAGATATAGACATATTTTTGCATCAAGTACAGTTTTCATGTATATATCTATTTTTGACTTGTAATTATGTAATTATCAGTAGACCACCCTATGGGGTTTTTTGTATAAAAATATCTAAAGATGGAATACCGCAACTTACAACACATACTTCTTTAAACATCTACAATATGTAATTTTCAACATATTAATAGAAATTACGATTTTTTGTTGAAAAAAAATAACAAAAATCATATAAATCTATCTTAATAATAATCTTAAAATTAAATTATTATTATTATTAAAAATAATAGCAAATAACACATTTAGCAACTTCAACTATATTTAAACCATTACCCTACTTTCATGGTTTTGCATTCATAAAAGCCGTGTCATTGCCATACTTATTTCCCATTCGATGGTTTTGCAACTTCCAAAACTGTGTTTTGTAACATCAATCTTGTTTAGCTCCAGCAGAAAGTTCACCGTGTGATATCAATGATTCTTTTTGCACAGTTTACAAAAAAAATTCAATTTTCTTAATATTAATCTGGTTTCCCACTAACAAAAAGTTCATGCTAAAGTATACGATGTATTGTCTCAACCTTTTACACAAACTTATACTTTATACGCTGATTTTTGTCGAACTTCAACTTCGTATCTTGACGTTTAACTCGGACTTAAATTTCTACAATTTCATACCCGGCGTTTAGTTCAAATTTAAGAGTGATGCCCGCACGATTACCTCACCTTAAACTTCATGCCCCTCCATGTTTCGCTCAAACTTAAAATTCATACAGGACGTTTCGCTCAAACTTAATTACGTTTTTTCTCTATTTATGATAATGAAAATGTTTTGGTTTGACGACTGAATCTAGGATTAAAATGATGATAAAATTAACCATTACAGTTTATAAGGTCCATTAAAATTTTAACAAATGCGATATGGTGTCGATTAAAAATGTTAATAACAAACCATTTTAGGGCAGAGATATAGCTCTGTAACTTGATCTTATCTTTTAGATTTGTATTTTGATTGTGTTTTTATTTTTATTTTTATTTACAATTTTTATGTAGAGTTTGGAGAGATAGCAAATACTCATAATCAGTGGTTTCACTTAATGAACTTTTGAGATACTAAACAATATTTTTAATTTGACTACATATTAGAAAATACCTATAAAAATCACATTATTTAAACTCATACCAATAGGAACCCCATATACCTTACCAATTTAAAAAATACATAATTTCAAAAGATATTGTAGGTATCCATTTTTCCATTAACATTTTTAATATCTTTTATATTTTTTCATTAACTTTAAGCACCATTTTTTACACTTACCAATATAATTACCCTTTACTATTACATGATCAATATATTGTATCATTTTTCCTTCAATATACATCCCTTTATATAAACTTATATAATATTGCTCCCCTCTTACTTAGTGTTAATTAAATTTATTTCTAATAGTAATTAAGACTTCTCACCAATAACATAATAATATTTAATGTAATTACTTGTAAACTATGATCTATAATATACTCTTTATATGAACTATTAAGGAAAGTTTGAAAAAGAGAATATTGATAACAAAGCTTATATTTAAGTGCACAGATAAACATGCATTGTTACCCATGATTAATCGTTCAATCATATGCAGTTTTGTAATTAAAAATTTAATAGTATAATGAATTTCCTTATTTTTTCCCTTCCGAGATTTTTTTTTTTTTTTTTTTTTCTGTAAACTGAGTAAGGAATTCTATTACTTCAAAAACATCGTGAAACTTACAAACTAGCTAGATACATAAAAAATTCATTGCCCGCCCTGAAGGGAAACCGGGACCAGTCTATAGTTCTTAACTGCCATCCATAAGAAGAACATATCTAACCTATCTAACCATACAAAATTGTCTACTATGAAATTCATAAACAGCCTATATCTTGTATGAGACAATTCCATTAAAGATTACAAAATTTGACAAAAAGCCAAACAAAGCCTTTGAAAACCTGTAGACAGCATAGTCCAGTCATCATTGAGCTGAGGTATTCATCTGTGGTTCACCTTCCGCCTTGATTTCGAAACCATTTTCCTTCAGCAACTTCAGAATTTTGTCCAACTTGTAATTTTGGACATTGAGAGTCATCTGGATATTCCTCAATTCTCTTTTAAAAGTAGGGAGTCCATGGACTAATTCCACCATTTCAGCTGCAATTTGCTCCATGGCCCTAGCCAGAAGTCGTTTCATGCCCCAATAAGCATGCAAAGATTATTTATATAAAGACAACCTTCCGCGAGTATGTCCTGGATCAGGGATAAAGGTCTGCCACTCCTCCATTTCTGGGTCTGAAGCTGCCTGCATGGCTTCCTCTTCCAGTTGATCTATAACTGCTCTCATGTGTTGGCTAGTGCCATGAGTGTAGGCTGTTTCTGCTTCATTAATTTTTCTATTCATATCCCTCCTGGCCCTGCCTCGGACCCGACGCTGCGATTGCCTTCCTCCGCGATCCCCTTCATCACTACTCACTCCCATGCTCCGTGGACTTCCTCGAGCTTTCGGCGGCCGTCCTCTTCCTCGGCGACCACCCCTGCCCTCCTCAGAGTCTACTGGATCGTCTGTCCTCCAGATTCTCTTCCCTATCTTCCCGCCTGTCGCCCACCTCAAATCGTCATCTACTAAATATTCATGAATATCAAACTCCTCCTCCGAACCATCAGGGATCTCCAAATAAACGCGCGGTAAGAACTCCTCGTCAATAGCTTTTCCCTTTGCAGCATCCGACAGGCCCTTGACTGGCTGGTCTTCCACCCTTCCCATACTTCTTGTAGCATCCGACAGGCCTTTGACTGGCTGGTCTTCCACCCTTCCCATGCTTCTTGTCCGACGGCCATCTTCCTGTACTCTTCGCCCATCCATACTGGGTACGGCTGTGGGTTGCATGCTACACTCACGCACTCTCTGAATACTAAAATTTACTAGGAAGTGCAGACGATGCCTGGCGCATTTACAGAAGGAATGTCTGATCCTAATCCACCACCCCGCCTTCTTAATAAACACCACTCGCCTGACACCTGCCTTAACACTTGCCCCATGAAATTTAGAATGATTTGAATCGTACCCAATGTATTCATAACATCGCGCTGGGGACCTCGGCAACGTACCCATTACCTGCATTGGGAAACACATCTCACTCGCTTGGTGATCACGATCGCCGTCCTTATGATAATCACACTCCACGCGGTTCCTAAAACCCTGCCAAACATTAACTACCTTGTCAGATCGCTCCCCTTTCGGAATAGGGAAACAGTTAATTATTTTCTTGTAATGCCATAGCCTCATCATAATCCCTTTGTAAGATATTCCGAAATGCGCTCCATCGTGGATCCTCACGGTGTACATCCCAACTCTCATCCATGACTCTTCCTGATGCCTCAGTACTCCAGTTAGCCAGGAAATCTGCAGCCTGATTACCATTGCGTAGAACATGAGAAACCATGATATAATCGATCCTACCAAGCAATTCCGCAATGTCTTGTATGATCGCAGCTGTTCGCTAGCTCATCGCAACTTGTTCCCACCTTTTACCATTCCTTAGTTTAGCTATCATATCAACTGTAATTTTAGAATCCCCTTCCACCTCAAGGTTCAGATATCCATTACGAACTGCAATTCGAAGTCCATTATAAAGGCCCCAGAGTTCGGTTTCATTATTAGTCATATCTCCACCCCATTCCGCATACACCCACCGTGTTCGCCCTGCATTATCTCTGAAGAGGCCTCCCCATCCCGCATTTCCCGGATTACCCTTGGATGCCCCATCAAATGTCAGTTTAATTCGCATATCCCCTGGCAATCTGAAGTGATTTGGGCTGTGGATTAAGTGTCGGTCCCCCCGATCCAGATTAGGGAAAATCAATGTATAATCTAGAGACAAACTTACAAGGATTCGTTGCTCCTCCTGGGGTCCTTTCCAATCATTCTCATCCCATGCCTCAGATAGAATTGTCTCCTTGATTGATCTACATATGGTTTCCCAAACAATTGCCTGTGACGAGGCTTGTCCTTTAAATATGCGCCGATTGCGCTCCTTCCAGACTTCCCATATGGCAAAGCCAATCACCAGAGTCCACAATCGTCGAACAACTTTACACTGAAAATTTCCGTTGCCCCAATGGAAAAAGGTACCTCTGAGACTAGTTGGATCCCGATTTGATTGTCCAAATAATACTCTGATTTCCTCCCATATGCTCTGAGCATAGATGCATCGATTGAGCAAATGCTCCAGATTTTCTTCCTCATGAGAGCACAGATAGCAACGTGATGGTCCATACATACCACGTTTTTGAATGTTTTCCCACGTTAAGATCCGACCATTACAGACCAGCCATACAAAGAACGTCATTTTGGGCCACCATTGAGCATTCCAGATCTTGTTCCATTCTAGTTGATCAGCAACCCGAACCCCCCTTGATTTCCAATGATATGCTTCTTTAACAGTGAACATACCCCGCGTTGTTTTACCCCACCTTAGGATATCATGACCACCTCGAATCCTGATTTTTCGTGAATCCATTTCCCGAATATATCTATGTTCTGTATCCATACTAATTCCATTAGCCCAATTCCTAGGCGGCTTCCATATTCGCCAAATACCATGAACATTTCCGGGGCACCAATAATCTTTGATATGTATCATACCTGCTCTCTGTCCTAACTGTTGAACTTCATGAAGGTTATGATCTTCATTTAGTTTACGCCGCTGCTGCCATCCATCATCCCAAAAGTTTGCTGCACTACCATCACGGATTTCCCAGAAAGCTAAATCCCTAACAATTTCTTTATTATTGCTTGCAAAGTTCCAAATTTGTGATCCTCGGGGAGTGTCTCTTAGACGTAGACGATGTTGAACAGTATCAGGCATGTTATATTTTAAATTCCATATTCTTTTCCATAGATCATTACCCCCCTGTACCCATCTCCACCACAACTTTGCCCCGAAGACCTGGTTAATAAGTTCAGGATCACGAAGGCCTAAACCACCCTCCGCTTTGCTTTGGATAACCTTCATCCATGAGACCAGGACCCATTTCCGTTGCTGTTGCACACCACTCCATAAAAATTTTCCAAGAATTTCCCGCATTTTAGATAAAATACCTTTAGGCGCTTCCATAATAGATAAGGAATATATGGGAATAGACAATAACACAGACTTTAAAAGAACAATGCGGCTAGCCAAATTTAATGTTCGAAATGACCAATTAGCCAAGCGTTTTCGAACTCTTTCCAATAAACTCTGCCAATTTTTTAGACGATGGGAGTATATATCCAGTTGGACACCTAGATATTTAGTTGGCAATTCACTCAATCTGAAGCCTAAGACTCTAGTTAAATGCGCTTGGACTATTGCAGGGGTATTAAAAATAAAAGTGCAAGACTTGTCATTATTAATCAGCATACCTGAAGCCTTTATAAAAATTGCTAAAACAGATTTGAAATTTCTAACCTCTCTGAGCGACGCTTCTCCAAAGAGCATCAAGTCGTCAACGAATTGCTGATGTGTGATAACTAAATTAGGTCCCCACAATCGGAGACCTTTAATTCGATTTTCGTTGACCTCCTTCTTGATCAATCGACTTAACCCTTCCATCGCTAATATAAATAGAAAAGGGGAAATCGGGTCCCCCTGCCGAATACCCCTAGTTACATTAAAAGAGGCTGATGGAATACCATTGATCAATATTGAAAAATGAGGCGTGGAGATCATACTAGTAATCCAATGTATCCATCTGTTGTCAAACCCAAAAGCGGCCAATATGGCTTGAAGATATCTCCAGTTCAACCGATCATAAGCCTTAGATAAATCTAGCTTCATAAGCATTCCTTGCTTTTTCTGGACCTTTAGCGAGTGTATCACCTCCTGCGAAACTACGATACCATCAAGTATTTGGCGTCCCTCCACAAAACCAGTTTGCTCCGACGATATCAGATTAGGTAAAATATACTTCAATCGTTTAACAATCACAGTAGAAATAATCTTGTAAATGACATTGCATAACGCAATGGGTCTGAAACCCTTAGGTTCATCCGAGATGTTATTTTTGGGAATAAGAGTTAAAAAGGTTGAATTAATCCCTGACCATATATGCTGTCTCACTCGAGATTCCTCCACCGCCTCCAAAACTTCGTTTCCAATAAAATGCCAGGTAGCCTGAAAGAATTCGACCGTATACCCATCCGGGCCTGGGGCCTTATTTTTACTCATATTCATGACCACCTCTTCTAATTCCTCCATAGTTACTTTCCGCATGAGTGCCTTATTTTGGTCCGGGGTAACTAATCTCGGTATCTCCCGACATATTTGATGAATAGCCTGCCCTCTGTCCTGCTGATCTTCCGTTAAAATGCCTTTAAAATAATCAAGTAGGAGGTTCTCGATATCTTTTTGCTCTAACATTCGTTCTCCTTCCTCATTCTTGAGTGAAAAAATCCGATTTCGCTGCCGATGTTGGATTGTGGCTTGGTGGAAAAATTTAGTATTACGTTCCCCTTCCCGTAACCATCGTATTCTTGATTTCTGTCTCCACAAAATCTCCTCTTGCTTCCTGCGTTCCTCTAGCTGACTGAGAATTCTACCTTCCTCCCGACGCTTGTCTTCATCTAAACCTTCCAAAATTATCCTCTGTTGGATGTTCTCCATTTCACCTTCAAGTTTATGCTTTTCCTCAAAAATGTTGCCAAATTCCTTTCGATTCCAGTCCTTAATTTGCTGTTTGATTGCCTTAAGCTTCAGCTGAATAGTATGCATTTTACCCCTGCCTCTAAGGTTATTTCGTGTCCACCATTCTTCCAAATTCCTAATAAATCTTAGATCCCGCAACCAAAAAGATTCAAAACGAAAAGGTCTTCTTCCTTTGATTCTTTTCATATCAATCTCCAACCGGATGGGCCAGTGATCAGACCCCAAGGTCGGGAGAATCTGTGCTTCCAGAAAAACATCACTATTAAGGATTTGTTCTGATAACAAAAATCGATCCAATCTGGATGCAATTTGGTGCGAACCTCCCCTTCGATTATTCCAGGTATAAATCCCATTGATTGTGGGAATATCAACTAACCGAAGATCTTTTATCATATCACTAAATTCCTCCATTAACCCGTCCTCTCTCCGAAGCCCCCCTCTCTTCTCATCTAAATTTCTTATCATGTTAAAATCTCCAGCAATTATCCATGGAGAATGGGGATTAAAACTACGCATCATATGGAGATGTCCCAAAAAATCTTTACGATCCCTACTGATATGAGGACCATACACCCCAGTAAACAAAATCTGTTCCCTCATCCCGACCACTCGAAACAAACCAGAGAGTATCCTAGGCATAGCATACCAGTGCTCAAAAATTACCTGCTCAGGATTCCACAATATAGCCAAACCGCCAGCAGTGGCAATAGCATCTAAGGCCATAACCTCATAACCTATTTTCAATTTCCGAATAATATCTATCAATGTCTGACTATCCATTTTCGTTTCCTGTAGTACCATAATACTCGGCTTACCAGTCTGAATTCGTTCCTTCAAATATCTCTGTTTACCACGACTATTTAACCCCCTTATATTCCAGGTAAGCACAATCATTTATAATTTTTGGAGGTTGGTAAAAAAACCTCTGATAGAGGTATCACGCGTCCTGAATTAACAAGAGTCTCACCAACAGCTTGAATTGACTCATTCAAAGTTCTTCTGCCTTTTTTCCTACCACTCTTACCAGGACTTTCTCCTTCCAAATGTGGGACATCCGGATTATCAACAACAGCTACCCGTTTCTCTTTATAGCGCTGAAAAGTCTCCTTATATAATTGCTTCTCATGTTCTGGGATAAACCGTTCATCGAGTTTTTTCCAATCGGCCAGTAATTTCTTTAATATTTGTTCTTCCTCGATTCCAACTTCCTTTTTCACCTCTTTCCCCTTGTTCAAGTTATCAATAGCAACGTCTGTTCTAACTTCTACCTCCCCATCTGGTTCACGGCTTGGACTCCTGCTTTTTCTCTTGCCATCCTTTATAATTTCCATCGGATCGGCCACATTAACCAAATGTTCCGATGGCATTGAGGGAGATGTATGAGTGTCCGCATCTCGATTCTCCTGGGTTGCCTCAGCATCCTGCTCCTTAGATGTATGGAGGACATTAAAACGATTTAGACTTTCAATTGGGGGAGTAGCCTTAGTATGCATTGCAGGAACCCCCGTGTTTTGTTTCCGTTTCCTCTGAACCTCCTGGAAAGTTTGTCCCCCTTCCTCACCTGCACGTGTCTGACTACCCTTCTTCAATTCCGATTCAGCTGTGTCGGCAATGAGCAGCGGACAATCTCTCACAAGATGACCGTACACATGACAACGTCTACAACGAAATGGTATATGCTCATAATCAATGGGCTGTTGCCAGATTTCATCCTGATATTCAAGCTCGATAGACTCTGGAAGGGGGGCCGAAATGTTCATATATACACAAATTCGGGCATAAGAATTATATTTGCCTCGTTTCGTAGATTCCGCAACCTTCACAAAAGTACCTATAGAATTTCCAATTCCTTCCAAAATTCCAGGGTTCCAGAATTCATCAGGGAGCCCAAATAGCCGCACCCATAATGGGGCTGCCATGATTTTTTCCTCATTAGGGTTGTAACGATCCTCCCAGTATCGTATAAACAAACCTGCATTGTTCAGAAAATAGGGGCCATTTTCAAAGACCCGTTCTTTATCCTGTAAGTTTGTGAAGATGACAGTGAAAAATCCCTTAGCTCCCAATTTCAGATCAATGTGTCCCATTGGCTTCCATTTCTGATGGATCCATCTCGTTAAGTCCCTTTCAGAGGGCCAGTAACCGATAAATTTACAGATTAATGCGTGATCCCTCATATAACACCGATAATCTTCTAACGTGTTATTTGGGATGACATACCTGGGTTTTTTCTGAGCTCTGGGGAGACACTTGTTAACCAATCTAGCCTGCCATTGAGAGCCCATCACTGGGATACCGGGAGACTTATCCATCGAACCCCCAGATCCACTATGATTTCCAGACGTTCCAGCTGTAACATTACTGAAGGAGGGGATCTCTCCCCTCCCCTGCCGCGCTTCCATGAGGTAATCCCAAGCGTCCAACGTGATATCTCTTCCCGAAAAACATCGTGCTGATTCTCCTTGAAACCCTTCTTGTGTAGAAACGTACTGTGCAAGTTAGGTGAGATTTTTTTTCCCTTTGAAAATCATGGCAATTTTGGAAAGAGTTTGATAAAATCATGCAAACATTTCTTTAAATCTAAATTAAAATTCAAATATCAAGATTTTGGATACCAATTTTTTTTTTTATAATGCTGAAGGGTTATTTAATCTTATAACAATTTTGTTTGCAGATCCCGAGATGATCTCATGCAAACAGTCCTTTAATCTTTTAGGAAATCCATGCCATGCAAACTCCATACTTGAAAATAAGGAAGAGAAATAAAGCACTTTTTGGTAGACGCGTTTTCGTCCGTCCCAAAGTGACTCGGGAGACCGTGTGAACGATGCAAAGCCTTAATGAATGCTTGCTTTGAACTGGTTCGAACTCTCCTTTTAATAATTTTTGCAACCAACAATTTTATAAGTTTACATGGTGGCAACAATGTAGGAGTTTCGGTTAACAAGTAGCTAAAGACGTGGGTTGATAGCTGCTTACAACTGGTTCCATCCTCTACATTCATTGTTGCTGGGACGATAAGTGCATGGTGGATAATGTTAGCGGTTCACAGTTAACAATTCAAATTGTATGGACACAAAGGTTGATAGATATTTTCATGTCATGATATTTTCATGTGATGAAGTGTGCAGGGTGGATAATATTAACTGGTTAACAATAAACAATTGCATGTGTAAGTGGGTTGATAGATACCTTCATAACATGCATGCGAAGGGTAGTAAAACATGATAAAATAATAAAATGACAGATGTTGAGCCTGATAAATCACCAAAAACCAGTTTCCCCCTTTTTCGCTTCCGTTGATGTGAATATGTTGGTATCGTTTATTTCACGACAATCTTACAAAAACTCGAGTTATGGACTGCCTTTGCCGGGCTCTTCCTTCGGATCACCACATGCCAGGGTGGATGCCCTTACTAATAGTATTGTTTAAATAGTATTTTAGAACTTTGCGGACCCTCTGATAATCTGAATCTACAATTAAGTTAAGGAGATTTTATTTATCAATCTATAATAGTCTCACATTTGGTTCATTTACTCTTTAATTTTTTAAAGGAAAAAATATGTAAAAATAATACACTACGATAATCAAAGGATTTGACCTTCGAACCTTAAACTTTATAATACAGGATCTCCAATCAATCTGCACGATCGAGAATCAAGCTGCACTCCGAGGGCTTGTCACAACCCGAAGGCGACGTTAATACCAATGCTATTTTTTTACATATGTAATACACGTATCCGTGCTCCTTTTTTCTATTATATACAAAGTGTTAGAATGAGCATTTTCCTTTTTGTTCATACTAGTCCGCTAATCAATCAGTGGAGCTCTACCAGTCAGACTAAGTCACATCGTAAAGAAGAATTTATGCTTGCAATGCCTCATTGTACTGGGCACCTCTGATTCTACCAAAAAGCCTGAGCGTTGAAACTATTCCTTGACCACCGCCGGGACGTAGACTAAGGCATTGTGAGCATGGCCATTTTATTTAAAAAAAACTTTGAATACATTCCTCATGTTTCCAGGAAGATTTTAAATGTGTAATGAAAACATAGGCATTTATTCATTCTTCATTCCGGCAACTAAATCCATATATACATATACATACGTAGCAAACTGAAGTTCGAGGCAGGCAACTAACATTCATATACACGTGAAACTGAAGTTCGAGGAGAAATAACATACTATATTCAAGCATAACAAAATAGAAACAAAAAACATGTATGTTAATCAACTCTGTCAATGGCAAATCATATGTGTTATTCACCACCCAGCCATAAGTGTTCATTGTATTCGTCGAGTATAGTTAGCACTCTCTGGGCTATGAGGCGAGAAGGGCTAAATGATATTTTTAAGAGCTTTACTTAGAAATATCGATAACCCCTAGAATATTCTTAAAAATAAAATAAGTATAACCCCTAGATTATTCTTAAACTAACAATCATGTTAAATATATTTCAAACATGCAACCAACGTTACCATGTTTCAACGAATTATGTGTCTTTCTTATTAATGAATCCTCCTTTGCTAGATAGTATCAAACACATACATGGCAGACACAAAGTATGAATGGTAAGCATGAGAGTGTATCTATTATTAACAAATGATATACATTTATAGTACATTCATATGACCTTTGGTTTTGTATTCCAAGGTATACATGGCAGACACAAAGTATGAATGATAAGCATGAGAGTGTGTCTATTATTAACAAATGATATACATTTATAGTACATTCATATGACCTTTGGTTTTGTATTCCAAGGTCTCTTGGACTTCCTTAGACTATTCAACTTCCACACCAACCCTTAGAGGATTAGGTGTCCAACATTCCCCTGCTAATCCGAAGGGTTATGTAAGAGTCCAAGAAGAGAGTTGTAATACGAAACGTGCAAAAATGCATGGCAGCACTAGGCTGAATGTGCTTTCTGAAATGTTGGTATAAAGAGAAATGGTTTAAGGATGACAACCAACAGTAGAACGCTTAGTGTAGTTCCTGGAACTCTTCCAATTCTGGCATGAAGCTGAGGTCTTCTGCTAGAGGAAGTGTTGCCAATTCTTCGAAAAGGGAAACCTTCAACCATGAAAGAGAGGTCTCACCCTGCATAAAAGGGAGAACCTCAACCTGAAAAGGGAGGTCCCAACCTGTGATGGTTTAAGGATGACCAACAACTCTAGAATGCTTAATGCAATTCCTGGAACTCTTCCAAAACTAGCAAGAAGCTGAAGTCTTCTACTAGAGGAAGTGTCCCCAATTCTTTGAAGAGGTATTACCGACTGAAGGCATGCTCAGGGGCATATTTGTCTCGGGTTACAACTCTGAATCTGGTTGCCAGGTTGTGGCTCAGGCTCACTTGATGTGGTTTTGAAGCTTGTAGATGACCATCATTTCCCCCCTTGTCAGATACAAGGTGAGAAGATGAGGAGATAGTAATTGCAACACTTTTCAATATTGGAGAACAAATCCTATTGTCTAAACAAAATATTCTCTTCGCTGTTGAAGCCCATTGCCAAAAAGCGATCCATCCAAGATGAATCTTTTTTCTCATGGGATGTTTGTTTCTGAAGCATCTATTTGAAGAATGACTAGTTTTATGATAGTGTTTACATTGATGAAGATGAAAACAATGATCTTTCATGTGGCCAACTTGGTCACAGTGCTAGCATTTCACAATCTGTTGTTGTTGTTGTGGAAGAGGAGCAGAATTTGGAACAACTGAAGAAAAATTGTCATGAAAGGATCCAGCACTCTGCACTGGATGGCATTGAGTAATATGGAATAGGAAAATACATGCCCTTATCATATCCATGACTTGTTTTTTGTTTACTATGGACAAGCTCTTCCCAAGGTCTGATGATGGGCTTGGGAAGTGCAAATTGAACTTCTGCATGTGCATGCAATTCTATTGCTTCATTGGGAAATGGATCGGAATCAACTACAACATTATTGACTTGTTGCTTAAGGGTGTCTGTTTCAATGTTCTTAACAGAGACAAGTTGAGAAGGATGACTCCACTGTTGAAATTCTGCTCGCTAAAGTTGAGATTCAAGCTCCAAAAAGTCTATTTTTTCCTGTGTATTCTGCAGACATGACTTAATATCACAAAGAGTGTTTTTTCTTATTTTAGCTGTGTCTTCGACAATAGATTGTATCAGAGTTTTCAAGAACTCTAATAATTCACCAATTTGAGTAATTTTTCAAATGTTAAACTTACACTTTAAAAAGTTGATGCCAAAGAATCTGATGCCAATAAAACAAATAATATGCAAATTGTCAAGCTTCCGAAAGATGCATGGATCTAAAAGAACATTTGTTCTTCCCCATGGCCCCCACCAATGATCTTTGACAATAAGATCATCAAAATGGAACCATCATAATAAACGAGATGAAATTTTATTTTCTAGATGTAATGTCTCCAGTTGTGTCTCTGTATTAAGATTGAAAGCTATCTATTTCTTGCCACGCATTATTTTCCAAAAGAACTATAAATTTCAGAGTTAGCTTTGCAAAGAGTTCGTGAATGGGGGAGCTCCTCCTAGAGAACCGATGCCTCCAAATGTTGTTGTTAGACTTCCAACTACGGAAGAACTAGAGAAATATGCTCCAAGACAATGGGATAATTTTCTTTTGCAACTAGTCAGCTATGGCTTTCAAGAAAACACTCCTGAACCTGGTTAACAAAGAATGGTTTCCAGTTTTTTCTGATGGAAACAAGTTCTCAACTCTGGAAGATCATTACAGAGTACAACTCAACAGCTGAGGATAGAGGAATTGATGCCATAGATTTAATTTCTTTTCTACTTGAGCTTAGTTTCCATGCCACTAGTGAGGCTTACAATGTCAATACACTCACAAATATGCAACTGGAGGTCGTGGAGGAACTTGCTGTACTTGGCTTAGTGCCATTTTAGTAGGGTATGAAAGAGAAATGGTTTATATCTACAAAGTTGGCTACAAGTCTAGCATCGAACCTTCCAAATTCATCATCCCGGAAAGCAGTTGAGGGATTTGTGGAGATAAATTTCATGGTATATGCATATTCAACATCTAGATTACATAGATCGAATATCAACTTCCAAATCTAATTGTAAGAGGAATAAGGCAAATAAAGCACCACTATGCATTACAAGTTGTTGTGGGTATGCATTATGGAAAGGTGTGCATAGTAAT
The DNA here is from genome assembly GCA_031772625.1 of Pinus tabuliformis. Lineage (NCBI taxonomy): Eukaryota > Viridiplantae > Streptophyta > Pinopsida > Pinales > Pinaceae > Pinus > Pinus tabuliformis. The sequence continues at coordinate 915,932,813 of CM062819.1, forward strand.
GACACGGTTGAGCATACTAGAGAAGAAGGGGCTGTATGTGGAGAGGCTAAAACTTCTCTCTCCAGAGAAAGAGCTATCATGGTAGAAATACCAGCAACAAATTTCTTTATCAAATCATCCTCTATGAGATCAAGACCCTCAGGATCAAATACTGATCCATCGTCGTATACAATCTTCACAGCCACTCCATACGAAAATGGCCTAATGCCAAGCTTCTTGCAGCATCAATGAATGCTCGTATATCAGCAATTGTGTGATGGTGATTGAAGCGAGCCACCATGCGTGGTGGGATCCGGTGCATCGTTGTTGGTGTCGTCGATAGGTGTTGGTCACAAGGCAGAGCGGGATGCAGACAGCAATCTATCGTTTCCCAACGACGGATTCAGTCCGAGAAAAGACCGTGGTCGATGCTCAGTGCCTTGGTGTCATCTCATGTGTAGACATTCTCACAATTGCAATAAGAGATCTCATTACTCTGGTTGGGGGGCCAAAGTACCAGGTCAAGAAGGGGTGCAAAGATGGGCTTGTCTCAGAAGCCTCTCGAGTTGTCGGCAATCTCCCAGAAGCAATGATGAGCGTGGATGAGTTAAATTCCTTGTTCGAATACAAGGGCTTCAATCGGTCAGAAATGACAACGCTCTTGCGAGCTCACACCATGGGCTTCTCGCACTCTAATGAGTTGATGGGAAGGATCTACAAAGAACCCAAGGATTCCACCATCGATCCTCACTACGCTGCAGGCCTGGAAAACATCTGGCCCTAGTAGAACCTCAATCCCGACATGGTGCCTTCAATGATGTCCTTTCTCCCAGGAATTTCGATAATGTTTTATATCAGAATCTGCCAAAGGGTTTGGGCTTGTTGGCCTCTGATCAGATCCTGTACACCGATGCTCGGACCAGGGGCCTTGTAGAAACATATGCTTCCGACCAAAATGCTTTCTTTCGGGACTTTGCTCTTGCCATGGATAAGCTCGATAGCGTGGGTGTTAAAACTGGCTATGAGGGAGAACGCAGTATGACTGTTCGTAACCATTCAACATTAACGATTACAGGGGATTCTCCGTAAGGGATTTTTTACCACCGTACATACTAGAAATACCACTACACCTGAACTTCAAAATTGATAGAACTTCAATGGTCGGAGTAGGTGACTTGAACAGGAATGAACCAACACTGGGATCGTTTCCTTTTATTTTGTCAGTACTGCATGCAACAACGTTGGGAAGGAATCAAGGGGATAGAGAATCATTAAATCATGCAAAAGACTAACGCTAGTTTTTTTCTATTTCAATACTGTAGACAGCGCAAGGAAGTTGCTGACGGAGAGACAATTATGCACAAAATAGAGAAACACGGAAAATCACTACACCATAAAACTAGCGATTCAAATTTGAGCAGGGTAGGAAGGAACTCGCTCTATACCATGTCAAACACATATATGACAGAGACAAAGTATTATTGTTAGCATGAGAGTGTATTTATTATCAACAAATGATATACATTTATAGTATATTCATATGACCTTTGGTTTCATATTCCAAGGTCTCTTGGACTTCCTTAGACTATTCAGCGTCCACACCAGCCCTTAGAGGATTAGGTGTCCAACAGTATCCTTATAACATCTTCAAAAATTTTATCACAATCTTCAAACCTTCTATCACTTCAGGGAATTTCTTCCTCAGGACATATAAAAGTTATTATGTTTGAATTTATTTTCATGGAAATAAAGTTCCATAAAGATCTATTATCAATGAGAAAAAAAAAAGACAAATTTATTTATTTGTTATATTTAATCAATCAAAATTTCAAAAATGTGTCATTCAAAGGAAATGTCTTATAAGACTAGAAACAATATTATATATATATATATATATATATATATATATATATATATATATATATATATATCAATTTGTTAAATCAAAATATTACATCATTTGCAAGAAACGAATCTAAGTGAAAAATATCTCATTTTCCTCCTTACTATTCTAGATAAATCTAATTGACTTATTTTTAATAATTTTTTATAAAAAATTATTATTATATGTATTCCCAATTAAAATGATTTTGAATAATTAAATAAAATATTATTATTTTCTTTGTCAAATTCAAATCATCTTTAATAATTATTTATTATTAATAATAATTTAATTTTTAATTAGTTAATGAAGTAGTTTAATTAACAACTCCATATTATAAAATATTAAGTAAACCATTCAAATCTTTTGGATCAAACCTATATATATATAATAAATTGAAATTTTTTTATTAATATTTATGATTTAAAAAATTATAAAAAAAATCACTCATTAAAATATATTATTTACTAAAAGCATGTAACTCATCACTTAAATTATATACGGAGGTTAATATATATTATTTATTAAAAATATGTAACCCATCACTTAAATTATAATTATATAGGTAAGTTAACCGTCTTATAGAATAGAATAATTGTATTAGATAAATTTATCCCTAAAAAAATCATTTCCTACTAGCTCAATCACAAAGTCTAACCACACCAACTAAATTAACCCTCTAAACTATATATAAACTTAGTATAACGGATTTTGACACAACCATTTGTACCCATAAATTTAGTATAACGGATTTTGACACAACCATTTGTACCCATAAATTTAGTATAACGGATTTTGACACAACCATTTGTACTCATAGAAAAAAAAAAATGCATACTTCCGAAGGGCCGAGCCCTATCTTATTTTGGATGACCTATACTCATTACATGCGTTCATTAAAAAAAAAAAAACCATGTTTATGTGGCTTCTAAGAAGAGAAAAAATTGGTCTTAGAAAAAAATATACTTCCGAAGGGCGTAGCCCTATCTTATTTTGGATGACCTATACTCATTACACGCGTTCATAAATACCCATGTTTATATGGCTTCTTCTAAGACCAGCAAAATTTGGTCTTGGACTTATGTAATGGTGGACTCATCAAATATTAGATTCACTTGTCAAAATTGTTAATAATCGTGTGGATTTTTTTTTTTTTAAATAAAAGAAAAGATAATAATCTTTTTTAGTTATAATTTTTATTTTATATATATTAATAATTTTTATTTTATATATATTAATAAGATGGAAATAAAAATAATTTAGTAATAAATAAAATTTTATTTGTATATAATTTTATAAATTGAAAATTATAATGAAATAAGATTCAAAAATTTGTTTTAAATAGCAAAACATTTTGATCTTAATATATAAAATAAAACTTCAATATAAATGTTTATTGTTTTCAACTTAGGAGAAGAAAATTTCAATATAAATGTTCATTGCTTTTATCTTAGAAGAGGTTAAATGATGCCTTAAGATTTTAGAAAAGTAGTCTTAATTTTAATGAGTTTTAATATTTTTTAACACTGTGCTTTTCTTTTTCGATACTAATTATTTTTATTTTTATTTTTAAATAACATGAATAAATTAATTTATATTATCAAAATAGTTACATCACAGTAAATACCAATATTAAAGCTTGCATAGCATCTTCAAATTTCAAGTTCTTCACATAGATTAGAAGAAACATATATATAAACTATATATATGTGTATTAGTAAAAATTATATTTTTTTATTGGTATTGTAATATTTTATAAAATATATTTAAGATATTAATAACTTTATAAAATATAAACAAATGGAAAGTATGACTTCTTGTGACTTCTCTCACAAATATGGCAGTGTGCACTTACTCATTCTTTCCAATTTCCACAATTTCAATAATTGTATTCTCTCATTTATGTTCTTCACTAATCAATCACCAATTAGAAGCCTCAGACTATACATTTTTATGCAAATCTCAATTGGATTCTTCATCTAATTGTATTATTCCTCTATAATGACAAGTTGTTGTTTAAAATATTTTAGAGTACTCATAGCCAAGGAAAATTTTAAGGATGGAAATTTATCTTAAAGTTTAGAAACCTTGGCGAATCCCACCAGTCCATAATATAAAATCTATAAAATGTTTGGAGATATTTTGTAAAAATATTCAAATTTATAATATTTAAATATAGTCTATATATAATTTTTTGGCGATTTTTAGGGTAAAATAATTTCATTCTATAAAAAGTGGACGAATCATTTTTACCATAAAATGGAAATTAGCGAATCTTTTTTTGGAAAAAGTATAGAAAATTAGCCGATGGGCGAATATTAGCCCCTAAAATTTTCCCTGCTCATAGCAAGTTCAATTTGTGAGATAAACTACGATTCACATTCATGAAATTTAGAAGTGAGAGAGAAAATGAATTTTTTGTTTCCTTGAACCACTTCTTCATGCACCTTCAGAATCCTCATATTTTTTTTAAGTCATGGTGATCCATGATGCATAAATCAAACCTAGATAACTAAAAAGAAAATTGTCTCTTAATAGGTAATAGACCCATGGTCCCAAACTCTTGATTGTAACCAGATTGAAGAATCGCATCATAAAAGGGACTAGCTACAATGCCAATGATTGTCTTTGTGGCTAGTCTCTTTAATTAGCAAATCTACAATTCTATTAGAAATATTTTTCTAAAACTAGAAGCCTTTTAATGACAACCAATACAAATCTCATAACGACAATATCAAAAATCAAAGAATAACAGTAGGTTTTGGATCTTGGGACTCACTGATTAAAAACTTATACCCTCCACCTCCCCCAAATATTTAAAACCAACTCCACTTTGATAGAGATACCATGATGTACAAGATTTGACCCCACCCCAAAAAAAATTTGATTCTCCGAAGCTTTGATAAGGAGCAACATGAAATCTTGGGAAAGGAACATAATTTTATGGATTTTATGTAAAATTTTATCTAATTTGGAGCCTCTAGAAGGCATGTATTGACAAAATAAAATATTCCTCTTTATTTTAGGCTTGTTTTAGATATTTTCTGTTATATAAGTCACCCGCGAGATGTCAATAAGAGTGGTCAATGAAATGTAATAACGAAGCTGAGAAAATGGCCCAATATAATGTAAGATGGTGGTTGGACTCTGACAGGTTGTGCCATGTAATTTTTCTTTTCTTTTAATCCAAACTTTGGTGTGTTCTGGAACCTACATGTGTTTCTTTTTATGTGATTTATGTGTACCATTTTTTATTAGCCACTAGTCACTTATATCCTCGCTAGAGGGAGACAAGAGCCTTCATAGATTGGAGTCGCCACCTAAGAGAGGGATATATACTTGGGATTATTGTGTCCCAAGTACTCAGCCATGCTGCAAGCCACCTCTAGGTGAGAGGGATAAACGAAGAATACATATACTTGTAGACCCAAAGGGAGATTCATTATAGCTTTAACACAAATTCCAAATAAAAATGAGGGTCAACCTGCTCAACCTCTGGATTGGGTGGGACTAAGTCAACACGGTAGGCCTTTAGCTACGTGTGAGTGACCCCTCTCAGCCCACCATTTGTCCAAGCGGTGATACGCCTTATTCTCCATGGCCTTTCCTCCTCCTTGATTGAATTCTTATGAGAAATGAAGGTTTGAATAAATTTTTTAGGGCGGATTCAACAAAGACTCAAGTTGATATTTTGGTACACTAGCTTATTGTAACAACCATTCTAGTTTTTAATATAATGTTATATGGTATGTTAGATCATACAGATATAAAAAAAAATACAAATGGGTGAAAATGTGAAGTTGGGTTGCACTTTTTTCCCTCTTTTGAGAAAAAAAATATAATTTTTAGAAGTTTTTCAACTTTCGGTAAACCAAAGAAAATTTTCTATTTATAATTTTATTTTACAATAAAAATAAAACTTGTCAAAATTTTTATTAGCTTTCTATTACTTATTTTTTGGAATTTTGTTATTCACATTTTATATTCCAACTTAGCAATTGTCTGACTGTGTTCTTTAAAAATTAAGGGATTCATAAAAATTCATGTTTTTTTGTGACTTGTATATTCTTTGTTAACTTGCCGTTTTTGAAAAAAAAAATGTGTTGCACCAATCTAGGTAGGCTCTACTTCGATATCATTATATTTACGAAACCAACTCATCCACATAATAATTACTATATTTTTATAATTCAACCAGTCTGAAAAAACTATAGATTTTGAATGAATGAACCATAAAATGTAATGAACCATAACATTTTGATATTTTTTTACAGTGTATTTTGGAAGATACAAAATTTTTGATTTCACTGAATCATAATGACCTTCAAAATTTTTTTGCACACATTTTATTAGAAAAAATTAGCAAATATCTGTGAAATTCCATAAAATTTATATCTACTGAAAGTAGATTGAATTCTCCAAATGCTGGTATTGGTTCCAAAAACAAATTCAACAAATTTGATGTAGTTTAACCATTATGAACTTGGAGAAAGATGACTAGAGCTAAGTTGTTGCAGAGTTGCAAGTTAAAGTAGTTCGGCCGAACTAAAAACACATTTGACCGAACTTGTGCTTGTCATCAATGCCCGTTAAAATAAACAAAAAAATAATTCGGCCAAATTTATTTAAAAGTTCGGCCGAAAATGTCTATATTTCTGTTGGCTCCAAAAATGAAATGATGCAACCTTCTGAAAAAAAATAAAACGTTTCGCCCGAACAATATAAATAAACAGAGATGAATCATTAGTTTCACACTCTCTCCTCATTTGGAGTGAACTTTTAGACTAAATCTTTTAGGCTGAGTTTTTAAAGTGAGTTTTTTGGTTGAATTTTTAAAATGAGTTTTTTTCAAAGTAAATCTATTTGGTTGAATTTTTAAAGTGAGTTTTTTTTAAGTAAGTTCTTTTTGTTGAACTTTTAAAGTGAGTTTTTTTTGTGGTATTTTGAAACAGAATTTTTTGGGTTGAATTTTAAAAATCTACATAGATTGAATTATCATGGGAAATCAAAGAAATTGTAAGAGAAAATATGATCCAATAAGAGACATTGAGGTGCATAGAGAATACTCGAAAAACTATTGCAAAAGAAAGAAGGAAGAATTCCTAAATATTGAAAGGGCGAATCAATCTCAACTAGAATTTGAAGTAGGTATGCAAATGTAAATATTATAAATGATTTTTAAAATCTAACTAGTGTATTGTGAAATTTAATTTCTATTTGATGAACTAATTTGAATTTTTTTTTGCAATGTAAACTAAGAGAGATATTCCTCATAACATTAGTGATGAGATTGAAATTTTTGAAAGAGAAAGTGAAAAAAATAATGAACCAATGATTGATGATTTTGTTGAAGACGTTGAAAGAGATCCAAGGGAAAAAGTTGAATCACCATTAGATATGTATATATATGTCATGTGTATTATTGAAATTATAGATATTTATTAATTTCAATTTCATTTTAACTCAATTTTTTAATTTAATTATTTAATGAATATTTATACCCATTTACATTTAATTCTCATATATATACATATGAAATCAATATCAATGATGAGATGTTATAAAATGTTGACACTGACACATATGGAGATAAAAAAGTTGACCATGTTATACGATATCGTGTTAAGCTCATTATTGGTAAGTTCTTCAAAGATGAAAATTTGATAGTTCAAGCTCAAATTTTGAGAGGTCTCTTAACATCAAAGAAACTAAAAGAAGCGACAACTCTACTAGGTATTCAAAAATCAATGAAAGATAAAAAGGTGAAGGAAAATGTGATTCAAAATATAAATAGTGTTTTAAAATTAATTGAAAGATCTAGAAAGGAAAGTAATCTAGATGCACGTAGAGAAATACAAATGGCAGTGGTTTCATCATGTAATAAAGAAAATCGTTTGGTAAAATCTATGGCAAAAGCATTAGGGAGCTCACGAAAAACATTGCACAAACATAGGAAATTTCTATTGCAAATAGATGTAAATGACGAGCTCACTTGTTGGATAGTTATTTGTAGGCAACCATACAAAGATAGACTTAGAGGAAATGTTAAAAAAATAATATATGAATATTGGACGAAAAATTCATGTTTTTCACAAAAAGAAAGGGATGTGATGTGGTGAAGAATAACATGAAATTAGTATGAAGATCATCCAAAACATATCTTCGACACCACTCAGATAGTTTTGTTCAATAAGTTCATAAAAGAGAATCATGGAATTAATGTCTCAATTAGTAATTTTGTGCAACAAAAACCATGGTATGTTAAAATTATCATTGTAGACGACATTTGTTGTTGGCATTATCTTGTGGAATTACAATTATATTATGACACATTCCTTAATTTTGGTAAACAAATTTGGAAAATTTCACCTCCTCCTCCACTATCCATGATTTCATATATAAAATTCTACGTGCAAGAGAAATTCATGAGTGATTTTACCAAAAGAAGTGTGTTGGTGGTAAAACATGTGATCATTATGGAAATTTGACTTTATTTCACAACAAATATTCTATTGATATAAATTATCACTCATTGTCTAACTTAAAAGTGAAATGGAATATATAAGAATATATCCATACATCAATTAATTCAAATAGTAGTAAAAGTGCTAAAAGGATTGATTTACAAGAAGAAGAAATTTATGTGATAGAGTTTTTGAAGAAATTTGAGAAAAAAAATTATAAGTACACCAAGCATTCACATAGAGCTCGATGGCAGGACCTACAATTAAAAAAATCCCGTGAAAATTTTCCACCAAGGACATTTCTATTAATAGTTGCTTTTGTAGAGAATTACACATTTGTTGCACAAAATGAAATACAAAGTGAATATTATCATTCTCACATGGTCTCTATGCTTGTCTGTATTGTATATAAACATGTTGATAAGAGTAACATTGTTTTGATAAGATTTATGACTCATTGAAAGGTCATGGAATAAAATTAAATGAACATTGGATATGGTCAGATGGATGAGCAAGTCAATTCAGATCTTCATGATCATTCTTTTGGTTGTGTCGTCTTCATAAGAAAACCTACATTAAACATTGTTGGATTTCTTTGACACTTGTCATGGAAAAGGAGAACATGATGGTGCACGAGCATGTATAAAATGAGCACTTCTAGGATACCAAATGGACCACTTTGAAAACGGACTTGTCTAAACTAAACAAGTTGTTTAATGGTGCATTTTTTCACTAAGCCATGAGACTAATCAATGAAGGGAGATACAGAGGTATGTACATATATACAAATTAACTTGTATATAGTTTTAATATATGATAATTTTATTAATTTCCTAATTTTAAACATTTATAAACTATATAGTTTAAGCAATATCATGATGATTATATTTAGTTTAAAAAATACAGTGATGATTATCTTTGAGATATAAATTGTATTTTAAATAACATATTTAAATTCTTGTTTTAATCTACTATAAGTTTTTTTGGCATATTGGAGTCGATTATGTAGATAGATCAATTACATATGAAGCTAAAACTGTAAAAGGGACTCAAACATTTCATTCAATTAAAATAGAGGATTACTAAAATGTGTTTGCATTTGATAAAAGAAAAGGTACTTGTTTTTGTCCTATTTTCATAGAGGACACACAATCCAATGATGTTTGTGAAAACAATATGTATGCAAAAACCTGACAACATACAAAACTAAATACAAAGGGAAAAATGTCAGTTGCAAGCCTCGAAAGGATGGAACCAGAGGAGACTATAGTATCATGTGAAGATGATGGAGTTTCTGTCTTGTTAGAGGAGGTAACATTTCAATTTCTTCTAAAGGATATTTATATGTTTTATGTTTTTAAAATCATTGGGTATAAGTATTTGGAGATTATTTAAAATATAGAGATCTAGAAATAGATAATACAATAAAGTCCATGTTGACAAATTAAATTTCATGTTAATTAGGATTTGAATTTATACTTGTTTTATTCTTCAGGAGATGCTTTTGTTGTAGTTTCACCCATTAACAACATAGAAAATCTCAAGTATTATTTGATGTGATGCATTTAACAAAAGATGAGGTTATTCGAAGACTATGATGATAACGATTTTATATATGAAAGGTGGCCTATTATACTGAAAGGTCATTTTTCCAAGAAACTCATCGAACTGAGAGTATTGTTTACTTTCAAGACTATCAAACCAATGTCATAAGTTGTCAATATAGTCATTTGGTGTGTGCAATGTGCATAAAGTTGATAGAAGTTCAATAATAATAAAAAATTGAAAGTCAAAAAATGGAGAATGTCAAAAGCTAGCCATGAAAGGATCATTGAGGATAGCATTCCATTAGAATTTTTTTAATTGAACGGCCCAACAATTTCTTCTCCTTTGATCCATCTTTGAGAACTTAGAATTCAAGTACATTGTTAGCCTTTCTTTTTGCGCACTCTTAAGTTGTACATTCTTAAGAATGTGATAATGTGAAGGTGATGCTCATTGGGTCTTGTATTGAATTACAAATTTATATGTATACCTCATGGTATATAGATGTATTGAGGATTTGATGCTACTAATATAATGTTTGCATGCATGACAAGTAATCTATATGTATACATTCTCTGGTCTTAAACAATTTCATACATAAATGTAAACTTTATTAGCCTTTCTATACGGAATGAAAAATGTACACACCATATTTTATAATGAAATTTTAAGTTATGTTTTTTTAAGACATCTATAACAAATTATAAGATTCATTCAAATGCAAATTGTACCATGTTTTATAAGCTACAATTCTACTAGACTCATTTTAAATAAATTGACAAAACAACGTTAAGCAAAACCTAAGAATCATATACTAACATTATAAGAAAAATGTACCAAATAAATGCAAATTTGCTTTCATTTCTATATATTCATGAACTTAAATATGTAAAACCTTTAAAATCATCAAACCGTGCATCATGCAAATTGTGGGCCATGTTTTATAATGCAATTTTATCTAGTATGCTTGTGCATTCAATCAACTTTATATTAAAACTTAACTATCAACTGACATCCATAGTAGCCTTTCTATACATGAATGCAAAATATACATACCATATTTTATAATGCAATTTTAGTTTATGATTGTTTTAGACATCTACACCAAATTATAAGATTCATTCAAAAGAAAAATGCACCATGTTTTGTAATTTGCAATTTTACTAGATTCATTTTAAATAAATTGACAAAACAACTTTAAACAAAACCTAAGAATCATATACTAACATTATAAGAATGATCATGCAAAATGTACCAAAGAAATGAAAATTTAATTTCATTGCTACATATTCATGAACATAAATATGTAAAAACTTTAAGCATCAAACCACACATCATGCAAATTGTACCATGTTTTATAATGCAATACTATAGTATGTTTCTGCATGAGAAGATTTATACTAAAAGTTAACTATCAACCGACATCCATAGTAGACTTTCTATACATTAATGCAAAATGTGCATACCATATTTTATAATGCAATTTTTATGATTATTTTCGACATTTAAACCTAAATGTAAGATTCATTCATATAAAAAATCTACAATGTTTTGTAATTTGCAATTTTAAAGATTCATTTTAAATAAAAAACGACAGAAAAAACTTTAAACAAAAGATAAGAATCATCTACTAATATTATAACGATGATTATGGAAAATGTACAACCTAAATTCCAATTTACTTTGATCGTTGCATATTCATGATCTTAAATATGTAAAACCAAGTTTTAAGCATCAAATCATGCACCTACAAATTGTACCATGAAAAATGTACGTAAACTCCAAAATTAGTATGTATTAAATCATAATAAAGAGTTTTAGATTTAAAACATGTACAATATTTATATCATTATAAAAATAAATATATAATAAAAAGTTGTCAAATAAAAATATACATCAATTTATGATAAAAAGTTTTACTTTGAATATGTCCAAAATTTATATCATGATAAAGGTAAATATAACATAAAAGACTGTCAAATACAAAGTTTCATTAATTTAGAGAATATCGCTGTAATATATGATCTATCATCCTCCTTGTGCTCTCATATGAAACATGGGTGTCCTACACAACATGTGTAATTGCATATATACATAATATTTTGTACTTTAAAATTAAATTTTAATGTTTTAAAATTAAATGACAATGTAATCATCAAAATAAAATTATAAAAAGTTTCGAATTCCATGCAATACCTCATGTTGTTCCCCCTCCATTGTCCCCTTGTGGTGTTCACCATGAATTGCGCCCTCGTGCATAAATTGTACAATACATGTGCATGTATATATATTAAAATTTTAAAATTGCACATTAAAATGCATAAACTAGATCAATATTTAAAAATCAAGTATCAACTTTCAAATCATCTAGACGATTCAATCCTTGTAACCGACTAAAGTTTCAAATTCCATGCAATACCTTGCGTTGTTCCCCCTACATTTCTCCCACCTGGATTCCATGTACAATACATGTACATGTATATATTAAAAATTTAAAATTTCATAGTTTCTATCCAACACCTGTGCATCGCTTTGAGTGGATCTTTATGACCTGGATGGTAAACTGTGAGTTTCACTTATGCTCAAAGGGTTTCTTCATAGTAAAATTTGAATCATCAGAGATCAGGTTTTGCATGAGGGTCCTTGGTTCTAGGGAAACACGAGATTATTTACCACCCCATGGACGACATCCAAAATACTGGTCTAGGTAACATTGTATAACATACCCCTTCACTTATGGCACCCAAAAGTACTGGACGAAATCAAAAACATTTTCAGGAGATACATCAAGTTGGATACAAAGAAATGAAGAAGAAATTTATACTTTTTCCAGGATATGTGTTGAGGTAAACCTCAGTAAAGGACTACTTGATCGTATCCTTTTGACAAGAAACAACTAGTATTGAACACAATTCTGATATTATGAGAAGACTGCATTTAGATGTCGTATTTGTCTTCAAACTAGATATCTATAAATCAAATGTCCTTTGGCAAAGAAACATCCCACAAAGAAAAATAAACCTGTCAAAAAGCCAAAGGGATGGCATTTCCCAACAGCACAACCCGACGAAGAAGAGGAAGAGGAGGACTTGGGACCCCCCATCACTGAGGAAATCCAAAACCCACAAACATCTTCAGTGAATGAATAATTGAGCTAACATATAACAGGGGGATCAGTTTCACAAAATCCAAGAGAAGATGGTCACTTAGGCCAAGATATGTCGAAGGAGAAGGAGGTAGCACGATTCAAAAGTCCTTAACTTGAATGACAAAAACTAAACTCCTCTTATTTAAAACCGCCATATAAATACAAAGGTTTTCAAAATAATGTTATAAACATATTTAATAATAATCATGTCTTAATTTAACTAATAAAACGTAAGCATTAAAATCACCATATAAATACAAAAGTGTTCAGAATTAATGTCATAAACATATTTAATAATAATCATATATTAATTTAACTAATAAAATAAAACTTCATCTTTAAAACCACCCTATAATTAAAAAAATTTCAAAATTAATATCATAAACATATTTAATAATAATTATGTATTAATTTAACTAATAAAGCTTCTTTAAAACCACCATATAAATACAAAGGTTTTCAAATTTAATGTCATAAACATATTTAATAATAATCATGTATTAATTTAACTAATAAAACTTGATCTTTAACATTGGTGAGGTCGCCTGTCCTTTGAAGTTTACACGTCAAAATTACAATCCTTGTGTTAATGCCCCTTTTAAATAAGAAGCCCCAAAAAAAAATATGTTCTAACTTTACCATCCTAAAACCATCATAAGGAATCCATCATTGGAAAATAAGCTCAATATAAAAGTTACATTAGTTCTTTGTCCAATTTAATCCAGGCTTGATGATGTCCCAAGCTTCGTTTATGCTATAGGTCAAAGTGGTGTCGCAAGATTAAATTTGGCTGGAGCGATAATCAGAATTTGAAGTTCATTTTGGATATTATCTATATTATTTTGACAAAGAAACAAGTTATCAGGTAAAAAAAAATATAAAGTTCAAAATTTAAATCCTTTTAAGGATTTTTTTCCGATAAAAGCTGTGTGGGATTCTTTAGTTTAATAGCTATTTGAATTTTATTTATTTTTTTATAAAATTTGAAATTTAAATAACCTTGCTAAGTCAACTCACAATTACATTTGTTTGAAAAATTTAATGTTTTAAGCTATTATAATAATAATCGTTAAAATTCAACATATTGTTAGTGAGGATTTGAATCTAAATAATAAAATAATATTTATTTCATTCCAGATAATTTCATTTGATAAATTATTTAAAATATATTTATTTATGTAATCTAAAATAATTTAAACAAATATTTTTTAAATTTATGATATTGCGGGTCATATTTATTTAGGAAAGTATTTTCAGCAACACCACATTCAAAAGAATTTCTCAGATGCTTTTCAAATTTTCAATTGTAGTTTATCATTAAAACTAAGATGAAAATTTTGATTTAGACATGCAAGTAAATAAAATGAAGTTATTTTAAATGTGGTTTTACCAAAAATACTTTCGTAAACAAATTTTTTATTTAATTGGAATATTTAAATTTAATAACATAAAATATATTTAAATTTTTGGAATAATTTTAAAAATGGATTGGAAAAACATGTATAAACATTTGGATTTAGATAAATTTATGTTATTCTTTATATTATTATTATGTTATTAAACTTTTAATATTTCATTAGAATATTTTTATGGTTTTGGAAAAAATTAAATTATCATTAAAAAAAATAGTATTAGTTTTAAGCAAGAAATTAAGATAAATATTACTTGAAAATATAAATGTTAGTAAGTTAAAAATTTATCTCTTAATTAAAAACTAAAAATAAAGATATGTAAGACGCATCAAATTTATTTTGTTAGTTAATAATAACTCTCTTTCGAGAAAATTAACTATTAAATTATAAATTTTAACACCTATAGCTAAATAGAATATACCTATTTTAATTATGCATAGGCTTTCAAATTGTGGTATTTTAATTATGCATAGACTTCAAATTGTCTTTTCAGTCTATTTTATCAAGGAAATAACGTGGTACACCCGTTCTTGGCGATAAGGGCGTTTCGGGTTTCTCAATGTTTTATAGTTTATCGTTAGCAATATAGTAAACTTATATATTTAAGTAATGTGTAGACTTTAAATATTTTTAAGACTATTTTCTTAATGAAGAAAACGTCATCCGGGGTAGAAGAGTGATGCTTTTCTCAATGCTATAAAGTCAGGATTTAACATATTTTAATCATGAACAGACTTACAAAGACAACGATCAACATCCTTCTTGGGAACAAAAGCGTGTCGCGTTTCTCAATACCATGAAGTCAATAGTTAGTAATAACATTAGGTAACTTACAAATTATAATTATGCGCAGACTTCAAATTATTTTCACTCTATTTTATTAATGAAAAACCGTGATCGCGTTTCTCAACGCTATAAAGTCAAATTTAGCAATATTAGCTAAATTACATATTTTAATCGAGCATGGACTTCACATAATTTTCACTAATCAGAAAACGCGATCCGCCTCCTGCAAAGGGCTGAAAGAGTGTCGCGTTTCTCAATGCCATAAGGTTATTAGCTGACCTATTTTAATTATGCAGAAGTTCCGATTTTTATGTCGACGTCAATATCTCATACAACTCACTAGTCTATACTTTATAAATTAATAATTTATGGGGCACTTTAGTTTTATGTACACGTCAATATCTCGTACAAACTCACGAGTCTATATTTCATAAATTAATAACTTATATTTTACTAAAATTTAAATAACATTTAAAATCTTGTGATCCCCTCCACCATTCAAATTTCATAACCATTGGAGTCTAGAATAATGTCAATAGTAGTGTTTAGTTCTTAACCAACCATACATGGTTCCATCTCAAATTTCAAATCCTCCCCCGTAAAACAATTTATTTTCTACTAAAATTTAGATAACGTTCAAAATCTTGTGGTGCCCTCCATCGTTGATGTCTCATAACCTTTAGAGTCCATAATAGTGTTATTAGCAGTCTTTACTTCTTATTAGCAGTCTTTACTTCATAACCTTTAGAGTCCATAATAGTGTTATAGTCAAAGAATTTATAAACAAAAACTTCGAGACACCTCGGAGAAATTTGAGAAGTGAATTAGTCTATCTGCATATGTGTATCTATGTCATTAACACGGGAAATTTTGTACCTAATGTGTGACAAAGTCGAATTTATAAACAAAAACTTCGGGAAACCTCAGAGAAATTTGAGAAGTGAATTAGTCTATCTGCATATGTGTATTTATGTCCTTGTACCTAATGGGTGACAAAGTCATGCCACATGGTAAGGTAAAATTACGAGATAATCGATGAATTTAGCGAGGCTTAAAAAATAAAGTTTTAAGAAAAAGTCAAACATTTTTGTATAAAGAAACTTGGGAAGTAAATTAATCCATTTGATTTGCACATGTGTATCTATGTCATGACCCGGGGAAACTTTGTACTCAATGGATCACAAACTTATGCCACACGGGGAAGGTAAAAGTATTCGATACTCAATAAATTTAGAGTCTTAAAAAAATATCAAGTTTTAAGCAATAGTCAATGATTTTCAGATAAAGATTAAAGTTATATGTTTGGTTAGTTGTGGTAAGTAAAGGAATGGTGTAATGTGATGGGAGATGTATATTTGAGTTGTATGAAAGATTTGTTTTCATTACTTAAATATTTTAAATTAGTTAAATTATATAAAATAAAAAGAAAATAGAAATTTTAATTATTAATTATTAATAATTAAATCAGAGATTCATAATTTTGGATTTGGATCTACCAAGTGCTAATAGGGATCAAATCTCCTGAGTTTCAAACCTGTTTTAGTGTTAAAAGAAATTTGATCTCTCTAGGCTCTTGGTACATCCTTAGTAAGGATGGATCTACCTTGGTTTATTGAATTTTAATAATCGAATTTTTATCCAAAGCTATCTCTTATTATGTTGAAAGGTACTCTCCAATCTAGGATGGAAGATATATTGTAAAGTTATGTTATGTAAACATTTTGATTTGGTAAAATTATGTAAATTTAAAAACTAATTTAAATTAAAAAAAAATTGATAATTGCAATTATTAGTTAAAACATTTTGATTCGAAAAAAGATGGCTCATGAGATGGAGGTTAAGGTTTACTTTCTCTTTTCTCTCTCAAAGATGTCGTCCCCCAGTTTCTAGCCTTTGCTTTTGCCCATATGCTTGTACAATGGACTCGCAAAGGGACAAAGGGCTCAACTGTGGTCGTAGACTTAGTATTTCTGATGTTGATGTCTTGAAGGGAATTTACTATCACATGATATTTTGGGCGAATGAACTTCATGGGCATCTGTGGGTGTCTTCTCACCCGTTATTGTCTCTTGTCTCAGTAACATCTTTTTATTGCCCTCATTTACAGTATTCTTCCATGGCCTGCATTTTATGTGTGGTGGTTACATTTTTTTGAATGGATGCATTTGTTTTTGGTAAAGCCGTCTACCATTGTGCCCTATTATATCTTCCCTCCTATATGTCAGGGATTTCATTCAACTGAGTTTGGGGTAGCTCTATTTATAGATCCTTCTCTGGTGGTTTCTAGTGGTGGAGTCCCTTAAAAAATGACCCAATCTAAGACTATTTCTCCTCTTACATGAAACAATAGATGTCTCCTTTCGAGATTTTTATTAATATTTTTTGCAGGAAATATAAACTCTTATGGGTCAATAATTCTTCTTTCATATTCTCTTTAAAGCGGACCATTGAAAAAAATGGCAGGTATATTATACTATTATCAAAGCCTTCAATTTGAAGTGAAGGTCTTAGCAGATTCATCCTAGCTTCAACATTATGATATCTCTAAAAACTAAACTGTCATTCAAAACACAAGACCTTGTGAAGGTGCTCCTAGTGTAAAATCAACTAATGGGATTCTTGTGTTTTTTAAGGATGTTGGCCAAAGGAAGGTTATGACCCTACTAGGACAGGTTCAAAATATTCTAGGCCGATATGTTGTTCATCAAATTGAAAAATCTCCTTCCATGGAAGTAAACGTTCATGAGGTAAATTATTTGTTCTCTGTTTCACAATTTAAAGCAGCCATCTACAGATTTAATGGTTTTTTTCCCAAGACTTAAGAACTCATTCAATGGATTGTCTCTACCTCGACTCCAAAATTTGAATTTTTTTTATACTCAAAAGGTTTTTCATAGTATAGTTTGAAACACGAAAGGACTTAAACTATGCGCTAAATGCATGGTCCTAGTTTTGCGACAAAGCCAGACTTTTCATTATGCCTTGGTTCTCTTAGTTTGATGCAAACTCTATGGTGGCATCTATTATGTTGTTTTGGGTGAGGTGACCAAATCTTCCTCTTCCATTCTGGCACCATAAATTTCTTAAAGATATGGGCGATGCATTGGAAAATTTTAAAAGTTAGATCTCGAGAGAACAAAAAATAGTACCTTCACTTATGCTCGAATACATGTGGAGATTGATCTTAGCAAAGGACTTCCCAATCATATAAATCTGAAACACCAAAACATTCATTTGTCACAAGTTATAGACTATGAAAATATGACAGTTAGATGTCGTATATGTTTTCAGACAAGACATTTACAGTATGCATGCCCTCAGGCAAGGAAGAATCCCAGGAAGAAGAAGAGGCAATCAAACAGAACAAAAGGTTTTAGTTTTCAAAGAAATATCCTTCTGAGGATGAAGAATATGATGAAAAAGAATTTCATCTTAATCAAGAAGAAACCAATGACATAGACCTATAGGGAGTTTTAAAAGATGGGGACATTATGGTAAAAAAGGAAACAGTGAACTCTTTGACAATGGATGGATTTGAGGGATCCAAAAGAGCACATGTATCAAAAAGTTTCGATTCTAACAAAAAAGTCTCCCATGTGGGACAATAATTGGCTTTGGTCCTAGTTGAACCATATCCTGATGGCTGGAAAAAGGTGCATAGACAGAAAGACACAAGAGAAAATATTTGCACTAGTCAACCTTAAATTTTTTCTTGTCCTTTTATTGTCATTCCTAGTTTTATATTATGAGGCTCCTTGTTTCTTATGGACCTTTTTACTGCTTTCAACTTTCTCTTTATACTCACATGTACTTGTTTAATTTTATATGCATACACTCGATGTGTCTAGAAAATGTAATTTTTATTTTTATTAATAGAAATTATGCTCTTTTCTCAAAAAGAAAAAAACATTTTGACTCGATCAAATTACATAAAATTTAAATTAAATAATAAAATAAGGAATTATAATTATTAATTTGAAATAATTAAGTCAACTAGCCTAGATCCATTTTAGCTTCAGACAAAACATTCCTCCAATTTTGCACTCAAAAAGAGGTTTGCACCTTGAGTGATTTGATCTCTCTTGTGGCTTGATAGATATTGAAAAAAATCAAAGCTATCCCTTAAGTAATAAAAATAAAAAAGAATCATTCAACATTTAATATCTATATGAATAATAACTCTAAAATTAAATTATTATTATTATTAAAAATAATAGGTCCATGGGGTCTTGGATAGACAGTGATTGGGTGCTCTATTAAGAAATTCCTTGATGTGAATTCATTGGTTCAATTCCCCGCCCTGATCAAGCTGATATATTGGACATGATGAAGATGTAGTCATGCGAAGCTTACAATTTTATTACTATTAAAAATAATAGAATATAACACATTTAGCAACTTGAAGGGTGTTTAAAACCTCACCCTAATTTCGTGGTTTTGCATTCATAAAACTTGTGCCATTGCCACACATATTTCCAATTTTATGCTTTCTCACGTTCAAACTTGTTTTAATTGTGACATTTTAGTAATTTAGGTTTATTTGAAAGTTTAATACCATGCACTAGGAGCTTGCTTTTCCAACTTCCAAAATTTTCTTTTGTAACATCAATATTGTTTCACACCAATAGAAATTTCAGACTATGTGATATCAACGATTCTTTTTACTACATTTTACAAAAAAATCAATTTTCTTAATATTAATCTGGTCTCCCACAAACAAAAAATTCAAGTTCATAGTATATGATATATTGTCTCAACATTTTACACAAACTTATTTTTACAGAACATAAACTGACTACCTTGGCGTTTCATTGAGACATAAACTTTCATACCCCCGACGTTTAGTTCAAATTTAAGAGTCATGCCTAGACCTTTTCCTCAACTTAAACTTCATGCCCCTCCATGTTTCTCTCAAACTTAAAATTCACCCTACTACATATAAGGGGGTTTTAATACAATATTTAAGTCAATTTCTAAGTAAATTGTCTAACTTGAGAAAAAAGAAATTGGAAATTGTTTTAAATATTGTCTTCAAGTGAGTGTCTCAAATTATTGTCTTAAAAAATTGTCTCTATAAAGACAATATAGAACACAAGTATTATTGTCTCTTAAGAGACGATTCATTTTTGTCTCTCAAGAAATAATAGCTACAATTAAAGATATATTGTCTCTATAGAGATAGTATGTCTTAAATCCCAATTATTGTCTCTATAGAGACAATATGTCTTTAATCCTAGTTATTGTCTCCCTAGAGACAATAAAAAAATCTCTTTAGAAACAAAATATAGAATATGAATCTTTTTGTTTCTTCAGTGATTAATTCATGTTAGGGAAGGATGGAATTGAGCAACCAACCTCCTACTTGCAAATCAAGGTCTCTTCCATTAAGCTAGCACCCTTTAAAGAAATATGTTGAATGAATTCAACTCAAAGAAAACCATTTGAGTTGAATAAATCCATCTTCAAATGCAAGATTAAAACTACATCCTAGACCTTTTTTAGAATCAAATATTAACAAGTATGGTGGAAAAGTATGAAATGAAAATGCCATCAAAGGTGATTACTCTTGTTCTAAGTTGTCAAGATCACTTCCTTCAAAACTTAATGGTCTATGGTCACTCACATTTGATAGTCATATGGATGGTAGATAGATATCAGGTCTCAAATTCAGCTCAAATCAATGACCTAATTTTTGGAGGTTAGTGTTTCAGCAGTGTCAAATCTAATCCAAATTGTATGCACTAACATGGATTTGCAATATCTAAGCTTGACCATCCAATTTTTTCTAATTTTTTGAAAATGTATGTTCTAATACCTATACATATTTCAGAAATTTTACCTCTTTTTCCTTCCACACAATTTGGTTTTATGTAATTCCTCTATTATGATCTCTAAGCATTGTTTTAGCTAAAAAAAATATTATAAGGAACCAAAATGAAACTTAAAGGTTTCTTCCCAAAGAGGATCTTGAAAGGAAACACATATTTGCACATGAGATAAGTCTGCTCAAGACATGACCATTTTTTGATATAATAATAAACTTGTATATCCACATAAATAGAGGTAGTGTTATACATAAAAAATTACACTCATAATTGTGGTTTCCATTTATCTATTTGTAGTCCAATTCAGGTAGCTAAGTATTGCCAAACAATTCCTCGTTTCAACTGACCTTGTAAACAGAGGCTTGATGAACTATTCACATGTGTATGAAGTATGCATGAATCTGTTTTATTCTTGTAGAATGATGCATCCTAGGAGATAATTACATTGGTCTATGTGTGTGTGTGTGTGCGCGTGTGACACCACTATGAACCTGTCACCAGTAATCCTTTCATGTACAACCAAAGACACACATTCACCGCTATCCAGAGACCTGAATGAACAAATTACTCATTCTTATCATGAATAAGGTTCTAGGTGCATTCATTATGAGTTCATACTCCTCTACAACAATTCTTTAAGTAAGGTTCTCAATGCAGGTTCTGGTGGAGCTTCAAAATTTAACCAACATAAGACTTATGTTTGAAGATTTGAGCACCCAAATATTTAACATGCTTGCGAAATATAAGTAATATAATATTTAAACACTTATTCTCTCTCATATCTAAGCACTCATTATCTCTCGACTTACATTATTTTATGTTGTTCAACCATAATCTTCATTTAAGGGCATACACTTCATAAATTTCACACTTTACCACACATCACAAATGAATTTCTCATGTTTAAAAAAGGTCCAACGAAATATCACATTTGAAATCCACAAAAATTTTGAATGACCATGCACTGGTCATTTATAATTCTCTCAACCACTCTATAATTGAGTTTTTAATACATAAATGGTGGCATACCAAACGCACTAAATGCGAGGAATTTCAGCAAAAAAATAGACTCCATACAATTTCTTGGAGCCTACATGCCTTTGTGGATTTCAAGTTTGCTGATACACGGTAAACTCGCTTTTAATTGTAAACCTTTATAAAATAATTACATGCCTATTCCACATGCACAAATACTTCTCTACTTTTTTATCATTCAGTCTATGCTATACACTCCTCAATTCAATAATTTAGAATTGGTTTTTCATAAATCAATGAAAAGTCACAGGCCTTTCAACGCAAGCTAAGATATTCAACGGATCTTTTCCTTGGTGATTTTCCTTCAACGTTTAATACAAATCACCATCAACTATGAGATCTTGACTCTCAATCTCCTCCCCCATTAATTACACAAGCATGTCATCCTCGTCACCCTCTTGATTAAACAAAGATTAAATGTGTATTTATGAATCTTGCAACCAAATTCCAATCAGATTCGTTTGTTTGTCTCTCTTTAAACACATCCATCTAGATGGATAAGGTGCTCTCTCTCACTCTACAAATTTATTTGCATGGAAGTTGGAAACGCATAAAATAACCCACAAACATCAAGCATTTCACCTGAACGTAGAACTTGAAATGTAAAAAATTATGTTTTATATTAGAAAATATTCCAGCAAAACAATCAAATTTCAAATAATACCAAGATGATTACTAAAATTATCATATAATATCTCAATATAAGAACATATCTACAAAATATAAGCATCCAATAGTGACACTAATTGATCGAATCATACTCCATTGATGCAAGGGCATCCTTGGATTTGAGAAAATGACGTCACCCAAGAAGATTTGTTTTCCCATTGGTTTTAATGTATGAGTTAGTTTGTTTGGC
The DNA here is from genome assembly GCA_031772625.1 of Pinus tabuliformis. Taxonomy (NCBI): domain Eukaryota; kingdom Viridiplantae; phylum Streptophyta; class Pinopsida; order Pinales; family Pinaceae; genus Pinus; species Pinus tabuliformis. The sequence goes on from CM062819.1 coordinate 915,955,748, forward strand.
AGGTCGAAATGAGGATGTCAGTGGTTATGTTGCTAGAGAAGACTAGATATCATAGATACCAAAGTCTGTAGCTCAAAACAAGTTATTGTGTTGTGGAATCCTACTGAAATCCATGGGACCAAGAATTATTGTTGTGGAAGCAAGATGTGGGTGTTGAAACATTGTTCTAAGGATTGGGTGGAATTAGTTATTCTCTTGGCTATGGAATTCCAAGACAAGGTTGTGGAACTGGAAGTGCGAAAATAAGAAATAGCTAAGAGGAAAATCGCCCATGTGCTGCAAAAGGGTAATTTATGAGGAAGGGTGATTAATCTTCAAGATGGAGTACAAAAAGACATGATATAATTTTATAATAGTTTAATATTATCAGAAAGAGAGTAAAACTCTCGAGGCTTATGGAAATGTAGGTTGTGTGATCTGTGTCCAGTTTGACATCAAGGAATTCAAGACCAAATTGCAACCAAGTAAATCATGCATTACATTATACATGTGTGAGAGATAGGACCTCCAGAACATGATGCAACAGGAAGATGCAAACCTGTTGTTTCAATGAACTTTGAGTTCTATTCATTATAATATCTTTTTGTTTTTTTTCCTACAATGCTTTAATGGTTTTGTCAGCCATTTTTCACACATAACTTTGTCTGTAGGTGAATTTTCTATAGTTGTAGCACTTTGACACTGCAAGCTCGATTTTGCAACAATTTTTGTTTCACTTCGCCTTGCCTAGACTTGCACCATATAGCCAAAGAACAAATTATGAACTTAATTATAGCACAAATCTAACTCTAATTCTTTTTCAAGGGTTCATTCACTAGATTTCCTTGTTTGAATTGGAATATGGATTCAATTAGATCTAATTTCTAGCTCCATTTTCATGGTTGTCATATTTTCATTGTCCTCCATTATTTATTAACAATCCACGGGGAAGTAAACAAATTTGGAAATTACTAATAGTTATGAGATGTATGCAAATAATCTCCTCGCCATAGATATTATTTAGCTTTGAAAGTTGTCAATCTGCTCCACTTTCTATTTGCTTTTAGTGGTATGAAAAGTGTTATTGTCTCTTATTTGGCTCATAGCTATAACACCTTTCTGAGACATCCCCATAATATTAGCTTTGACTTATGTGTGACTATCATTACTCCCAGAGTAGTGAATATCTAGGTCAGGAAGGAAACCTAGACACCATGATACATAATTAATCCCACCTAATTTACAAAATGGATTTGGTATAGATTTGATTTAGATTTAGTGTCAACAAGAACACAAAACATTAAGCTATTCTAATATAAATACCCCCAGGTGGCTGAGTTATCATCATTTGAATCACAAGTGATCAGTGGCCAATGCATGTAACAACACCAACAACTTTCAGGTCAGTATCTACACGGATTGACTTTTTCAACACCATCTTGTCAACTGATGATGTTACTAGTAACAATGGTCGTGTAGTGTTGTCCTCATCAACACGGGGCTGCAATAAAGGAAACCATTAAAAATATAATGTAAAATTTTCTACTTTCAACCAAAAAAAATCTTGCATAGAAATCATTACATCTACAACTTTCCCAATAACATTTTTTATGAATCAAAACAACAGTAAAAAAATACATATTTACATTCTACAAAGATGGAACACATTAGGGTTGTTGCTATTTTTTTTTCTTCCCAAAAAATGATTTGCAAGTGTGCATTTTTAAAGAAAAATGATTCACCCAGAATCTCTAGGATAAATTTCTATTGCTTAAATAATTGCCAAAATGTTATAGAAACTATATATAAAATCCTTAGAAACTTGAATATTTTTGCATAACATTTTCAAATATTTTATAGTTTCTATTTTAAATATCATTACGGTTCACCTAGGTTGTTACACTTCAAGATAAGTATAAATCTATAACATTTTCCTTGGTTGACTAATTCATTCTTAATTGAATAGATAGACTTGAAATTTAGGATACTAAAACAAAATAGGAAAAACAAGCCAAAACAAACACTCTATTGGAGTGGAATTCCATTACACTATGTATGTTTTATTTGTCAGTCTCTCTGATTCGAATGCTTTTCAGGTTCTTAGGTAAGATCTTAGTGTACTTAAATATCAATTTATTTCCTAGTTGTTTTCTGGCATTTGAAACCATTTCATTTTATCGGATGAATTAGTTCTGAAAAGGGTAAATTAATAAGTTATAATTATTTCAAGTCAACAAAAAGAACTAATCAACTCGAGAAAGGTGGGCCTTGGTGGATTCATGTGAGTCCAGGAAAATTGTAGCATAATAAGGCATGTTGTAGACCAACAACCATCTAATGCTGTGTTGTGGACTTCACATTCCCAACATATTAACCATAACATGGCCATCATATTGGAAAAAATTTAAGTATAAATTTTACAAATAAAAAATTTATAAACTCCAAACAAAAAATAAAATTAGGTTATAAATCAAGATATTCCCTCCAAGAACCAGCCAAATACAAACCACACAATGTTAAAACAAACATCTATGATCTAGTCCCTATGAGGAGGTTTCTTCTTGGCAGCCAATGCCATAGGGCTTCATGAGAGGTATTCCTAAGAGTCATAAGAGTTTTAATACCACGGTGACTAGTACTTGACACTCTATGGGGTCGTGTTAAAATATTTTATTTCCAATATGTGAGGCAATAGTATTGCTTACATGGAGCGAACACCATCATAATCATGCAAGAGTCACCACACAAAACTCTAAGTGATGCATGACATAAAAGTATGGTATTTTTATTAGCTTTCTACCTTCAAGCAAAGAGGAAAAAGAAGGGAGATTTGAGAGTCGAGACAACCAAAGTTATAGAAGCATGATGGCTTCATACCAATTTATCTATGGGAAATTGCTTCACCATTTTCTCTTTAAGTCTTAACAATGTATAACATTGTTGGATAAACATTGTTTTTTTCCACGAGGAAAAATCGTAACTTTTCATTAATGTGAAAAAATACATGTAGTAGATACCATGGCATATGCATTCTGTTGGTTGTAGCCTTCAAGTGGATATTTAAAAACATTGGACTGAAGCCATGCAAAAAGTATAGTTTTGTACATATATTACCACATAGGGTATACTGATAAGTCTAAAAGAAGGAAGAAAAATATATACATTTCATCAACAAGTAGCTGTAATAAACACTACTGAAAATTGAAAAATAAATTAGGGCCTGACAGCCCTTGGATATGCCCTATCAATATAGGGATGATGATAGTACTAGTATTGTTCCTATCCAATCTGCTCTTGTATTAACCACAGGCCTCTCGGATGTGTCATAGCCTCCTTGGAAAGTTTGTTAGCAGTCGAGTTACGTTCCCTGTAAATATGATGACATGAAACTGAATTACATTGTGCTTTTAAGATCATAATTTCATCCAATATGTTACTGAGTGAGTGCACATGACATGAAGAAATGTTATTAAACCAATTGATGATGATTTTTGAGTCATCGAAAATATGAATATGATTGCATGAATGTGCCAGTGCAAAGTGTAAGAGATGTCTGAGGGAAATCAATTCTGCAAAATTATTTGTTCCCACTACTAACCCCATTTGAATTATGAAATGGTGGTTTCTAGAGAGATGAAACAAAATCCCCCCACCACATCCCTTTGCTTGAGCTGCTCCATCAAAAAGGTCCAGGGAATAGAATGACCAATGGTTTCTGGTTTGACTACCTGACCTATAGATGTGTGATCATTATCCGATATTTCATGGTATGAAACAATGATTTTTGTAGTGGTGTATGGCCATCTAGCCAATTTTTCCCTGAATATGATCTCATTCCTTATCAACCAAATGGACCAAAAAAAAGAAGGGGAAGGCAATGAACTATTGTATCGCAACTTGCAGCACACCAGAGGTCCCAAGCATTAGTTACAGATTGTCCATGCCATCTGATAGTTAGATATAACACATCTAGGACTTGATTCCAAAGTTGAGCTACCATCGGGCAGGATAAGAAAAGGTGTTCATTGGTTTATTCTGCCTAATGGCAAAGCACACACCAGGTAGGGTCATGGAAAGATCGATGCAATAAGTTATTACCAGTAGGAGTCTTTTTTCGAATTACATTCCACATGAAGAGCTCCGTTCTCGGAGGTGCTTTGAGCTTCCATATATTTCCCCACCAATTCAAGAGGACAAGCGGTCTGTGCATGGAGTGGATAATGGGATAGCCCACCTTTGGCAAGTATGTGCCATGTTCTGTAGGGGTCTAGATGAGCTCATTAACTCCATCTTTGATACAGATGTGAGATTTAGTCAAGGCATCAATATATCCTTCCCAATCAAGTTGCCATTGCATGGGGATGCTTAATTGCTTTGCTGATAACCAAGCTTGAGCAAAGATAGTACTATTCTCCAGATCAGAAAACTGTGCATTCACATTAATGTTCCTATTATTGAGTAGATGAATAAGGTCTGGTGGTAATCAAAACATATTCCCACATCCTGACCAAGGGTCCAAGCCAATAAAAACAGATGAGCCTTCATTGATTCGCCATGCTAGTCCATTTCTGATAGTAGGAAAACTGTGCAATATCACTTTCTAGACCATGGATATCCTAGATCGTTACCCAATGGGAAAATGTATCCAATCCATAAGGTGATGTGGCCAGATATATTTATGATAGATAACATCAATCCAAAGGCTTTTATAGGTGAGAGTATTCCAACCCATCTTGGAAGCAAGTGCATGTGCGAAGTTGGATAAGTCCTTCAGACCCAAACCACCCCATTTCTTTGCTATAGCAATATGATTCCATCCCACCCACGCAAATGGATTTCCCTCCTTATAACCATTCCAAAGGAATTTGCAACATATTCTTTGTATCCAGGATAGGATTCCTTTAGGAATCCAATCTAGAGACATCCCATAAATAGGTGTAGCCTCTAAGAATGATTTAATGAGAACTAATCAGGCAGATCTGGAGAGGAATCTGTGGTTCCAATTGAGTAAGAATTTTTCGATCTTGACCACAAGTCAAATCCAGTTGACAATCTTGTAGCAATGTGGTTTGATCTAGAAACTGAGATATTTGAGTCCATCCTCTAGGTGATGGCTCTAAAAAGGAAATTTTTGTTGTGCAACCCTTGCTTCGTGGGGAGTACAATCAAAGAGTGTAATGGTGGATTTTAAACGGTTTGCTTCCATACATGTGGCCTTGGTAAAGAGCATGAGAATATCAAAAAAGGTGGAAGTATCCCTTATACCTCCATTAAGGAAAATGAGCACATAATCTACAAAGAGTAGGTGAGTGAGGAAACACTGATCATATATTTTGAGTCCCTGTAATCACCCTTCCATTACAATTAGAAAGAGGATAGGGGAGAGCAGGTAGCCCTGTCTTAGTCCACGTTCAGCATGAAGGAAGTATGATGCAGATCCATTAATCAGGACTCTAAAGGAGGTCGAGCTGATGCATCACATAATCCAATCAATGAAGGGAAGAGGAAAGCCTAGGTGCATAAGAATCATTTTAATATAGAGCCAGAAAACTTGGTCGAAAGCTTTAGTGAGGTCAATTTTGAGAATGGACCCCTTAAGTTTTTTAGTTTTCATGGAATGTAGGGATTCCTACGCTGAGCCAATAGCCTCATGGATTTGTCTATTATGAAGGAAAGAAAATTGTTGAGGGGATATGTGATTGGATAAAATGGGTTTGAGGCGACTGGCTATGATCTTGACGACTATCAACTAAATATAGTTACAAAGTGAAATGGGTCAGAAATCATTGAACGATGAGGTGGAGTCAGACTTGGGAATAAGGGAAATGAAAGTGGAATTAATGGCCTCATACATGCGCCTTTATGTCCTGCATTCCTCCACCACTTTAAGAAGATCCTATCCAATAGTCTCATGAAAGGAAATATAAAACTCAATAGTCCATCCATCAGGCCCTAGACTCTTATCTTTTTTGAATCATTTTAAAGTGATTTCCAATTCACCCATTGTAATAGAGGAGATGAGATCCCCAGCCTCATCAAGATAAACAAACTGAGCGAAATGTCCTTCTATCCAAACAATATCAGCAAGTGTGGCACCAAGAGGAGCTTTGAATAGTTTTTGGAAGTGACAGTTACCTAGATGAGTTAGCTGATTAAAAGAGGTTTCCAAACTCCCGTCCTCCATAAGCATGTGCCAGATAGTGTTGTCAACTTTCCTTCCCTTTACAAAGTTGTGTAAAAACTTTGTATTCTCATCCCTAGCTTGTAACCATATAGAAGAACTCTAGAGGCACCAGGTTTCTTCCCTCTCTTTTAAAATCTTGGATCTCTGCTCCTCCAAGTCAATAAGATGGGACTTTGCTTTGTAGATGTAAACCCCCGTCCCTGTTCGTCCAAAATATTAGCCAGAGTCTATTTGATGGTTCTGAGAGACTGTTCATCCTGGTCTCTTTTGTCCTTGGCCCATTTAATAGATAATTTCTTGATCTCAAGAAGGTTGTCACAAAAACCCTCCGCAATGGTTCTCCCTGAGGATGGTGGGTGAGAAAGCCAGTAACTATTGACCAAGTGAATGTACGAGGGGTGTGATAACTAAGAGGAATTGAATTTGTAGGGTTCCCTTGGCTTCTGAAAAGGGTCGGAGATCTCCATGAAGATGAGGGAATGGTCTGATATACCTCCAAAACCAACCCATTGTCTGTAAAGTGATAATCTTCTCAGCAGTGTATCCTTTATGAGGAAGTGATCTAATCGCCTGGACAGGGAAGTCTCCCCAATACTGTGATTGTGCCAACTGGGCTGGGGTTTTACCATAGGAATATCAGTCAAGTGATGTTGTTCTAGGAGCTGCTCCATAATTCAGATAAGGATGCCACTTATTCATTACCTCCCCATGATTCCCCAAAGCCAATCGAGAAGTTCAAATCTCCTCCCAGGATGATATTATCAGTGTTGATAATGGAGAGATTTAGGAGGTGATTCCAAAAGGCCTCTCTATTATGACAAGGGCCATAAATATTGACAATCTTGAGATCCATGCCTAGGTCTGAGGAAAAAATATCCATGCTGATAAATCTGGTGCCACCCGAGGAGGCCTTGAGATGTATAGTGTGAGGGTTAATACCCAAGGCCAAACCCCCAGATTTCTCCATGACATCAAGGGACTGGAAAGTCCAATCCGATTTCAATGACTGAATCAGAAGGGTAATTTGATCAGCCAACCCAAGGGTTTCTTGCAAAAAAATAATGTCAATAGGCTCAGATTCAAATAATCATTTAAGGGCTAGTTTTTTGGGAGGGCTAGCCAGACCTCGACAGTTAAATGAAAGCCACTTCATGGGGGAGACAGAGGGAGGGTAGTTTGTGCTCTAAGTACCCAGTCAAGAGAGGATTGTCTTCCAGAAGCCACTTCGACCCCAACATGAAGGATGGCCTTTGACATATGAGATTTACGGCCCCTGGAGGATTTGGGAGTGCAGGAAGGGGAAAACCAGGCCCAGCCCGGAGTTCACATTGGTCTCTAGAGGGTGAGATGAGTGGGAACATAGGTTGTAGGTGTGTGAGTGTCCAGAGATGATCGAAGAAGCAACATGAGTGGGAGAATGCTCCAGGTTAGGGATAGAGGGTGGAGTAGTAGAGTTAACCGGAAGATGGGAGACAAGGGAGAAAGGGATGGAGTGAGGGATAAAATCTAGTATAAATGTAGATACATAATGCAAATACTGTGCAGAGCATGAAAAGGAAGATGCAGAAACAGAGCAAGGGAGAGGAGGAGTACCTGAGGATCGAGAAGCCTCAGCAGCAGCCCTTGATCTAGTCATCAGCGGAGAGGGAGGGTAGGGAGTACTTGAGGATGGAATCTGAGTCGATACTCCCTTCTTTGCAAAGGAACATTAGTTGGTGGAGTCTGCTTAGGAATAGTAGTTAATGCCCTAGCCGCAACATCTTCTACTTCCTTAGTTGGGGGGGAAGCATTACTAACCAATGGGCACTCTTTGTACATGTGATGAACCTTATGGAACCTACATCATCTGAACGACACTCCTTCGTAGTCTAGTATTTGTATCCTAGTGAAATTCTTACACTGCATTGTGATTTTTTCCTCCAACCCTTCTCTAGTATCCAAAAAGACCAGTATACGAACATAAGACTTGTTGTAGTCTAGATAGGTGCCGAGTGCATTGCCTATGCGAATGAATATATCTTCGGACCAAAAGTGTAGGGGTAGACCAGGAAACCTAACCCATAGTGGTCTAGCTCCAATTTGTTCCCGCTCTGGATCAAAGAGCGGGCTCTAGTGCTTTAGCATGATCGACGCCATCTCAATGTGCCAATATCTGGTAAGTGCCCAATTAGTGTATTCCTCCTGCTAAAAATGGAGCGTGAACCATCCTCGAGCCAATTTTTGTACCTCTGGGAGGTCCTTGAATATGTTTCCCCAAATCTCCTTAACCGAGAGTCTGAGCCTCTCAGTAGAATAGGTGTGGCCCCAAACCCTACAAACAAGAACCCTACTATTTGTGTCAACAACTTCCCCCATGTGAATCCCTTCCACAAATTTGAGGGCCAGGTCCTTCCTTGTGGACTTCACACACTTGATTTTCACTTCCTTGATTGTGTCGTAGTCAGATTGCCTTGCAAGGGGTTTGAAGAGCCCTAGAGCTCTTGTGTGGACTACTAAGCTGAGTGCCAGACTTTGATGACTAGGATTTTAAAGCAGCCGGAGGGGGTGGATGAGAAGCCTGGCACCGCAGCAGGAGTGGTAGGAGTAGACGATGAAGGCGAGACCAGTCAGGATGTTGTTTCAAAACCTGCACAAGAGGGAAGAGCGAAGGGAGTCGGATGTACCAAATTCCCAGATGGCGATGGCTCAGAAGTGGGGGATGACGACATGCACGAGGTTAGCGGATGGAGGGTTTCCATTGAGATTGGAGGGAAGTCAAGGTACGGGGATTTAATGGATAGGGGATACCAGAACTAGATGGACCGAGGAGTGAAACGACAGGTGACGAAATGGAGATGAGCAGAACAGACGGGTCTTGATAACCAGCGAGCAAGGAAACCAACATAGGGTTAGGGCTTCGCCAGATAGAAGCATAGGGGTTAGGGTTAGTGGAGTAGTTCACTTCCTCGAGCTCCATTTCTGAAATATTGCAGTAAACCTGGAAGTAGCAGAAGGCAGTAGGTGAAAATGGAAACCACGAAAAGCATCCAACCTGTTATACTCGTATACCAATAGGTGTCATATTTCATGATTGACTTGTTGAGCTCTGTAATATGTTCATTCCTTTCCTTGTTGCAAAGGTTTCCATATTGTCAAAAATTTCAAAAAATGTAAAAAATGTAAAGAGGGTATACCCTAAAGGAAAAATCAAAGGGTAAAAAGAATAAAATGGTTAAAAAAGTGAAAGAAATGAACCCCAAACAGAAATAGATGAGGAAACTGTGCAAGTCCAAAATGCCACTACTTTTTCATTTTCTGTAATAAGCATTGTGTGGAGCTTGCTAATCTATGCCACAATTGATAAAGAGTCAAACAACTTAATTATGGCTCATTCATATTTGAATTTCCTGTTTTAAAGATAGATAATAAAATCTGACCAAACTGTTTAGTCTTGGAAGATAAGTAGATAGGTAAAGTAAATAAAAAGGAGATCAACAATTAAATCTGAGCCCTTGGATGTAATAAGTGCAAACTTAGTAGGCTTACCACGAAAAGAAAAGGAAAGTTGATAAGGGTTTACCAATCTAAGTGCACCCAAATAAAGAAGAAAAAATGCTAGGCCAAAGTAGGCAGGGTAGGTAGATGGTGTTGCAGAATGATACTTGTGATAGATTATATCTCTAAAAATTTTAATATTTATCTCTATCACAAGTGCAAGGCAGACATTATACTTGGTGCAACTGAAGCAAGGTAAGGTTACATAACTAACTCCCCTTCACACTTTTTCCTAATCATTCACTAACTCCCCCAAAAGTATTAATATCTGTTCTTAATATCACTCATAAACCACTCATTCCATTTCATAAAGATTGCCTAAGTAAAACCCTATTTTACTTAGGAAAATGGCCACCTTTCTCATATAAACCACCTTTTTCCCCTTCAAAGCCTAAGTTTAAATATATATGCAAAAGGTTTTAACTTAGCATTCAATTCATTTTCATATTAATTTTTAACATTTATTATATATAAATCCCTTATAATATACCTTTCCCCGTATTATGTATAAAACCAGGATATTTAATGTATCCCCGCCGCTGTTAACTATAACTGTAAATACAATTAAACACAGTTTAACATGGATTAATAAGTTTATTTGAAACTTGTTAAGAGCCCTAATTTCCCGCCGCGTGACAACTGGGATTAATTAACCATACAGGTTAAGTAATAACCATTTCCCCAACCAATCAAATCATGCCTGAAATGATTAATAAATTGTTTATTGTGCCGGTCCCGCAGCAGTTAACTCCTCGCCATCTTCGACACCTGTTAGCCGTCCAATCTCTGCCTTCACATCTCATGGTCGACGGCGATATCACGACCACCTTTTGATCGCTTTTTAACTCACAATCACAAGGCAATTTTTCCCCCGTACCTCTGCCACGCGTTGCCCATCAAGTATGCTCACTCGTCCTCCATCCAATACCACCTGACCCCAAAAGCGGTGCAAGCAAAAACGCTAACCACCTTCTGCTGACGTCAGGTCTGATTCACTGACATCATCTGCTGATGTCATCCGCCACATCACCCGCCACATCATCCGCCCTCTGTTGATGTCATCTGCCCAATAAACACCAAAAACTCCCGCCAACTGTTGTTTTGTTGAATAAAATGAATAAAATGCAATTTTTGTTGTTGTTCGCTGCATCGAGTATTTCCAGGCAGAAACAACGACCAAGGCCAGCAGTCCAGTTTCAAACCGGCGTCTGACTAAAAGAGCTACACCACGAGCTCCGAGCTGCCATTTCAACCTGTCAGTGTACTGTTTCCTTCTTCAACACAGAAGGACCAAATTCCAGTTTGAAAATACAAAGAAACTAAAGAAAACCCCTTGTAACCCTGAAAGGTTGTACCCCTCAACGTTCCTCACAGAAAATATCTTGGAAATATTATTAAAATTTCACCCCTGGGTAAAAGTTAAATGTTGAGCTATTTATCAGACAGAGTTATCTACCAGACAGCGATGAACAGGGGTCAAAATAGGTCAAAGAGTATCAGAGCAGTTAAAGAGTATCCATAAGAAGAGGGCAGCCAACACAGAGTAACTGAATAAGACAGCTACCAGCCGAATTATAGAGCCTACCTCTAGCACATTCAACAAAAACAGGACCAGCACAACATCAGTTTATCTTTTCCCTATTTTCAAGGCTAGTTGTTTCTATTTTCTTATGAAACTATTTTTATTCATCCTAGATATTATCTCACTCTGTTATGAGATATTTGTTGTATAATTTTCTGAATAAATACCCTCTCAATTGGAGTACTGTGGGTGGATTCCTAGACTTTATTGTAATATTGATTTTTCGGAATAAAGAGCTGTTGGAATCACTGTTGCATGGCATACTGGATGAAGAATGGAAGCAGAGGGCTTGTCGCAGACTTCTTGAATCAACCACTGGATCAATAAGTCCTCTATATCTTGTGTTTTAAAGTTTTCTTAGTTTATTATATCATCTGTGTTTCACAATCTGAATGATAAAGAAAATATTTAATTTCAGAATATGCTTGATTGCACTCTGTTTTCAGTCATTATTGTTCTCTTTGTTTTCTTCAGAATTAGGATAAGCAGTGAAATCTTAATTGCTTCTGTTTCCTAATTATTTCATGTTGATTATTTACTAAAGAATACTTAACTTCTCCTTATCAGTAATCATCCAATTTCCCTCTTTAAATAGGTTGAAGGATTCTCAATTGCCCTTCACCCCATTTGAGCCCATTCCATCTGTTTCAAGTCTTTATTTGTTCCCTGTTTCACCACCTTGCTCTGTGAAACCATCCTTTGTTAAGAAACCCAATCCAGAAAGCCATCTTCTTTGACTCCATTAGCCCAATGGACTGAACTACTCTATTTTACCTCTCTGCTCTATTGAATCTCACCACCCAAACTCAAACAAAACTCCAGAACTTCATAACTAGCCTAATACCTTTAAAAACAAAGCTAAATCATAAAGAGAGAGCCCTCTCTGGATATAGATTGGCTAGATTATGTATCTAAAAGATTGGTTAGTGGTTACCTCAGCCTCCTTCCCCTTTCTTACAACTTTTGGGAAAACTTGAGTGATAACATCAATGGCGACTCCGCTGGCGAACTGAATAATTTGTTTGTTACTACTGTTTTCTGTATAAGCTACAGATAAAGCCTGAAGTTAGCGAGGTAGCCTTTGAAATGCTTTTGCTTTGCAATTGCAGAAGTAAATGAATGCTACTTCAGTCTATCTCCGGTCTAGCTTATAGATTGGACAGTTGGTTTCAAATACTTGATCAGTTCCTCTTTTCAAATAATTCTTTAAGAAAAATCAAAATTCCCACACGTAAAACTTCTTAGAAGAGATTGTTAAAGTTGTATTGTCAAATCTATTTCAAGAAAAAACTAAAAACACACCTAGAAAACTGGCTTCAGAAAGGATTCATTACACCATATCAACTCCTGATCCAAATCCACCACCTGTGTTTGAAAATCCTAATCTAATTCCTAGGATTCTTAGAAGACAAGAGAGCCAAGAAAATTCTGCTAGTTCTCGGCCTCTATACAGATCAAGATCCTCTCCTGTGATGTGGATCTACCCTGAGGACAAACCTTTTGATGAGTATTTTGAAAACTCTTTATTTGAGAGTTTTTCAGAATTTCGGTTAACCCACACAGTTCAAAATCCAATATTCATTGAAAACTTGCATATTGAAGTTGTTACTTCACACCTTGACAGACATTTGCAGAACTCCATTCAATTGAGCTTACCTCTGAAAGAACACCAAACCTATCTATGATTACTACAACTTCTCCAAGTTCACCATCAGCACCTCAAACTACCCTTTCCACTCCCCCATCTACAACACACATTCCCATTGTTATCTCTACTCCCCTAGTTGTCACATCTATTTCTGCAACCATTTCAAACCGATATACTCCCCTGCACTTACTTGCCAATCCAAGGGCTATGCCCCAAGAGTATCAAAGTAAAATCACTTCTTTTGAAGGTATTGGCACTTACACAGCTCAACAACATACCAAGAAAATGACCGACTATTTTGAAATATATGAGGTTGATGTTGATGATGTTAGAATGAAAGTATTTGTTCAAAGTTTAACTGGAGATTTTAGAACGTGGTTTAGAGCCCTCCCTGTAAATAGTATCAATGACCCACAAAATCTTTATCAGACCTTCTTTAACAGATGGGAAAAGAAGAAAGATACTCTCCACATTTTATCAGAATATGAAAACCTAAGAAGAGGCACACAAGAAATTGTCCAAGATTACTATACCAGATTCAATAATGTCTACAATGCTATTCCTCAAAATCTCAGACCTCCTCTAGATTTGGACTTGATCAAATTCCCTGATGCATTTGATTCTGATATGGCATACCAACTTAGGGAAAGAGCTCCTCGAAAGTTAGAAGAGATGCAAAGTATAGCTGTAAGTGTTGAGGCCAACCTGATTTCTAAACGATTTAGAGCTAGAGCTGAAAGGAGGACACCTTTCAAAGACAAACCTTCTGCCTTTGAACATAAATTAGATGTTATTATTAAAGTAATCGATAGACTTGGAGATAGAGTAGAAACAATCGAGAGAAAATCCCCTTGTGATGGTCAACCAAGCAATACTAGGAGAAATCCAAATTTCAGGAAGAACCAAAATCCTAACACTGGAAAGACAGGGCCTGACCAAAATATTAGGCCCCCATTTCAAGAAAATTATGCTAAAGCCTCAACTTCTGATGAACCAACAGAAGACACTGAAATTAATTTGATGGGAATCAATAATGAACATCAAGTTTTCTTGACCCGAGGATCAGGAAGCTCACATTATTAAACAATTCCAAACTCAGTCAGGTGAATACTTTGACTTTAGGGAGGGGTATGATATAGCCATTTATGAAGTCCACAAGCAATACAATCTGAGGAGCAGAAGAATAGATGTCCCTGAAACCAGTAAACAGAAAGATACCAAGCAACCTAACAAAGGTAAGATCAATGCCCCCCCTGTACATTTTCTTTCTAGAACAAATCCTAACCCTAATAACCCAATTGTTGAAGATGTATCAGATAATCAACCAAAGAACAGACAACCTTCCACTTCTATTCCTTCTAAAGGAAAAGTAGAAGAGCCTTTAGAACTTGATTTGGAAACAAATTTAGCCCATAATCCCACTCCTGAAGAGGAGAGAAACGAAGAAAATCCAGTTGTCCGAAATACAAGAACTCAGATTGAAAAACCTTTTAATCTTAAGATAGAAGTAGGCAAACTAAAGATAGCTATTCCATTATCAGAATTGGCTAGACATGATGTCTACAGAAGTCAAATCAGCAGATCACTCAAAATTTCTATGAACGAAGATTCAGTAAATGTTTTTGATGACCAGCCTGAATTGATATTTGGCCCTGGAGTAAATGGAAAAACGATAGATGGAGAGGTTCTTCCTTTTTATGTAAGTTTAAACATACATGATAAAATACTTCATAATGCCATGTTTGATTCTGGTGCTTCCCATAACTTAATGCCTAAATCTGTAATGGAGAGGCTAAACGTTGACATCACCAGGCCATATAAACACCTTTTCTCTTTTGATTCAAGTCAGGTCAAATATTTATATTTAATCAAAGACTTATGTGTATCACTAGTCCAATATCCTACCAAAACCATCTTAATGGACATAGTAGTAGCTGATATTCCACCAAAGTATGGCATGTTATTGTCTAGATCTTGGGGTGCAAAGCTTCAAGGATCTCTACAATTAGACACGTCTTACGCTACTATTTCAGTGTTTGGTCAACCCAAGAGACTATACATAGAAACCCTAATGATGTATGTAGTAAGTAGTTAAGAGAAACCTCAAAATTTCCCTATCTGCTCAGTACATTCAGATATGGATTCTTTTATCCTTTACAATGATGAAATTGATCCCACACATGAAATAAAAGTTTTAGCAGATGAACTAGAGAAAATTACAAACGAAAGGTCTGGTGTCCGAATCCAAGAAATTTTTGAAAATCATGAAACATCAAATAAACCAAAAGAAACTAAAAAACTAGATCTCCCTATTAAATAGATCCCTGAAACTCCAGATACTAATTATGAACATGAAATCCTTTGGTACTTAGAATTTGATGGTTTTGTGAACAAATTATGAGCGGGATCAGGAGTCTAGGTGCACAATCTTGAAAACAATCATGCTGGAGGTTATGCCTACAGATTAAACTTTAGGTACACTAATAATATGGCTGAATATGAAGCTCTATTGCTAGGTCTAAAACTGGTCAAGAAATTGAGAGCAACTAGAGTGTCAGTCCTAGGAGATACTGATTTAATCATTCAACAGATAAAAGCGAAGTTCGTAACAAATGATCCCAGATTAAGAGAGTACAGAGGAACAACTATAGAGATCCTCAATACATTTCTAGAAACTCAACCTTCCAAAATCCCGAGAGAACACAACTTGCAAGCTCATAGCCTGGCAACGTTTGCTAGCACCTATAAATTACCATTTGAACCAAATCATCAATTCATAGCTAAAATTAGACACAGACCAGCCATACCTGATAATGTAAAGAACTGGCAAGTGTTTGACAGTGATAATCAGATCAACAATCTTTTAACCCTAGAAGAAAAATTTTCTAGCACTAACATAGATGTAGATACAGTTAGTGAGTTTGATCCAACAAATCAGATAGAAACAGACATTTCAGTAGAAAATGCAACTCAAATTCTTCATCCAATGAAATTTACCAAAAAGGAAATACAGGATCTTAAAGAAATAGATGTTGGTGAGATTATTGAAGGAGAATCTGAAGTTGTCAATTTGAAAGACAATCATTTGCCCAAATGATTAACTCCTTTGTAAGATATCTTTAATTTGAACGATATTCCAAAGAAACCCGAGATGGAACCTCTAAAATCAGATATTGAAGACTATAACATAGGAATGGAAGAAAATCCAAAAATGGTAAAATTATCCCAATCTTTGTCCCTGATCAAAAACTTAAGTATGTTGAACTAATCACAGAATTCCAGGATGTTTTCGCTTGGAGCTATGAAGACTTAAAATCTTATGACACCTCTGTAATTCAACATACTATACCCCTCAAGGAAAATAAAAAACCATTCAAACAAAATCTCAGAAGAATTAACCCTGTACTTCTTCCTTTAATTGAAAAAGAAATCAAACGAGTGCATGATGCAGGGATAATTGCTCCAATCAGATTTTCAGAGTGGGTGTCTAATTTAGTGCCTACAAGGAAGAAAACAGGAGAAATCAGATTATGTGTTGACTTAAGAAATGTAAACAAGGTTTCTTTGAAAGACAATTACCCTTTACTTAAGATGGATCATATTTTACGAAGGGTAGTAGGTGCTTCTAGGATTTCACTTTTGGATAGGTTTTCAAGTTATAATCAGGTTCTGGTTCATCCTGATGACCAAGAAAAGACTGCATTTACAACACCATGGGGTACATTCAAATATGTTAAAATTCCATTCGGACTTAATAATGCAGGGGAAACCTTTCAATGAGTAATGGACATAGCTTTTGCAAAAGAAATTCATGATTTTCTGGTTATATATCTAGATGACCTGACTATATTTTCTGAATCAGATCAGCAACATTTAGATCATCTCAAACAAGTTTTTTTAAAATGCATAAAGTATGGTATTTAGTTAAATCCTAAAAAATCTTTGTTTGGTCTAGAAGGAGGCAAACTGTTAGGCCATATTATCTCCAAAGATGGCATCAGAATTGATCCTGCTAGAATAGAAGCTATTCTGCAAATACCCCACCCCAGAAATGTCAAAGAACTTCAAGCTTTCCTAGGAAAGATTAACTTTTTAATAAGATTCATATCTAATTTGGCTGAGTTAATTAGATTACTGAACAATATGTTAAAAAAGGATTCAAAGGTTAAATGGAAAGTAGAAGCCAAACAAGCATTTGAAGAAATTAAAATGGCTTTGACCAGAACACCACTCCTTACAAGTCCAATGTTCGATAGAGACTTCATAATTTTTTCATTTGCATCAGAACACACTATAGAAGCTGCTTTACTGCAAAAATATGATCAAGGATGTGAAAAACCCATAGCCTTTTTCAGTAAAGCACCTAGAGATGCACCTCTAAATTATAAAATCATGGAAAAACAGGCTTTTGCACTTGTGAAAGCTATTAAACACTTCAGAGTCTATATATTGTACTCCCATGTAATAGCTTATGTACCAAATGTTGTTGTCAAAGACATCTTGAATCAGGATGGAATTGAAGGAAAACGAGGTAAATGGATAGCTAATATATTGGAGTATGATATCGAAATAAAACCTACAAAGCTTATAAAAGGACGGGGATTGGCTAAACTCATGACTGAAACAAACTTTCAAGCCCTAGATATTAATGAAATGGATAATGAACAAGAGATGGCGACTCCACAAATCAGCCAGGCCTTCTTAGAATCACCTTGGTATGCTGATATAACTCATGTAATATTAAACCTGCAGGCTCCTCTAGGGTTACCCAAAACAAAGAAAAGGTTTTTAAAGATGAAAGCTTCAAATTTTTTTATTGTAGATAATGCTCTCTTTTGGAAAAATCATGAAGGTATTCTATTGAATTGTTTAATAAAAGAAGAAGTTGACAAGGTTCTAAAGAATTTCATGCAAGGGACTGCAGTGGACACTTTTACTAAAAATCAACTGCAGACAAAATCCTAAGGGCTGGATTTTACTGGCCGACCTTGTTCGCTAATGTGAAGAAATTTGTCACTGCTTGCCATAAATTTCAAATTTTTGAAGGCAAGAGAAAGCTTTTACCTCTACCCCTTAGACCAATTTCCACTGAAAAGCCCTTTCAACAATGGGGTTTGGACTTCATTGGAGAAATCCATCCTTCCTCTTCTGGCCAACATAAATGGATCCTCACTGCCACAGACTATTTCACCAAATGGATAGAAGCCATTCCTTCTAGACAAGCCAATGATACAGTGATTATAGGATTCTTAGAAACCAACATATTGTCTAGATTTGGCTGTCCTAAAAAGATCATAACCGATAATGTTGTTGCCTTCAAGTCCAAGAAAATGATAAATTTCTGTAACAAATACCATATCACTTTAGGCCATTCCACAGCCTATTACCCTCAAAGTAATGGTCTAGCTGAATCTTCCAATAAAAGCTTGATTAATATTATTAAGAAATTGTTGGAAGAGAACAAGAAAAACTCGCACAAGAAACTTAAAAATGCACTATGGGCAGACATACCTACTACAAAGAGATCTATTGGAACTAGCCCTTATGATTTAGTTTATGGCATGGAGGCTGTATTTCCTTCATCTTTAGGAGTTCCTGTAATGAAATTACTACAAGAAGCTCAAGGGGAACCCAATGACATTCAAAGGAGAATAAATCAGACCATCCATTTGCAGCAGACCAGAGAAGAAGTGCACCAAAGATCCCAAGTGTTACAAGAAAAACTCAAGAAAATATTTGGTAAAAGGACCAAAGTAGAAGACTTTTACATTAGAGACAAAGTTCTAAGATGGGATTCCAGGAGAGAAGACAAAGGAAAACATGGGAAGTTTTACTTCCTGTGGAGAGGGACATTTATCATCCAGGCATTGCAAGGGAACAATACTTACTTTCTGAAGAGCCTGGAAGGCACAGAAACAGAAGAAGGACCAGTGAATGGTTGAATGCTAAAACATTACTTTGATCTAGTTTTTTAAATGTATTCTGACTCTAACATGTACATATTATATCCTTAATAATGTCACAATTTGGATTGGATAGTAACTTGCTAGAGTTGAAGCCCAAAGAGAAGGCCCTAAGCTTCACAAGTGTGCTGTCATATATACAATAAAGCAACTAGCAAAAGGAGATTTCAGAGCATAGTCTAAGTTATTCAGAAGGCCATCTGACCTGCTGCTCTTAAGTTTCCACCACAAAAAGCCATCCCCAAGTGGAGCCACTGTTATACTCCTATACCAATAGGTGTCATATTTCATGATTGACTTGTTGAGCTCTGTAATATGTTCATTCCTTTCCTTGTTGCAAAGGTTTCCATATTATCAAAAATTTCAAAAAATGTAAAAAATGTAAAGAATGTATACCCTAAAAGAAAAATCAAAGGGTGAAAAGAATAAAATGGTCAAAAAAGTGAAAGAAATGAACCCCACATAGAAATAGACCAGGAAACTGTGCAAGTCCAAAATTCCACTACTTTTTCATTTTTTGTAATAAGCATTGTGTGCAGCTTGCTAATCTATGCCACAATTGATAAAGAGTCAAACAACTTAATTATGGCTCATTCATATTTGAATTTTTTTTTTAAAGACAGAGAATAAAATCTGACCAAACTGTTTAGTCTTGGCAGATAAGTAGATAGGTAAAGTAAATAAAAAGGAGCTCAACAGTTAAATCTGAGCCCTTGGATGCAATAAGTGCAAACTTAGGTAGGCTTACCACGAAAAGAAAAGGAAAATTGATAAGGGTTTACCAATCTAAGTGCACCCAAATAAAGAAGAAAAAATGCTAGGCCAAAGTAGGCAGGGTAGGTAGATGGTGTTTCAGAATGATACTTGTGATAGATTATATCTCTAAAAATGTTAATATTTATCTCTATCACAAGTGCAAGGAAGACATTATACTTGGTGCAGCTGAAGCGAGACAAGGTTACATAACTAACTCCCCTTCACACTTTTTCCTAATCATTCACTAACTCCCCCAAAAGTATTAATATCTGTTCTTAATATCACTCATAACCCACTCATCCCATTTCATAAAGATTGCATAAGTAAAACCCTATTTTACTTAGGAAAATGGCCACCTTTCTCATATAAACCCCATTTTTCCCCTTCAAAGCCTAAGTTTAAATATATATGCAAAAGGTTTTAACTTAGTGTTCAATTCATTTTCATATTAATTTTTAACATTTATTATATATAAATCCCTTACAATATACCTTTCCCTGTATTATGTATAAAACCCCGATATTTAATGTATCCCCACCCCGGTTAACTATAACCGTAAATACAATTAAACGCAGTTTAACATGGATTAATAAGTTTATTTGAAACTTGTTAAGAGCCGTAAGTTCCCTGTCACACGACAACTAGGATTAATTAACCATCCAGGTTAAGTAATAACCATTTCCCCAACCAATCAAATCACACCCGAAATGATTAAAACATCGTTTATTGTGTCGGGCTTGCAACAATTAACTCCCCACCATCTCCGATACCCGTCAGTCGTCCAATCTCCGCCTCCACATTCGACAGTCGACAGCGATATCGCGACCACCTTTTTTACCGCTTTTTAACTCGCGATCACAAGGCAGTTTTGCGCTGGTACCTCTACCACGTGTCGCCCATCAAGTATGCTTACTCGCCCTCCACTGACGTCAGGTATGATTTGTTGACATCATCGGCCACGTCATCCGCCCTCCGCTGACGTCATCCACGCGATAAACGCCAAAAATTCTCGCCGACTGTTGTTTTTCTGAATAAAATGAATAAAACGCCATTTTTGTTGTTGTTCGTTGCGTCCAGTATTTCCAGGCAGAAACAACGACCGAGGCCAGTAGTCCAGTTTCAAACTGACACCCAACTAGAAGAGCTACACCACGAGCTCTGAGTTGCCATTTCAACCTGTCAGTGTATTGTTTCCTTCTTCAACGTAGAAGGCCCGAATTCTGGTTTGAAAATACAAATAAACTAAAGAAAACCCCTTGTAACCCTAAAAGGTTGCACCCCTCAACGTTCCTCGCGGAAAATATGTTGCAAATATTACTAAAATTTCAACCCCTGGGTAAAAGTTAAATGTTGAGCTATTTATCAGACAGAGTTATCTACCAGACAGCGATGAACAGGGGTCAAAATAGGTAAAAGAGTATCAGAGCAGTTAAAGAGTATCCGTAAGAACAGGGAAACTAGCACAGAGTAACTAAAGAAGACAATTGCCGGCCGAACTATAGAGCCTGCCTCAAGCACATTCAACAAATACAGGACTAGCACAACATCAGTTTATCTTTTCCCTATTTCCAAGGCTAGCTATTCCTATTTTCTTGTGAAACTATTCTTAGTCATCCTAGATATTATCTCACTCTGTTATGAGATATTTGTCGTATAATTTCATGAATAATACTCCCTCAATTGGAGTATTGTGAGTGGATTCCTAGACTTTGTTGTAATATGGATTTTTTGGAATAAAGAGCTGTTGGAATCACTGTTGCATGGCTTATTAGATGAAGAATTGAAGCAGAGGACTTGTCACAAACTTCTTGAATCAACCAATGGATCAATAAGTCCTCTATATCTTATGTTTTAAAGTTTTCTTAGTTTATTATATTATCTGTGTTTCACAATCTGAATGAAAAAGAAAAGATTTAATTTCATAATATGCTTGATTGCACTCAGTTTTCAGTCATTATTGTTCTCTGTGTTTTCTTCAGAATTAGGATAAGCAGTGAAATATTAATTGCTCCTTTTTCCTAATTCTTTCATGTTGATTATTTGCTAAATAGTACTTAACTGCTCCTTATCAGTAATCGTCCAATTTGAACCCTCTTTAAATAGGTTGAAGGATTCTCAACTGCCCTTCACCCCATTTGAGCCCATTCCATCTGTTTCAAGTCTTTATTCGTTCCCTATTTTACTACCTTGCTCTGTCAAACCATCGTCTATTAAGAAACCCAATCCAGAAAGCCATCTTCTTTGACTCCATTAGCCCAATGGACTGAACTACTCTATTTTACCTCTATGCTCTATTAAATCTCACCACCCAAACTCGAACAAAACTCCAGAACTTCATAACTAGCCTAACACCTTTAAAAACAAAGCTAAATCATAAAGAGAGAGCCCTCTCTGGATACAGATTGGCTAGATTCTGTATCTAAAAGATTGGTTAGTGGTTACCTTGGCCTCCTTCCCCTTTCTTACAACTTTTGGGAAAAGTTGAGTGATAACATCAATGGCGACTCCACTGGCGAACTGAATAATTTGTTTGTTACTATTGTTTTCTGTATAAGCTAGAGATGGAGCCTGAAGGTAGCCAGGTAGCCTTTGAAATGCTTTTGCTTTGCAATTGCAGAAGTAAATGGATGCAAGTTCAGTCTATCTCAGGTCTATCTTATAGATTGGACAATTGGTTTCAAATACTTGATCAGTTCCTCTTTTCAAACAAGTCCTTAATAAAATTCAAAATTCCCATCCCTAAAACTTCTTAGAAGAGACTGTCAAAGTTGTATTGTCAAATATATTTCAAGAGAAAACCAAAAACACACCTAGAAACCTGGCTTCAGAAAGGATTCATTACACCAAATCAACTCCTGATCCAAATCCACCACCTTTGTTTGAAAATCCTAATCTGATTCCTGGGATTCTTAGAAGACAAGAGAGCCAAGAAAATTCTGCTAGTTCTCAGCCTCTATACAGATCGAGATCCTATCCTGTGAGGTGGATCTACCCTGAGGACGAACCTTTTGATGAGTATTTTGAAAACTCTTTATTTGAGACCTTTTCAGAATCTAGGTTAACCCACACAGTTAAAAATCCAATATTCATTGAAAACTTGTAGATTGAAGTTGTTACTTCACAGCTTGACAGACATTTGTAGAACTCCATTCAACTTAGGCTTACCTCTGAAAGAACACCAAACCTTTCTGTGATTACTACAGCTTCTCCAAGTTCACCATCAGCACCTCAAACTACCCTTTCCACTTCCCCATCTTCGAAACACATTCCCATTGTTATCTCTACTCCCCCAGTTGTCACATCTATTTCTGCAACCGTGGCAAACCGATATACTCCCCTGCACTTACCTGCCAATCCAGGGGATATGCCCCAATACTATCAATGTAAAATCACTTCTTTTGAAGGTATTAACACTTACACAACTCAACAACATACCAAGAAAATGACCGACTATTTTGAAATATATGGGGTTGATGATGATAATGTTAGAATGAAAGTATTTGTTCAAAGTTTAACTAGAGATGTTAGAACGTAGTTTAGAGCCCTCCCTGCAAACAGTATCAATGACCCACAAGCTATTTATCAGACCTTCTTGAACAGATGGGAAAATAAGAAACATCGTCTCCACATTTTATCAGAATATGAAAACCTAAGAAGAGGAACACAAGAAACTATCCAAGATTATGGTACCAGATTCAATAATGTCTACAATGCTATTCCTCAAAATCTTAGACCTCCTCCAGATTTTTTTTCTGTGTTTTAGAATTCATACGCAAGTAATTTCTATATGGGGTTAAAAACCTACATTTGGTATAAGAGCCAGGTTTTGGCTTCAAGGTGACTCGGGCCTATGGTCGACCCTATTCAGTAGGAGATATACGGGATCGATTTTGGTGGTGAAAGAGGATGGCGAGCAGTGGAAAGAGAGAGATCAAGAAATTTAATGGTCAGAGTTTTGAGTTGTGGAACTCAAGATGGAGGATCTATTGTTGGATAAAGATCAGTGGATTGCAGTAGATCTAGGTACTAAACCAACGAGAGTGTCCGATGAAGAATGGAAGAGGTTAGATTGAAAGTCAAAGAGCACAATATGATTGTGTGTCTTAGATTTAGTATTGCTTAATGTATTAGGGGAAGCTACGGCTAAGTCTTTGTGGGACAAGTTAGGGAATTTGTACCAATCTAAGTCTCTCGTGAATAAACTGTTCCTATGGAAAAAGCTATATAACCTGAGGATGAAAGATGGAGACTCGGTGACAGAGCATCTGAACACATTTAATATTGTGGTAAGTCAATTATTATTTGTTGATATTAAAAATTTCAAATGAAGATAAGTGCATCAGTTTGTTGTGTTCTCTACCAGATTCATGGGATAGTATGGTTATTACAATAGGTAGAAATACAACTGCCTTTCAGTTTGATGAAATAGTCTCATCCTTGCTAACGGAGGAGATGAGACGGAAAAATATGGAAAGCCAAAATGGTGATGCCTTTTCTGTACGAGGACCGTCCTAGAACAAAAACAAAAATAAGTCATCGAGTGGGAGATCTAAATCTAGAGGGAGATCTAAATCTCCAGGAAAACCTATAAAGGTGGTGTGCTGGAAATGTAGAAAGGAAGGGCACTACAAAATGGATTGTAAATATAAAGCTCCTGACAAAGGAAATGGATCTGATGATGCTACTTCTACAGAGGAAAAAGCCACCTCAGGTGAAGGAGAGGATGTGTACTTGGCTTCTTCAAGTACACATGTAGATCATGATGCATGGTTGATTGACTCATGTGCATCCTTTCACTTCACTCCCCATAGAGAGTGGTTCTGCGAGTATGAGAAATATGATGGTGGTGATGTATTCTTGGGGTATGATAGGAAGGCTAGAATCATTCGTCGTAGAAAAGAAAAGTTGAAGTTGCAAGGTGGAAGGGTTAGAACACTTTCGGGTGTTCTGCATATTCCTGCATTGGCCAGAAATCTAATTTCTGTAAGCAAGGTAGATGATGCAGGTGTAAAAGCAGTGTTCGAGAAGGATACCTGCAAAATGGTTCGGGGAGCACTGGTATTGATGCAGGAAGTTTGGATTGGAACTCTGTACAAGCTACAAGGTATCACTATTATTGATGGGTGCAACAGTTCTGTGGTTCCTGAACGTGGACCAAAAATCTAGTGGTCTCTCGAGAGAAGACCATGTTGTGGGATCAAAGGCTTGGACATATTAGAGAGAAGGGCCTTTGAATACTTCATGGTAAAGGTATGGTAGAAGGTATGAGTAATAGCTCTCTGGATTTTGATCTCTATGAAAATTGTGTATATGGGAAGTAGAATTGGGTGAGTTTCCCCTTCAGTGGTAAGAGGGCGAAAGATATATTAGAGCTTGTGCACAATGATGTGTTTGGACTTG
The DNA here is from genome assembly GCA_031772625.1 of Pinus tabuliformis. Taxonomy (NCBI): domain Eukaryota; kingdom Viridiplantae; phylum Streptophyta; class Pinopsida; order Pinales; family Pinaceae; genus Pinus; species Pinus tabuliformis. Next base: position 915,980,794 of record CM062819.1, read on the forward strand.
TGAAGGTTCCATCACTAGGTAATTTTGTGTACTATGTATCATTTATAGATGACTTCTCAAGGAATACATGGATATATTTCCTTAAGAAGAAATTTGAAGTCTTTGACAAGTTTAAAGAATTTAAGGCTCTGGTGGAAAACCAGACGGAGAAGAAGATAAAAGTGCTGAGGACAGATAACGGTGGAGAGTTTTGCAGTAAGGAATTTGAAGAACTCTGTAAGAAGTGTGGTATAGCACGGAAGAAGACTACTCCATATACACCTCAACAAAATGGAGTTGCAGAAAGAATGAACAAGACATTGATGGAAAGGGTAAGAAGCATGCTCAATGGTGCCGGGTTAGGATAGGAATTCTGGGTAGAGGTCGTGGAGACTGCATGTTACCTGGTCAACGGATCACCTTCATTAGCATTGAAACATAAGACTCCAGAAGATGTATGGACTGGTAAGAAACCCTCTCTTTCATTTCTGAGGGTATTTGGATGTGATGCATATGTACATGTTCCAAAGGAGAAACGAACCAAGTTGGATAGTAAATCTGAAAAGTGCATCTTTATGGGGTATATGGATGGTTTAAAGGGTTATAAGCTTTGTAACCCAGTAACAAGGAAGGTTGTGTACAACCAAGATGTGGTGTTTAGAGAGGTGAAAGATGTTATTAAACATGAAGTCCAACCAAAGGAACCTAAGAATATAGAGTTTGAGCTAAAGGAGGAAGAATCAGACTCTACAACAGAGGAGGAATCACAAGATGAAGAGCCATAAACTCCAGGTGTGAGAAGATTAGTTCCAGAAAGAAGGTAGCTAGAATGGTATAGTCCATCTCCTTTCTGTTCAAACTTTTCTTTATCTATTACTCATGACGATCGCAGAACTGTGAAGGAAGCAGTAGATTCAAAGGATGGAAAACTCTGGAAAGAGGCCATGGTTGATGAAATGGCATCTTTGCATAAAAATGAGGCTTGGGATCTGGTGGAGTTACTAACTGGAAGGAAACCCATTAGCAACAAATGGGTGCTCAAAAAGAAGACAAATGCAGAAGGAAAGGTGGAGAAATACAAAGCTCGGTTGGTAGAAAAAGGTTATTCCTAGGTGCCGGGAATTGATTTTGGTGATATTTTTTCTCCTGTTGCCAAGATAACTTCTATTAGATTACTTTTATCTGTTGCTACGGTTTTTGATTTTGAGGTAGAACAGATGGATGTCAAGACAACATTTCTTCATGGGGATCTGGAAGAGATCTACATGAAGCAACCTGAAGGTTTTGCGAAGAAGGGTAAGAAATAATTGGTATGCAAGTTAAAGAAGTCTTTGTATGGGTTAAAACAACCACCAAGGATGTGGTATCAGAAATTTGATACATTTATACGGGGACTTGGCTTCACCAGAAGCAAAGCATATCACTATGTGTATTTTAAATTAATTGGTGAACGTGTTGTTTATCTAGTATTGTATGTGGATGATATGTTGCTGGTTGGAAATGACAAAGAAATTATCAACGATTTGAAGACCCATTTTTCCTCCAAATTCGACATGAAAGATCTTGGTGCTCCAAACTATACTTTGGGCTTGGAAATTAAAAGAAATCAGATAAAGAGGAAGCTCTGGTTAAAATAGAGGAAGTATGTCAAGATAATATTGTAGAGGTTTAATATGTAAGAGAGTAAACCAATGAAGGTGCCTATTCTTGTAGGTGTAGAGTTATCTGCTAAATAGTATCCCAAGGCACAAGAAGAGGTAGAGGACATGTCCCCTATTCCATATACAAGTGCAGTCGGTATCCTAATGTTTTCGATGGTCTGTACTAGACCAGATATTTCACATGCAGCGGGAGTATTGAGCAGGTTTATGTCAAAACTAGGGAAGGAGCACTGGACAGTAGTGAGGAGGGTTTTCAGGTATTTGTGTGGCACTAGTGATTATGGTCTGTGCTACCAAGGAATACTAGGATTGGATAGAGTGATGGATATTCATGGCTTTTTTGATGCAGACTGGGCTGGAGATCTGGATCATAGAAGATCTACAAGTGGGTATGTGTTTAACCTATTTGGAGGTGTCGTCAGTTGGATGAGTAAGAAGCAATTTGTAGTGGCACTATCAACTATAGAGGCAAAATACATGGCAGCAACTCATGCAAGCAAGGAAGTAGTTTGGTTGCAGAGATTGTGTTCAAGTATGGGGTTAGTATAGGGAGCTATAAGGATAGGCCATGACAGCCAAAGTGCAATTTTCTTGGCAAATAACCCTGCATATCATTCAAAGACAAAGCACATTAATGTTTAGTATCACTTTGTGAGGGATCCCATCCTAAAATCCTCATGGACACTTCCTGTTGCCTAAACATTGTTATCCTAGAAGGTATCAAAAAATTATTTGTTGGGCATTCCCTCTGTTTGGGCCATTTTGTAATAGTTTAATAACTTCTTAATATATGGTGGAACAACTAGGTGTGGGAAGAAAAAGATATTCCTCCATAGAGGTGAGAAAGAGGCACCTTCCCTTTATTGTGATTTTTTAAAATACCAATTGTGTGACATTTTCTAGCATATGCAACCCCTGAAATAATGAAACCAATCCCATTCTACTATCGAGTGTAGGTGTTGCTAGAATTTTGTTATTGTCATATCCTTTATTGTGAATTGGAAACTATCTTTATTAAGGTAGTTTCCAGTCATTTAAGAAAACTTGACAAAAATGTGATGCCATTCAAAATATTCTACTTGCAAAACAATCATATTTTAGGCTATTATAGAAACACACCAGTCATATATACTTGTTGGTCCATCTATTTAATGATTGTTTCCATCTGATGACGCCATTTTCAAACCTTAAAAATAGTTGAAAGCTTTATTAATCTAAAGCTCAATAAAATTGATGTTAAGTTATCCTAATCAAATATTATGAACCTTGAAACCTAATCTAACCTAATGAATGGAGTTCCAAGTGATGTGTCCATCAAAACTTAGGAATTTATTACCCAATACTAAAATCATAAGCATTTACGATTCTTACCTAAAAGGCGTAACACTATATCCCTCAAGTCATGTCCTAGAAATGTTAATGGAATCAGAGAAAGGGAAGTAATTGGAAAGGATAAAGTTGAACATGAATATTAGAAGGATTTTTGTATGCATTTATATTTTCAATATTTTTACAAATCCTATGTCCCTTGTTTTGAATTCTTCACAATTTTTTGTTGAAATATATTACGAGTTTTTAAAAGTTCGAACAATGGAAATATGTTTGCAATTATGATACAAAAGAAGTTTATTTTTATGAGACTGTAAGAACAACCAAGCATCAAAATTTTGAGTCCAAGTCATTGGATGTAAGTTTAATATAATTCCCTCAGTTCTTTCATGTAATTTTGAAGTGCATAATGTTTGGAAAGCTTCTTATATGTTGAATATTTTCAACCCTAAATTTCTTTGTTCCAATTAACATAGTGTTATTACTTATATATGCTTTACAAATATGAATCTTTGTGTGTATGCTTCTGCTCTTAAATTAACTTGAGAATATTATATAATTTTGTATATTGTCTATCGCGTTTATAAATCAATGCTAGGACACCTTTGTGCTAAACCTTTAAATATGTTTAAGTAGTAGGTTGAGGAGGCTCTTAAGATAGGAGAATCATTTGTAGGGGGTGGTTAATGATGGTATGGAAAATTGTTACAAAACATAGTAAAGTTGACTATTACTCCCATGTCAAACATGACTCAGCATAGAAATGAATTGAGTTAACTTGTTAATGAGTCAAATTTGCCACCAACTAGTTGACTCGCTGACATTGAGATTGAGATGCAAGTATTCACAGGTCAAACTCTAGCCTGCAAGTACTCAACAATTTTTCATAGGTCAATGAATTTGATTCATAATACTAATGAAACTTGGTGGGGCCCTTTATAAGTTTATATACCTAAGACAAGAAAAAAATTCCATTCTTCTTAGATATATTGGCTATGTTTTCCTAAGATTTTTCCAAATATGAGTTGAATTCTTGTTGTCCCACCTCCCTGAGTTTTTGGTGGAGCCAAGTTTTGTTTTTTATTTGGAATAATTTTATGGTCACATGTAAAAGTATTTTAGATAATTTCTTGAAGAGTAAAAAATGACAAGAGTCAACAAATCACATTCATATCTTGTTTCAAAATAACTACATTAAATTTTGAAGGCCTGCTAGACTACTATATACAAATAAATCTGAGTTTTTCAAGTTGATATAATAAATTTCTTGTGATTTAGTCATTTAAAAACCAACATCAATAAGTTGTGTAGCTAAGCATCTAGTTGATAGTATTGGACAATAAATACACACTCTCTACAGCTAGGTAAAGGCTCTAGTATGGTTGGGATGGAAGTTAGAACGATAAAAGCCTTTACAAGAACGTATGACTTCTCATCCATCCTCCTATGCCAAAGAAATTGCAACCTTTATAGAACACAATTATACAACAACCAGACTAGGAGGATGAGAGGCCTCAACCCAAATAAAGTTCAATGAAGGAGTTATGGATTTTCTGCTCCAAAAATAGAAAACAAAAGGCACTATTATTTATCGTATACAATTTAGATAATTTTTAACCAGACAGATTAGCAAGTGAAGAAACACAATTGTTCTCAACAAAAAAATCATTGAGTTAGGTTAAAATTTAGTAGGTAATGTAACATTGTAACCATAATGTTCACATGAGATGGTTTTAGTAACTGAATTACACATGCTCAAAAGAAAATTTAATACATATAGGATGGAACCCCTAATATGCACACGATATTCTTCAGGGACATTTACATAGGATTCTCATTCACAAATAGGAATATATGATATAATAAGTTCCTCACTCACCCTATAGGGTTAGTCACACATAACCCTTAAATTCACATTCAACAAACCATCAAATGCAAAGGTTTAAATTTTATTTCCACATCATATTATCTCGAACCATGTTGGCATAGAATTCACTCGTTTCTAAGATAAAATTCCCTTTCATCTATCAGCTATTCAGAATTATCATACTTAGAATTTACCCAAACATATAAAGACAATTTCAAAATGCATCTTCCTTTCATTAATAAAATTGTACATACATAATCATATATCATAAATTCTTCCATTATTGGTCATCCTCTTAGTTGATCATATTTTTGGATTTTACATTAGTTGGCCATCCCTCTTCTTATGCCCAAAGGCCTCTATTTTATACATGAAAATGCTTACATCTAATTCCTAAACAAGATCCTATGATTAGGCAACTAGCATTCAGAAAATAGATTCAGTGAATAACTCGTCAATATATGGCCTAAAAATTTCCTTTCAAATTGTGCTACTATAGCCCACAAGTTGCATGAGTTTCTGAAATAACAAAATGGCTCTATATTTGCTACTTTGCATAATTTGGGCTTTAACATTTTATTGCAAACTCGCAATGGTGTCACAAGATATTGTTTTTCGCTCCTCCATTCAGATGTTAGGGCTCAAAACTCATCATAAGGAAAGTATATGAGTTCTAACTACAAGTTTGAACTTGTGACAGGTTGTAAGTTTGATTAATGGGAAACTATGTTATTGGAACATTTCAATCTAAAAGAATTTTAAAATTACAATTTTTTTCTTAGTAGAGTTTGAGTAGTTATAAAGTGGAAAATAATTGTCATAATGTGGTAAGAGAACATATCTAATGGTGGAAACTCTCTAGAGTTATTCAATATAGATGTTTAAGCCTTTTGTATCAAGAAGGATGAAGTGAAGTTGAATAACCCCCAAGAAATAGAAGGCTTCGAAGCAATCAAATTATAAAGAGGGAAATTTGATTTATGTAACAAGTGTAATGTAGCTAGAGCATGTAAAATGCATACCCAAATAAGGGGTACACATACTCACACTAGGTCGAGACCTGGGTGCACTTGTGGTGCCCCCAAGTGTGGGACAACATAACTAGTCTAAGGGCCACAGATGCAGAATCCTTTAACAAAATTAGGGTTGTCCCCCCTTGACGGGTTTTTGGTTGTGTTACTTATCATGAGGGCATAGCCATTACAACGTGCATCAAACTAGTTATTGTGGGAATCATTAACCACCATAGTTTAATAAACCTGAGAATTTCATGGTTCGTTGTATGTGAATTTGAGGGTCATGTGTAACTAACCCTGTAGGATTAGTGAAGAACTTATTATATAATATATTCCTATGTGTGAATGAGAATCCTATGTAAATGTCCCTGAAGAATAATAAGTGCAGATTAGAGGTTCCATTCTATATTCATTAATTTTTTTTTTTAGCGATGTAATAGGGAATTGCATGTGACAAGGGCGTCATGGGCCCACCAATTTGACATGAAGTCATATATCATCCCCAAAAAATAAAAGTTAAATTTTGAATTAAATGTTTTATCATATACTTCACATTTTAGTTTTAAATTTTATGTTTCTAAGTTTAGTTATATACAAGTGAAACTTCTTCCAGAGTTGTCATGCATTAGTTTAGCCCAGGCGCCACCATGCAAAAGACCTATATTCAAACCTCAGCGGGCTTAAACCCTATTCGATATGAATTTCCCAAGTTTGACAGGGGTCTCCATATTTGTATAGGCTATGTCGAAGTCAACAAGTCTCTTATCTCCTTATATCTAACAAAAGAATTTCTCCCAGTCAAGAAAAATGTTACAATGATACCCATGCACATTGGATACATAGCAAAGAATTGATAGGTGATCATCACAAAACAAAAAATGGTTGATATTTAAAAATAATGTGTAAAAGATAACATTTAAAATTTTCTGTGTATTTAAAATATTCTCTTCAAAAAATAGTTGGAATGGAAAATATAAAAGTATGACGTCCAAAAGGAATCTTCTTCTTGTGTTTCTTTTATAATCAAATTGTACTTTTCTTTTTCAAGAAAATATGCATTCTTCCGTTCACCTTCCTACAAACCTAACTAATGTTAGATCTTACAAATTAATAATATTGATTTGTGCAATCATGTGGATGATTTTGTAACAGTTAGAGGTAACGGTGAAAAAAATTGCTTGTTAGCAACGATTAATAAAAGAGATGAAAAATAGGGACATAAAACAAGACAGGAAAATGCACGAGGTTAGAAATTTCAATAACTAAAACTATTTTTAAATCTGAGAAATGATCATGTATACACATCTTTCACATTTTTTCAGTTTTAACCTCATACAGAAATCACTTGCATAGGAATTCTAAAAAAATAACATAAAAAATGGTGAGAGCATAACACATAAAACAAATATACACAAAGATTTTCCCTTGGACCCTAAAACCAGGACTACCAGATTGATTTTTCATCATGTTCCTTTCAATGTTACAATACATATATATACATGTCGAATCATCCATAAACCTTGGATTAGAACACAAGCATAGTTCCATTGATCGAAAACCATCACACCCAAAACCATGTGTGAAATCAATGCACAAAACCATAGGTAGGTTTGCCCACCTAATATAGGGTCCACAAAAATTTTTCCTAGGGTGCTGCCTCAGTGCCCATAGAGGGGGGTTTTCATCCCCCCTATGACCCCCCCGGTGCAACGAAGGTAGAGCTCCGTCCCCCCAGTTGAGCTACTAGGGCTAGTCATGGAAAGAATATAACACAACCCATCATTCTCCCACTCATTGTTTTCTTTCCACTGGGGGTCAGAGGAGAGCATATTCATTGATCCAGCCTTGAAATGTCCATTGTTTCTCTACACCAAGAGAACTTCTCAGTGCTCAAATATTTTTTCAATGTATCTACAGTATTCTTCAAAGTATCCACCTTTACCAGGAACACCCTTTTGTCTTCTACCATATCCCTCACAAAATGATATTGAACATCAATATGCTTTGTCTTTAAATGATAAGCAGGGTTCTTTGCCAAGAAAATTGCACTTTGGTTGTCATAGTATACCCTTATATCTCAATGTACTAACCCCATACTTGAACACAATCTCTAAACAAAACTTCTTTCTTTCTTGCGTGAGTGGCAGCCATGTATTCTGCCTCTATAGTTGAAAGTGCCACTACAAATTATATCTTACTCATCCAACTGACTAAACCTCCAAATAGGTTAAACACATACCCGCTTGTAGATCTTCTTTGATCCAGATCTCTAGCCTAGCCTACATCAAAAAAGCCATGGATGTCCAAAACTTTGTCCAATCCTGGTCTCCCTTGGTAGCACAAACCATAATCAGTAATGCCACACAAATACCTAAAATCATGCTTCACTATTGTCGAATGCTACTTCCCTAGTTTTGACATAAACCTGCTCAATACTCCCACTGCATGTGCAATGTCTATTCTCGTACAAACCATTGCATACATTAGACTACCCAATGCACTTACATATGGAACGTGGGACATGTACTCTTCCACTTCTTGTGTCTTGGGACACTATTCAGCAAATAACTTTACACCTACAAGAATAGGAACCTTCACCAGTTTACTATCCTGCATATTAAACTTTGCATTATTCTCTCGACATACTGCCTTTGATTTAACCAGAGCTTTCTCTTTTCCTGATCATGTTTAATTTCCATGCCCAAAATATAGTTTGCAGCACCAAGATCTTTCATGTCGAATTTGGAGGACAATTTGGTCTTCAAATCATGGATAATTTCCTTTTCATTTCCAACCAGCAACATATCCTCCACATATGAGACCAGATAAATAACACGGCCACCAATTAATTTAAAATACATGTAGTGATATGGTGTTGTTCTAGTGAAGCCAAGTCCCCGTATAAATGTATCAAAATTTTGATACCACATCCTTGGTGACTATTTTAACCCATACATAGAATTTTTTAACTTTCATACCAATTATTTCTTACCCTTTACTACAAAGTCTTCGCATTGCTTCATGTAGATCTTTTCTTCCAGATCCCCATGACGAAATTTTGTCTTCACATCCATCTATTCTACCTCAAAATCAAAAGTAGCAGCAACAGATAAAAGTAATCTAATACAAGCTACCTTCGCAACAGGAGAAAAAATATCACCAAAATCAATTCCTGGCACCTGGGAATAACCTTTTTCTACCAACCGAGCTTTGTATTTCTCCACCTTTCCTTCTGCATTCATCTTATTCTTGAACACCCATTTGCTGCCAATGGGTTTCCTTCCAGCTGGCAACTCCACCAGATCCCAAGCCTCATTTCTGTGCAAAGATGACATTTCATCAACCATGGCCTCTTTCTAGAGTTTACCATCCTCTAAATCTACTACCTTCATAGTTCTGGGATCATCATCGGTAAAGCAAAATTTGAATAAAAAACAGATGGACTAGACCTTTCTAGTTGCCTTCTTTCTTGAATTGATCTTCTCACAACCAGAGTTTGTGGCTCTTCATTTTCTGATTCCTCTTCTGCTGTAGAGTCTAATTCTTCCTCCTTTAGATCAAAATCTATCTTCTTAGGTTCCTTTCGTAGGACTTCATGTTTAATAACATATTTCACCTCTCTAAACACCACATCTTGGTTTTACACAACCTTCCTTGTTACAGGGTTCCACAGCTTATAACCTTTTAAACCATCTTTATACCCAATAAAGATGCATTTTTCAGATTTACTATCCAAGTTTGTTTTTTCTCCTTTGGAACATGTACATATGCATCACATCCAAATACCCTTAGATGTGAAAGAGAAGGTTTTTTACCAGTCTATACCTCTTGTGGAGTCTTATCCTCCAACACGTATGAAGGTGATCTGTTAACTAGGTAACATGCAATCTCCACCGCCTCTGCCCAAAATTCTTGTCCTAAAACGACACCACTGAGCATGCTTCTTGACCTTTCCATCAAAATCATGTTCATTCTTTCTTCAACTCCATTTTGCTCAGGTGTGTATGGAGTAGTCTTTTTCTATGATATACCACACTTCTTACAGAACTATTCAAATTCCTTCTTGCAAAACTCTCCACTGCTATCTGTCCTCAACACCTTTATCTTCTTCTTTGTCTGGTTTTCCACTAGAGCCTTAAATTCTTTAAATGTGTCAAAGACTTTAGATTTATTCTTGAGGAAATATATCCATGGATTCCTTCAGAATTCATCTATAAATGATACATAGTACACAGACTTACCCAGTGATGGAACCGAAATAGGCCCAAACACATCATTGTGCACAATCTTTAATATATGTTTCGCCCTCTTACCACCAGAGGGAAAACTCACCTGATTCTGCTTCCCATATACACAATTTTAAGAGAAATCAACATCCATAGAGCTATTAGACATACCTTCTACCATACCTCTACCATGAATTATTCGAAGGCCCTTATCTCCAATATGTTTAAGCCTTTGATGCCATAGCATGGTCTTTTTTCTAGAGACCACTAGATTTTCCGCTCCAATTTCAGGAACCACAGAACTGTTGCACCCATCAATAACAGTGCTACCTTGCAGCTTGTACAAAGTTTCAATCTGAACTCCCCACTTCAATAGCAGTGCTCCTCGAACCATCTTGCAGGTAGCTTTCTCGAACACTGTTTTTACACTTGCATCATCCAACTTTCTTACAGAAGTCAGATTTTTTGCTAATGTAAGAATATGTAGAACAATCGGAAGTGTTATAATCCTTCCACCTTGCAACTTCAAATTTACTTTTTCACGACCAATGGTTCTAGCCTCCCTATCATACCCTAAGAAGACATCACCACCATCATATTTCTCATACTCTTAGAACCACTCTCTATGGGGAGTGAAGTGAAAGGATGCACCCAAGTCAATCAACCATGCCTCATAATCTACATGTGTACTTGAAGAAGAAGCCAAGTACACATCCCCACCTTCATTTGAGGTGGTTTTTGCCTCTATAGAAGGGGCATAATCAGGTCCCTTTCCTTTGTTACGAGCTTTAGATTTATAGTCCCTTTTGTAGTTCCCTTCCTTTCCACATTTCCAGCAAACCTTGACAGCTTTTCCTGGAGATTTATACTCCCTCTAGATTTAGATCTTCCACTCGAAGATTTATTTTTGTTTATGTTCTAGGAATGTACTCGTACAGATAAGGCATCACCATTTTAGCTCTCCATATTTTTCCATCTCATCTCCTCCGTCAGTAAGGATGAGACTATTTCATCAAATTGCAAGGTAGTTGCATTGCTACCTATTACAACAACATGACTATCCCAAGAATCTAGTAAAAAACACAACAAATTGATGCACTTATCTCCTTCTGAAATTTTAATATCAACAGATAATAACTAGCTTACCATGGTATTAAATGCGTTCATATGCTCTCTCACCGAGTCTCCATATTTCATCCTCAGGTTATACAATTTTTTCATAGGAATAGTTCATTCACTAGAGACTTAGATTGGTACAAAGTCCCTAAATTGTCCCACAAAGCCTTCGCCGTAGCTTCCCCTGATACATTCAACAATACTGAATCTGAGACACACAATCATATTGTGTTTTTTCCTTCTGATCCAACTTCTTCCATTCTTCATAATAAACTTTTGTTGGTTTAGTGCCTAGATTTACCGCGATCTAATGATCTTTTTCCACCAACAGATCCTCAATCTTGAGCTTCAACAACTCAAAACACTGACCATTAAATTTCTCAATCTCTATATTTCCACTTCTCACCATCTTCTTTCACCACAAGAATCGATCTCGTAGATCTCCTACTGAACAGGGTCTTGTTATCGGGAAAAATAGTGTCCATTTAGAGCTACTAGTCCCACTAAGATGTGCAGCTATCTTAGAAACAAGAAAACCAAAGTTACTTGTGTTTTCCTTTATGAAAGATAGATGAGAGAGAAGCAGAGAGTACTGTCACACGGAATTTGTCAAGGGTGCGGACACGACTGACCTTCCTAGAAGTCTAAGACATTCTAATGACAAACAAGACAAAATGGAGTGATCTTTCTCTAAATACACCTTTTACAACATGAAAACTACAAGTGTTTAGGCTTACCTTATTCCAAAACGCTGTTGTTGAAGTCCGTTCTTGACGATCCGGATGAGCTCCTCCTTCAAGTCAATTCCTGCAACCACAAACAATCAAACAATTACCAAGCACTTGCATTTCATATAATAAAACATATATTCAACATGCAGACCAAGGAACACATGAAATAACTCATTAACACAAGCTATTGAGAAAAATAAACCAGTTTGTATTAATAACGAAACAAAGAAACTCTTACAACCTGGCCTTGGTGTTGTGCAAGTTCCTCCCAGGGTCCATCAAGGGTTTTCCTCTACTTTGACAAAGCTCACCCTCTCCAAGTAGAATCAAGTGAAGACAATCTCTCCTCACAAAGGCTCTAATGGAAGACCTAAATCCTGCAGCATTTACCCAAAGAAAATGTATAGTTCCAACCTCCTCTCCTTCTGGCTCAATGCCTTTATTTATAGTGCTGTAAAGAGGTTATTCAGGTCCACTATCAATGGGATCATCCCCCTCTATGGGTGGGATAGCTCCCTTATTGATGGGATAAGTTCCCCTTTAATAGAGATACATGAACCAACTGGAGGCGCATCCATTTCATCAAACCGACCTCTAGAATGTTCTAGAAGTAACCACAAGTAACTTTTTCAAGATAAAACTCGCGCATTTTGCCTTTTACAGAGGGACGCACCTGTCCCTTAACATACAGAGCATCCATGGACGCAGATTTTGTGAACATGGTCAGCGTCCCCGCAGGTAAGGCTAGAGAGAACCTGCGACCCCAGAGATAAACATAGTTTTTACAAGACTTTCTCTCTCCTTTGAGTTTGAGATGGATAACAGAGGCATGAGACTTGCCTAAGAGGGTAGCATGACTGTTGATTTGAGCCATACTAACTGTAAGTAGTCAAGGTGACATTTTTTAGTGTAACAGATTGCCCCCTAAAGTGCGAAGCCTGGAATAGAATAGGGTTTTGTAATTCTAGGAAGGGTGAAGCGCTTTATCATTTCAAGGATTGCCTTGTGGATGGCCTGGTTGGAACCTGCAATTTTCAACACAAAATACATGGATAAGATTATATCATCACTGAGGTAGGCATTCCCATACTCAGATTCAAAACTTTAACTAATGGACTAACTATTCTGATACAGGAATGATCTTGCAGTACATCATTTTTATAGACTTTTGTAGACACAGTATGGACGCAGCCATCTGTTTATGATTAGTCTACATAGATAATGAATACAAAACTCCTCGCAGCCTGGATGGTAGAAACTAGATCCAGGGTCTTCACTTCTACTTCCCGAATTGGTACGATTCTAGCCATGTGATTAAATGATTCGATGTCGAACATGGTAGAAACCACTTGATTACCAGTCAATGATGTAAACTGTTAACAAGCGTGAGAGAAACCACCAGTAATGTCAATGGTTCTCAAAGTACCAAGCACAACCCGTGAAATGTGAATAGATGTTTTGATGTCGAACACTTCACGGAATCCTCTGATCGAAAGTCAATGATGTAAACTGACGTCAAAGGCGAGAAACCTGCCATTGATGCATGCAGACTTCAAGGTACTGTCGATTCCTAAGTCATCTTTCTAGATAATGTGTCGATGTCGATAGAAAGCGACCCGTTGCAGGCAAGCCCGCAACACGAAATCATTGTTCAAGTTGAAGAAATGTTGCTGTAAGGACTGACTCAGGGATGGTCAAATGGATGACAAGTATTTTGCAGATGAAAGTTTTTTCTTGCAGACCTCTTGAACACATAACGACACAACAGATGGCTTGGTGACGTATAACTCAAAGTTAACCCCTGGAACCCGGTTAAAGACTTTCAAAGTGATTTGGTCAACTGTGAGGTAAAAGATTTCCCAACCCAGGTGAATGAAAAGTGTCGTGTTCAAGAACGGTAATAAAGTTTCTTCTGAGACAAAAGGTGACAAATAGGTTCATTCTTCTCTTTTTTCCCCCACCATTTCTGGCAAGTACCTCTTTATTTTTAACAAGCTTGAGGAGGATAACATATGCTTGATTATAAGCTCATCCTTCGGACGAGTCCAACCTAGTTTAAATTCGAACCCTAGGAAGGAGTGGTTCGTTCCTGTTTGTAATTGAACAGGTCCTCTACTGTAAAAGTTTAACGAGCCCAGTATAGGAGAAACTCGGCGTTTTTCAATTTTAGAGAGTCTGAAAAAACTAAAGGAGACTCCACGTTGAACTTTTTCGTATATTTGTGTCCCTCAAGCCCGAAAAAGTATAAAATAATACCTGGGGGAACCGCTTGATCTTGCGACCAAGGAGTACTTTCATAATAGTGTCGTTAACCTGAAAAGTAAAAAGCGATCAAGGACACGTCGTTTTATTTCCTTATCGAGTTCGAAACGACAAAAACCCGGCAATCTTTTCCTGATTTTGCGGTCAGAAAAGAGCTAAAAGGGGACCGTCTTTTAATTCCGTTTTAACGAGTGAAAAAGAAACACTCGGCGATCTTTTCATGTTTTAGGAGTCAGAAAAGGGCTTAAAAGATGACTCTGAAATTTTGTTTGTGAAAAATTACAATTTCCCTCGAAATCCCTTTGTCCTGCACAAAAGCGACACATTACTCATACCTGTTTAAAATAGGCAAAAATACATTCAAAAACATCTTTTCATGGTAAAAAATGAACTAATTCATCCAAAAAACCTATAAAAAGACCTTTTACCATGTCATTTTTACCGTTTCACTGTTGAGGTTGAAAAAGGAGCTTTTGACAAGAAACTTCCCGTGGTCGCTGCGGAAAATCTGACCGTTGGAATCGAACGCCGTCTCATCCAGGTATTTTACACATCCTACTCTGCATTTCTATCCGTTTAGAATCAATTTTTAGGTTTTAGTTTCATTTTTTGGGGGGGTTTTGGTTTTGGAATGCGCCTCTCGGCGGACGCAGGTGCCCTTCGGGTGACCTGCGTCCCCCGACTTTTTCTCATACGGGAAAACGGTCGGAAGACGCAGCCCGCCTTCAGGCCAGCTGCGTCCGGGCGCCCTGTGCTACAAAGCCGGGGTGCGTCCTCCGAGAAACGCGCATTTCAAAACCCCAACTCTCTCAAAAAACCACCAAAAATTCCCAAATTAATTTCTAATGCTATTTTTGATATGCAGGGCATTAATCATGTTAGACTGGAGAGAAAGAGAGCATGTAGAGGAAGATGAAGCTGCGATAAATCATCAACCTTCCCTGGATGCCCTAAGAGCATGCGGATTATACAAATATTGGACCATACCGGGCATGAGGGGCCAGGTAAGATTCTTGGAATGGCTGGTTGAGCGATGGAACGTACAAGAACAATGCTTTTACATAGGAGGGCACCAGCTCGAGATAGAGCCCTCGGATGTATACTTTCTCACTGGCTTGCCAAACAGAGGTGAGCAACTCAGTCTTGCGGGGACTAGGCCGGGTGGCCAATCCCTTGATAGTCTCCGCGAGAATTGGTGCACACCTAGGGCTCACCATTCAAAAGGCATAGAGATAAAACACATCACTCTACCGGAACTCAAAGTCATAGCGTTCACGGTTACCAGAATTTGCGGCGCGGCCGCTTTACACATTGCTTCCGGATCCCAAATGCGGATGGCAATTGACTGTTACCAAGGCACCATTTTCAACTGGTGTGAAGCTGTGTCGGCTCATATGAAGAGCCAACTGACCAAGGCAAAGAACGGACGACTAAAGACTTTTGGATATGGGCCTATAGTCGTGAGCTTTGCCTTGGAGAGAATTCCAATGCTGATCCCTCAGCAACTCACTGTTGATATCTTGGGTCCTCAGCAGCCAAAGCTGATACGATGGGTTGCGGTGATGGCCCGGCATCCTGACGAGGGCGCGACAGTAGTTCGATTCTCAGATAGTTATTTTGACTGGTTAGAGGGCCAGCTTTTTGTGATACAGGACTTTCCGTATGCCGGAATGGATTTCAGAGGTGATCCGGACATGGTTCTTCCACAGGGAGAACAATGGGACGACAGAGGTACTTTTTATTTTCACAAGTTTTCTAGTTATGTATTTTTTGTATTTTTTATATATATCGTCTCAAAACTAATAGTAAATCTTTCAAAATGCAGATGTTGGTCCACAGCGTCCAGCCAACCTCCGGCCTTATGATAGACTACATCCAGCTGCACCGGTACCGGCCCCACAGGACGCGACAGCAGAAGTACTAGCTGAGTTGGAGCATGATCTAGAGCGTCTCACGGCAGATATACCTGAGACTACTATGGATGACATTCCTATCAGGCTTCAGCGCTTCGTAGTCGCGGTCCCTGGACCGTTTAGGAGATTTTTGCGTAAGGTAGCCCGCGCAGTGGTGTCGTACAGAGAGCACCACCAGTGATTGACTAGTCACTTTTGTAGTCACATGTGACATTTTTGACTTTTTGTACTATCATTTTGCCGATCATAAGGTGTTTTAAACCTATGATCGAAGACGATGTATATATTTTTTGACACACTTCTATCTATATATATCACTATTACCGGCTTATCTTGTTTAACATATGTGATGAAATGTTTTTAAATTTACTTGCATGATTATCGTAAATGTCTGTCCAACATTCGAGAAGCAATTGCATCTGCTAATGTATTCAAAGACCTTGGAATATGTTGATATTCAATGTAATCAAATTCACGTTCCAAGAGACGCACTCTCAAAAACAACCTTAATAACACAGGATTTCTAATGGCATAAACTCTATTAAGCTGTAATACAACAAGTTCAGAATCTAACCTCACTATCAAACGTCGAATTCCAAATGAAATAGATTCGGATAATAATTCAACCACTGCACTGTATTCTGCAATGTTATTCGTTGTTTGACCGAGGCTTACCCCATGCATAGAAACTAACTCGTCAGAGGGCGAATAGATAACCCAAGCTGCGGAAGAGATATTCCGTGTACTACGACAAGCACCATCAGCAAATCCAATGTATGTTTGGAGAGGCGTCGACATCTACAATATCAAGAGTAAAACCAAGATAAGCCAGAATAATGACGAAAAACCACACTTGCTAAGCTAAGCACACTGACTAAACTAACACACTTGCTAGCTAGAAAGAAAATCTAACCTATCTAAAAATTTCTCCATACCCATCATTTTAAGCATAATACCTCTTTAGGTAAAGTCCATTTCTGGGTTTACCCAAAGAGTCCCCATCAAAATCAACTAACTCATAAGCCCCTTTTGCTAGCTTTCGCTTTACAATGTAGGGCCCATGCCACATGGGAACGAATTTTCCGGCACCTAGCTTATCGTTAGCTTGATCATATAATAGTACTAGGTCTCCTTCCGAAAAACTTCGAGGGGTTACATTTTTATCGTACTGAGCTTTCATTCGTTTCGCGTGAGTCTCGATAGCTAAAGTAGCGTCACGTCGAGTCTCATCTAATTTAGCCAAGTATAATAACCGTTTCTCCTCTTCGGAAGTAGCTGGAAGTAATTCGACAGCCATTTGAAGTGATGGGATTTCGCATTCAATAGGTAACACAGCTTCTAAGCCATAAACTAGCTGGAAAGGGGTGAAACCTGTTGAATTTTTCACTGAAGTTCGATATGCCCATAGCGCCGAAAATAACATGTTATGCCAATTCGTTCGATGGATACCAATGATCCGTCGAATCATGATGACTAGAACTTTGTTGATTGACTCAACCAAACCGTTGGCTTGCGGATAATAAGGAGTAGAGCTATCGTGGCGCAAACCAAGCTGGCTTGTAAGCTCAGTCATCATGACGTTTCGAAAATGGCTCCCATGGTCAGTAATGATTGCTTGTGGGACACCAAACCTAGTTATGATATGATTGAATACGAAAACTGCAGCTGTCTTGCCGCTTGCGTCGAATGTAGGCATCGCCTCGGCCCATTTTGTAAAATAATCAACCGCGAGGATGATATACGCATGCCCCCCGGCCGAGTGAGGGTTACAAGTAATAAAGTCAATGCCCCATTTGGCGAATGGACCAGCGGCAATTATAGGGTGGAGAGGAGCAGGTGGAGCGCGCATCTTTCGATCAAACACTTGACAGTTGTGGCATGTTCTGACAGCAAGGATACAATCTTTAAACATAGACGGCCAGAAATAGCCAGCGCGCAACACCTTCTGAGCTGTGGCATACCCAGACATATGACCGCCACATGCTCCAGAGTGACAATCATTCAAAACTCTCTCAGCCTCTTCGTGAGTTAAACAACGTCGAAAAACTAAGTCTGCCCCCCGGCGATAAAGTGTATCTCCAATAATTCTGTATTGCTGGGATCGAAACCGAATTTTTCGACGGTCTTCCTTGGAAGCTTCAGGCCGAAAGGTTTGGGTTTGGAGATAGATGATTATATCCCCATACCACGGATCTAAAGTGCTAATAAGAAACAAAGATTCGTCCGCAATGGACTCCTCTGCCACAGTCTCTGTGTCAGCACTCGGGAAATCACACATCAATTCCGCAAAAACTAAAGATTTCTTAGACTTGGACTTCTCGAACTCCAAGTCGAACTCTTGCAGGATAACAATCCATTTAGAGTACTTGCCCCCTAGCAGTTGTTTTGTCAAAATATAAATCATAGGGTTGCAATCCGAAATAACTGTAGTCTTGCGGAGAAGAATGTAGTGACGAAAACGCTGGACAGCTTGAACGGCTGCCAGGGCCAATTTCTCCACATGCGAATATTTTAACTCAGTGGGATTTAAGGTTCTACTAAGATAATATATCACATGCTCTGCTTTGAATTCATCTTCTTGAACTAACACCATTCCAATGGTGGAATGCGAAGCTGCGAGGTATAAGAAGTAGTCCTGGTTGTAGTTGGGAGGATGCAATAACGGTGCATGGGTCAACGCGTGTTTCAGTGCATCAAAAGATTGTTGGGCAATCTCGTCCCAAAAGAATTGTGCGTTCTGTTTCAACAACCGTGTAAAACCTTTAGTGACCTCGGCGTAGTTTGGGATGAATCGGCGTAAAAAGTTCGCTTTCCCTTGCAAACTTTGGAGTTGGCGCAAACTCGAAGGAGGAGGCAATTTGATGATAGCCTCGACTTTCGAGGGATCGACGCGAATGCCGGCTTTTGAAACAACAAATCCCAGCAATCGACCTGTTTCTATACAGAAAACACACTTGTGGGGATTCAACCGAATTCGATAATGCCTACACCTCATAAAGATTGCTCGTAGGTGGACAAGGTGATCAGCTCGTTGTAAAGAATGAGCAGGCAAATCATCGAGATAGGGTTGCACAATGTGCTTGATGTCATGAAATGCATAAGACATCGCCCGTTGAAAAGTGGCCCCGGCATTCTTAAGTCCAAAAGGTAATTTGCAATAAGCAAATGTCCCCCATGGACAAATGAATGCCGTTTTTGGTTGATCGGCAGGTAGAATATTGATTTGATTATAGCCTGAGAAACCATCCATGAAGGAAAACATCTCACTTCCGGCACAATCATCAATAATTTGATCGATATAAGGCGTAGGATAGTTGTCTTTTGGACAAGCTCGATTGATATCCCTATAGTCGATACAGATTCTTATTGTTCCTTGTTTTTTATTGACGGGAACAATATTCGATACCCAATCCGTTAACGGGATCGGATAAATGAAACCTGCTTTCAACAGCTTTTCGACTTCTGCTTTAATCGCAGCCGCTTTTCGAGGGTGAATCTGACGCAACCGTTGCCGAATGGGTTTAGCATCCGGGTAGGTTTTGATTTCATGAACAACAATGGCAGGATCAATTCCCGGCATTTCCTCGTAAGACCAGGCAAACACGTCGCGGAATTCTTGGAATAGGGCCTTGTAAGTTTGGATTTCTTCTTCAGTACATGCGGCACCTATATGAATGTTCTCCTCGATTCCGGGCTTCACTGAAATATCAATGGGAATAGTACGAGAAATATTCCCTAAATTCAGCTCTGAATCAGAATGTTTCGTTGGATCCTGAGCGTCTTTGACATATTCAGCGGTAAAGATAGATGAAAAATCATTTTCAAATGCATCATCCTTAGGTAAAAACGAAGATCTGTGATGGAGATCTTCCCATGGTAGATCATCTACACTTAGGATTTCGCGAAGTTGTTCGTCAGATGACACTTCTTCGGGAAACGTTATCCGTTCTAAGGGTGAGGTGAAAAGTGACTCTTCACTGACCACATTCATTTGGTCGGTTGAATGAAAGTCGGTAAAAGACATAAGAGCTTCATAAGCAATCTCATACGGACTCAACGGCATAACATCACCGAGTGAGTCTAGCTCAGAGTCAGAGGGAACATACCAAGGATCATCATAAATAATGTTTTCTGACGTGATCATATGAATTGTTGCAAACGAAGGGTCTGCATTGAGTGGAGGGAGAGGAAAAGTTCCCAGTAAACCGGAATCCTTAACTAAACCTACACCAATGTCCCTATAAGGGATTGTCGTTTTACCAACATGCTGGATAGTTTCTAAAGAGGTTGGGTCGGATGAAAAGTATGTCAGCTGATCAATAGTCACGATCTTACCGTTATGTGGAAACTTAATGACTCTGAAGACCGATGAAACGACCGCTGTCATAGCATATGACCAACTTCGACCCAAAAGAAGGTTGTAGTCTAGAGGGGCATCAACCACTTCCACATCCAGACTAACGGTTTTACCTTCGACCCCTATAGGCAATTCTTGTAGAATACCAAACGGACGGAACCCACGGCCATCAAAGGCCTTAAGGATGGTGGGGGATTGGTTCAACGAAGGAGAACCAAGCGATCTCCAACATTGAATCGACATAATACACGTAGAAGCTCCCTCATCAATCACAGTCCGATGAATAGGCCTGTTTTTGACTATCACTGGAATTTGGAAAGCCATTTGATGGGGGAGACGCGGTGTACTACTTTCTAGATCAAAGATCATTAGGTTCGGGTCCTGAACATCGACAGCTCCAATAGCCGACAAAAGCAATTTTCGTTGCGCTGGACATGATTGCAGCACTTCGAGTGCCGACATTGCTGAAGGTGAAACAGCTAAGTCTTCAACAATGTTGTAATTCTGGGCTGCTCTCGCATGTGGATTGAAAGCAGACCTTCGAAGTACACCCTTGGCGGGCGGCTTAATCACTAAGTCTGGGTTAGGTTTTTCGATCTGTAGTGGATCGGAACCAGGAGCTGAGGTTGATGGGTTAGAGTGAGAAGATTCTGCTTCCTTACCATCAACAGGAGCCTTACTACCATAATCTTGCGATCGAGTCGCAATCCTGACATGAGACATCATCAAAATGGGTTCTTCACTGGCATTCGAAGAAGAACCTATCATCTTATTCTCCTGCTCTGGAAATGGATTTTTTAACACAGCAGGAGTGGGAGAACCTTTGACTATTTTCACTACCTCGGCCCGATGAGGGCAGTCTCTCGTAAAATGATCTTCTTCACAAATAAGACAAGGATATCGAGGTTTGCGCTTTTCGTCATTGGTTTCCGACTTTTCCGTTTTCTCCTTTGGAGCCTTGTCTGCTTTAGCCTTCTTCTTTCCTTTCTTCTTTCCACCGTTTTTGGATTTGGCCGTAGATGACTCTACAGCGTGAATGTCGGCGGTAAGTTCAGGAGGAGAAGACTCTCCTGTCGGAGAATCAGGCAAAGTGATAATTGGAGTATTGGAGGCCTTGGAAGACTTCTTCTTACTCTTCGTAGTCACGATACCGATCATACCATCAGCGGCATGAGATCCCGAAGGAGCAGCAGCGATTTGGTTTGACTTTGGAAGATCCGGAATTTTCTCGTGTAACGTACCCGACTGAGTGTAAACTAAGTCAAGGTATTGTGCCTGAGCAATGACTTGCTCCTCAGTAACTACTCCGGCCTTAGCTACATCTTCAGTAATTCTTGGTAATAATGATTTGACAAACCATTCAGCTAAGATTTGGTCCGGGATAAAAACTTTCACTAATCTTCTTCGACGTCTCCACTCATGGATGTGATCAGAAATGTACGTGGATGTCGATTGTTTTAGCGAAGTTAATAATTCTGTACCATTATCGTATCTGACTGGTAACTGAAAATGAGTTAAGAACGAGGTAGCTAACTGGCTAAAGTTGTAAAAAGAGGCCCGTGGTAACTCAATGTACCACTTGGCTGCGAGACCAATGAGTGTACGCTGGAAAAGACGTAAGCGGATGGAATCATCTGAGATGGAATTTGATGCACACCAGAGGTGGTAAGTCATCACGTGATTAGACGGATCCTCTCCAGACTTACCTTCGAACTTGGGTATATCGCTGGGCAACTTATTTGGCATTGGCGGCCAGAACGGAAGATATTGAATTGGATCGTTCGTTAGGCGCGTCAAGTCGGGTAAATCTAAAGTCGCAATAAACGGTAACTGCCGGTTAGGATCTCTAAAACTCTGAGTCACAATACCAGCCCCAGGAGGAGGATATCCAGGATAACTAGGAACAGGAGTCGCATTTGGGATATTATATCCTCCTGGAAAACCAGGATTAACCGGACCGTACTGGGGTTGCTGAGGTGGTTGATAAGTGTACCCAGGATACGGTTGATACTGGTAAACCGGTTGTTGGGCAGCTTGCCCAGGTTGATACTGTCCCTGGTACGGAGGTTGAACAAATTGAGGTTGAGTAGTAACAACCGTACTTGTACCAGGTTGGCCTGCAGGCATCTGGACTGTGGTTTGAACCGTGGGTCCAGACAACGGTACAGATGTCTGAGGAGTGGTTACAGGGACAGTAGAAACCGGAGCTGCCGATACTCCAGAAGTAAGCATGGTAGATGAAGCGGTAGTTGCTGCAGCCGTGTGAGGTGGAGTACCAGGTGCAATTGGCGGCTGAGTAACTACAGAAGTTACAGGGGTCTGAACACTTGACTGGACAGGTTGCGGTTGCTGGGGTGGACCAGGAACTGCAGGTTGTCCTGCTTGAGGTACCGACTGTATACTTGGTTGCGACATCTGTTGACCCTGTGACGGATCCCATGTTAACATTCCAGGGTATTGACTCGTAACAGGTTGAGGATACTGAGATCCATAGCCGTATTGAGGATAGGGTTGATAACTGTAAGGTGCAGTCCCATATGATTGCCCTTGAGGTGGTTGATAACCTTGACCAGGGTATTGACCCGTAGGTTGATAACCTTGAGGTAAATACGAATACTGGGGTTGACCTTGACCTTGAGGTTGGTATCCTTGAGGTTGATACCCTTGGGGTTGATACCCTTGGGGTTGCCATCCTTGAGGTTGCCATCCTTGAGGTTGATACTGATACTGAGGTTGACTTTGGGGTACATATTGAGGCTGGGGTTGATACCCTTGGGGTTGATACCCTTGAGGTTGCCCCCCAGTCACAAATGAAGTACCTTGAGGTTGCCCCCCAGGCATTAACGAAGGTTGCCCCCCAGGCGGTAATTGGCCACCTTGAGGTTGGTTAATGGGAGTTGAACCTGACATCATATAAACTTCACCTATACTCAATGGTACATTACCACTGTTTCCAACTAATAACCCATGATCAATGGGTTGAGGAGATGCTCCCGCAAAGGTACCAGAAAGTGATTGATACCCAGTAGGAACAGAAGGACCGCCATGTAAAAATGATTCAGGACTTTGTGAAAACACAGATGACTGACCAGACATATTTACAGGAGAATGAATTCCTCTAGGTGGAACCGGAGTACGAGGTGTAGAAAAACCTACTGAGTTGTCTAAAAAATTGGTTAATGCAAGGTACCAAGATTCACTTCTAGGAGGACTGTAAAAGATGGATTCACGCTCCCTTAGATCAAGGGTAATTAGATCTTCAGAATCAGAAACGCCTATTTCTTCCTCTGGAACAAGTTCTTCTATAGCAATTAATCCAACAGGAAGATTTTCGGTGATAATTCTTTCTATTCTTGGTGAATCAGGAACACTAGGAGTTGGAGTAACAGGTTCTGAAATTTCAGGTTCTTCGCCTGTTTCACTGGCAGATGAAAAACTACCAGCAAGCTCGGAAACTGTAACAGCTTCGGGATTGTAACCTGTTTCTAAACTTTGGTAATCTGGATGGACTACCAAGGAAGATTCTCCTTCTTCAGGTGATCCTACTCTACTGCCACTAGGAGGAGTTACAAGGACCTTTAACCCTTCTAAATGACCCGGAATGTCTTCAGGAGATTCACCCCGCGATTTACGGAGTTTTCTTAACAAATCTATTCCGGTAACAATCTCAGGAGACTTGCCCCGAAGTCTACGGGACTGTCTCGGTAATTCCGCCACAATTAAAGATTTTAACTACAACACACGAAAACAAAGTAAAAAATTTCAAATCAAACCACCTAAAGTCTTCTAAAGAACCAATCAAATTTGAAGCACACGCCTAAATAATCTAGAGCGTCAAACCACACACAAACAGTAGTCTTCCGGACCAAAAGCGCTAGTTGGTGATTAGGCCCAACCTCGCAGGATTCAGTACAGAAATAGTGGGTGGAACAGTTACCCCGGCAACCTGCTTAATGAATAGACTGGACCAAGTTCCTCCACTTTAACCGTCTCGAAGTGAAGCGAACCCCCCAGAAAATCCAAGTGAGTATAACCGACGTCTGCTCCAGGTACAGTGGGACCTTCCCTCCACCGTCACCTTGGGTAGAATCCTAGATATTATGGCCACTAAGGTTACCAATCACAACAATTACACCTGGGGGAACAGTCTAAACTCCGACAGCACGCAAGGGCAGAGTAGCAAGCTCCAATCCCCTTACCGGCTCCTTGACAACAATCCAAGGTTTACCGATAAGTGACCCCTGGCTCCTCGACAATGGTTAATCCGAGGTTTACCGTTTGTAATACGTACTGCCTGGCGTCGTTCCCAACGAGGGAGGAATGATCCCCTCACTGGTTCGGACACGAGCTCGTGCTTCTCCTTTAAGAGGAGCTTTCCCAGAATGTAACTGAAACAATTGGATTTGTTCTACTCAAGATAGACTATCTGTTTGGTTTTGTAGTCTTGGAGAGTTAAGTACTCACCTACTCCAAGACCCTAGCCTAAGCTATGTTGGTGCTTCAGAGCCCTAGAAAAATAAAGATTACTAGATTGATTTTAATTTAAGCGTTACTTTTAAGGTTGTTTCTTAAGTCAAAAGGTGATGGAAGTGAAACCAGTGGTGTGTTGACTCGACTCGAAACCACTACAAAATGCACCTAGAATGATTTATCCACTACTTTACTTTTTCGATGAATTGCTTAACTAAAAAGTTGAGAGAATGCAATCTTTATAAAAGCAACTTCTTAATTGAAGACAATCAAAGAAACAATTCGTTTTTCTTTTCCAAGCATAAAAACATAACTTCTCTTTACATGCACGAAAAAACTCTTTTCTTCTTTTGAAAACAAAAAGCTACTTGAAACAAGACTTTTTAAGAAGATGTTTTTGTATTTTTCTTTTAATAAAGCAAGTAAATCTAATGTAACCAAAAATCAATCTTAACAACTCTTAAAATCTATGAAAATGCACTCATAAGCAAACTAAAGGCAAATTTACTCTAAGCAATCTTAACGAGGCCAAAACTAACAATGATTATTTCTAAGGTGTTTTACTTGATCACAATCAAATCAAGGACTAGCTTATTGCAGAATCAAAAACTAGCCAAAACAAAACTCTAATCTTTTTGTTCTTTTTGTAAAATGGAAATCAATACTTTATAAACAAGTAATTCGAAATTTGACCCAAAACAACTCAAATGGCAAGTTGCTCACAAAAGGAGACTTTACGACAGGCCCGACTTCTAAGAAGGTTGACTAACCAGAGAGATCTAAGGCTGGACAACTTTCTACTATCAAAGTCACTACAAAGCCTTTCCAAAAATCAAACCCTAGGTCGAAACTTCGTTGAAAACCACTAAAACACTCAAAGCTCACAAAACAAGTTTAGGTGAAAATTCTTGACAGGGTACTAAAGGATCTGGGCAGAAAACACTAAGGAAAAACAAAATCTAAAAGCAATTTAAAGCAAAAATGGAATTTTCTTAAGTTTTACAGGAAGACGCAGGCAACCCGTTGTCACAGGTGCGGCCCCGCTCTGTGCAGACGGCAACAGCGCGTCCAAAGACGCACTGTGCAGTACTCAGAGACTGCGTCCCTCTGGAAAAATGAAGAAAAACCAAATCTAACTAAATCTAAAGCTAAGCCACCCAAATACTAATTCTCACAGTCAAAAACCAGAAAATAAAAATGATTTTCTCAAAGCAAAGTTCATATAAAGGAAAAGACTCTCTCATTAATGGATTCCCCAGCGGAGTCGCCAATTTGTCACACGGAATCTGTCAAGGGTGCGGACACGACTGACCTTCCTAGAAGTCTAAGACATTCTAATGACAAACAAGACAAAATGGAGTGATCTTTCTCTAAATACACCTTTTACAACATGAAAACTACAAGTGTTTAGGCTTACCTTATTCCAAAACGTTGTTGTTGAAGTCCGTTCTTGACGATCCGGATGAGCTCCTCCTTCAAGTCAATTCCTGCAACCACAAACAATCAAACAATTACCAAGCACTTGCATTTCATATAATAAAACATATATTCAACATGCAGACCAAGGAACACATGAAATAACTCATTAACACAAGCTATTGAGAAAAATAAACCAGTTTGTATTAATAACGAAACAAAGAAACTCTTACAACCTGGCCTTGGTGTTGTGCAAGTTCCTCCCAGGGTCCATCAAGGGTTTTCCTCTACTTTGACAAAGCTCACCCTCTCCAAGTAGAATCAAGTGAAGACAATCTCTCCTCACAAAGGCTCTAATGGAAGACCTAAATCCTGCAGCATTTACCCAAAGAAAATGTATAGTTCCAACCTCCTCTCCTTCTGGCTCAATGCCTTTATTTATAGTGCTGTAAAGAGGTTATTCAGGTCCACTATCAATGGGATCATCCCCCTCTATGGGTGGGATAGCTCCCTTATTGATGGGATAAGTTCCCCTTTAATAGAGATACATGAACCAACTGGAGGCGCATCCATTTCATCAAACCGACCTCTAGAATGTTCTAGAAGTAACCACAAGTAACTTTTTCAAGATAAAACTCGCGCATTTTGCCTTTTACAGAGGGACGCACCTGTCCCTTAACATACAGAGCGTCCATGGACGCAGATTTTGTGAACATGGTCAGCGTCCCCGCAGGTAAGGCTAGAGAGAACCTGCGACCCCAGAGATAAACATAGTTTTTACAAGACTTTCTCTCTCCTTTGAGTTTGAGATGGATAACAGAGGCATGAGACTTGCCTAAGAGGGTAGCATGACTGTTGATTTGAGCCATACTAACTGTAAGTAGTCAAGGTGACATTTTTTAGTGTAACAAGTACCAACCTCAGTATTTCACTAGTCTACTTACTCATTTCCTCTCTCCCTTGATAGAGCTTTCGCCACTCCTTTCTCACTTGTCCCACTTTAAAGAACACCTGTAGAGTCAAAGCAAAAAAATACCATCAATGCATAGAGATCTATAACCATAAACAATGTGGGATCAGATGTACATTAACCATATAAATGCATATACAAATACAAGATTGAGAGATATACAAGCATATGGAGGAAAACTCAAATAGCTTTATTGATAGAAGTAGTAGAAGATAGGATTAAAAGCCCTCTTCACCTCATACAAAGCAAGATCACCCAACAATATCTTCAAAGAGAAACCGACAGCACTTCCTTGCAAATTATAAAATTCCAGCCCTTGGATCTCTAGGATGAGGGATCCATATATAGATGTTTGTAGGAGAGTGAGTCAGCTTTTGGGATTTTGATTAGTGTCATTTCACTGATAGTTTTTGGTTCCACTTGGAGATTTCATGATCTCTTACTCATCCGTAGGAAAATTCAGAGAGGCAAGTGTCATATGAGTAGTTTCTAGAAGATTCTTTGAGTTTCCACCCAGCATACTACTTCTGCCATTTGTCTACTCTTACTCATCGCACCCTACAAAAGGGATTTTTAGTATGCATCGCACCCCCCATGTGTAACAGGTGAGATGCATCACACCCTCAGCATGGAGCAGTCTGTATGGTCCAATTTTGGCCAGTTCTGAGCAGGTTTTCAGAAAGAACTTCTGGGAAATGATGTAATTAGCTGACCTTGTTCCATTAGGGTATGAAACAACACTTTTAGGGGTTTAGAAGCCCTTGGTTTATGGAGATATGTGATTGGGGTTGTACTTCACAAATATGTCTATAATAGTTGCCCCCTAAAGCATGAAGTCGTAAATCTTCTGATGTCGGGTGAAATTCTTTACTATGAGGATCCAAGGTTTCTCGGACTAGAAGGTGACCTGTAATGAGATACAATATAATAGATTATATTCATAATATTTTCATGATCTAGCTGAGGTGGGCATTCCCATGCTCAACTTTATAAATTCATTTTCATGTACATAAGACAGACAATCGTCTATGTGGCAGACTGATGATTCTGGTAGAGCCATCATCCATTAGTTTGGATGATTATTTGTGCAACTGTGATGTACATTTGATGTTTTTATTTTCCTGAATATATATCGCAGCCCGAATGGATGAAACAAGATTCGGGGTCTTCAAACTTGTTCAATCTTCGCCCAAAGTACAAGTCGATCCATGTGAAAATATGTTTTGATGTCGAACATGGAAGGACATCGCCTGATTACCAACGAATGATGTAAGCTGTTAACAGGCGTGAGAGGAATCACTGATAATGATAATGATGCTCAAGGTACTGTAGTACAATTCACATGGTGTGAATATATGAGTAGATGTCGAACACCACGCAAAATATTTTGGTCAAAGGCCATTGATGTAAACATGTTGCCGGAAGTGAGAAACTTGCCATTGAGGCATGCAAGCTTCAAAGTACTGAAAGGGTTGTTCTTAAGTCAACTTCTTCGATAATGAGCTAATGTCGACAAGAAGTGACCTGTCCTAGGAGGGCCTTAATGAATCCCACATCTACGACACGGAAGGGAGCAAATGATTTTGTGGAGGTGAAAACGATCTGATGATACAAGGTTCAAGGTGGAGGTCATGAAAAATGGAGAGTGAAGGTATTGCAACAGATGAGGCATTAGATAGGTTGGTGAATTCTCTGAGTGACTTCTCGTGAACATATCGGCAACATTGAAATGGATTGGTAGCGTTAACCCCAAAATGGATGGTATAGTGGACCAATGGTGATATGACCGGTGAACGAAATAACCCAACTCGACTTAATCATGGTGATGGAGTGAAAGTGTCATGTTCAAGAGTGACCTGCTACCAATGAAGTTATTCAAGTTTTCTTCCCTTTTTCCCCAGTCATTGCTTACCAGTACCTCTTTATTTTTGTCAAGCTTGAGGAGGATACCATATGCTTGTTCTATAATTTTCCCTTTGGGAAAACCTGTCGCTATGTTTTAACGAGCCTAGCGATAGTGAAACTCACTCTTGTCTGCATGGACAAGTTTTTCGCTATTGTTTTAACGAGTTTAACGACAAAGATAACTTGGTCATTTTCAATTTTAGAGAGTCTAAAAAGAGGCGTAAAGGCAACTCCAGTAGTCCTTTTTCGTAATCTAATCCCTTAAGTCCGAAAAAGTATAAAAAAATATGAAAGGGATGACTTTTCGATAGTTTTAACAAGGTGAACAAGACAAGCGCTCGATCTTTTTGTATAATGATCCCTCAGGTCCAGAAAGATTAAAATCTAGAGGAGGGATGGAACTTCCAATCACTTTAACGAGCAGGAGAGGCCAATTGCTCAGCAATCTTTTCATATTCTACGAGTTAGATGAAAACAGCTTAAAGGAGACTCATTTTTTGAGGAACGAGTGATGTTTTTGTATAGCAACTAGTTGCAGGGAAGGTTTGGAACTTTTCAATCACGACAATGTAAAGAAGGTGGCTAATAGAATCACTTGTCGCACCTGTTCCTCAAAAGGGTAAAAAATCAAATGGAGGTGTATGATCGGCTAAAAAAGAGTGGAGGTGATGGTAAGAACACGACCAAGGTTCAAAAGCTGATAATTATGCGATTGCAATAGTTATTTACCGAAGGTGGGTTCATTTTTTTATGAGCTTGAACTCTGGGGGAACATGTGCTCATTGCTAGGTTTATTTTTTAATGAGATTGAACTTCGCTTAAACCTGCTCACAATCGTATAATAAGGATGTCTCATTGATAGGTTCATTTTTTAGGGAGCTTGCCCCATTCGAAACTTTCATCCAAAGCCTTTTGTATGCAAGCTAGGAATGACCAACCTACGAGTTTAAAGGGTTAAGAGCCTACAAAACTAAGAAAATAAATGGTATCTTTTCACTTACATGCAAAAAGGTTTGTATGCCCCTAGGTATAACGAAATAAACCTTCCAGGTTACCATACATAAGTTCTTGCATTAGCATATTGTTCCATCCATGTAGTAGGCAAAATGCTTCCTTGGCTTTGTCCATCGAAATGGACAAAGGTGATTCCAGTTCCAATCACCTAACCTTTGACAGTGGAATCCTTTTCCAGACTGATCCATTTTCCTAAACAAACAGGATTGTCAGACTAGTCATAGTACTACGTGGAAAACTACCTTATATCTGGGGTTTTTCTTCCCAAGCAGACCAGGGTGCATGCCTCCTAAATTTCAGTCACAATCACTGAATCACTACGATCATCAAGTGGATAGATCGGATATTGATGAGACATTCCTTGTGCAAAAAGACCAGTTAGGGATGGAATTTGACTAATAGTTGTGTTTGAATCAGGGAATGAAAGCTAGTCAACTAGGTGGACCACTCTGCCTTCATGCGGAAAACACTTCACTCGAAAGAGTGATGAAACAATAACTCCCATGCTATAAATGTAATCACGTCTAAGGAGTAGATTGTAATATAAAGGCCCTTAGACTACCATCATATTTAGATAAACAGTTTTCCTTCTCAAAGTTATAGGCAAAGTTGGAAGGATCCCTAACGGTCGACAAGTTCCTCTGTTGAAGCCGGTCAGATTTCAAATCTCAAGTAGAAGCGATGGCGAGTCAAGCGCTTTCCAAGCAGTTGAGGAAATGATACTCATAGAAGCCCCATCAACTATGATAGTACCAACCATGATCATTCTGTAAGCTTGTACTATGATTTGAAATGGTACATTGGATGGTAGGCGGGCTCTCCTTAGTAGATTCCAATCGAAGGAAATGACTAGATTTCTTGGAGGAGGGACTGAATAAATGGCTGGATAAATCTCTGATGAACTTCCTTCCTATGGTAAAGGAATGGGTAGATTGCCCCCATGTTAATCGGATTCTATGTTAACGAAAAGAATTTTAATGGTGTCGTTCTCATTCTCCTTGGTGACTGTATCATCTGAAGGTGGACCTTCTGAAGACAAGGCTGGGTCGACTGCCATCTCGACCTGTGGACTTTGGTCCGGTGTGGAATCAGAGGGTTTATCTTCAATGATAGGTGCTTCAGCCGACAATTAAGGTGTGTTAGTTGGATTTTTAACTAGTGATGGACTCGGCAAGAGTTTCTTGTATCTAGGAGGAATTCGTTGCGGTGAAGCAAGACGGTTATCCAAGACCCTTTTAGCTTCGTCTACAAAAGGATAACAGTGGAGGACATGATTGCCTCCACACAGTCTACAAGGAAATTTAGATCTTCCTTTCTTTCCATTGGCTTCATTTTCAATAGTTGATGATGTGCTCTCAACATGATCATCAGAGGTTGAAGACACCGGATTGTGCAAGCAGGGAGACCGGTCCCTCAAGATCCGTGGGATGTAGGGACAATCTCGATGACAGTGGTCTCCCTTGAAAATGACACATGGATATTTAGGTTTGGAAGGTGCAGTGTGTGGATTTTTGCCAGATGATGCATGGTTGCCCCCTTTCACCATTGGATTCTTCTTTTTCTTCTCCTTCCGTTTCTTCTTCTTCTCAGTTACTTGGGTTTTAGTGTTACTAGCTTGACCAAGTGAAGAGGAAGAAGGAGAGGGAGAAACAAATGAAGTAGAAGGTGGGGGAGCGACTTCAGGATCATCTGGTTGCTAATTTGATTGCTGAGGAATTGTGGTGTTTTGAACGACAGAGGTTGAGAAAAGCCATACTGGCAGGCCAATTGTGAGTCCTGGAAGGGACAATGTAGCCATGTGCGGAGCACCAACATCTCCCCAAGAGGAGAAGGGACTAGGATTTCCTCCAAGGGGAAATCCTTGATTGCTAGACTTCATTTTCTCAACCTAAGACCAACGAGGGAACATTGACGTTATTCCAATTAAAATAAATTTTATGATGCTTTGAAACAACTTACTTTTTCAATTTTTAAGAGTCGAGAAAAAGCTAAAGATGACTCTAGTCGCTTTCGATTTTTAATGAGCCTGAAGTGACAAGTGCTCAGATGGGCCTTTTCTTTTAAGGAGTCTGAAAAGGAATGAAAGTGACTACTTTGGAAATCTAGACAGAGGGATTACCAAACCAATCGCAAAACTGCATAATACTTTTTACGGTACGGCAGTCAATCTTCTCGAATGTTGTGTTCAGTGCATTGCGATCGATAGGGAGGCAGACATGACTTCCTAAGGATAAAGGATGTAGCCTATTGTGGTCTCCCAATATATACTCGACGGTACGTGGGAGAACAGGTCTGTACTGGCACTTGTCATCTCAAAGAGGAGGAATCACCCAACCTATGATGAAAGTGATAGTTACCAGGCTTTACGATGCTGGAATACATCTCTAGCCTAGACTGTTAAATGTTGTGCGTTAGGTTCCGAAGAGATTTTATGTTCATTGAGGTTTAATTTATAGTTGATCTTTCTTAAGAAGTTTTCCTTTAAGGTTCATCATTTTATGTAGATATACAATTCCTAAATATGCAATCTAGGATGATAAACAGTCATTTACTTTCTTTTTGCAATGAAAATCCTAGCTACTAAGGAAAGAGAAATGAAATTCTTTCATCATAGAGCAGAGAGCACACACTAGATGCACTTTTCCTAAATCAATTTCACCAGGTAGTCTAAATGCAAATGCACATGCATGTATTGTTTTTTCTGTTTCCTTAATTTGAGAATGACAAAAAAAAAATAAGTATAGATCTAAACTATCTTCTTTCAAAGAGACAGTACTAACAATTTTCTCTTTAAAAAATGAAAGGAAGGCTAAGATGACACTTTGCGATTTCGAATTCAAAAAATGAAAGGAAGACTAAGATGACACTTTGTGATTTCGAATTCAAAAAATGAAGAGAATACCAGGACGACACTTTGTGATTTCGAATTTAAAATTGCTTTCGACACTTGAAATACTATTAATTCAAATCAAATATGATGGAAAAAGTGAAATCGACTATCTAAAAGAGGAATTCTTTATGACACTCTTTTTCTTGACTGAAAACGACACTTGCGACACTTTCAAATCAAAAGACGACAGTTCGATTAAGCTACTATTTGCAAAGGAGAATTGTAAATGATGAAAAATACATTAAAAACATTCATAATTCCTTCTAATGGAGGCTGAAATAATGCAAAGGAAGAAGGTTTCAACAGTGATATACTGATCATAGACAGCAAAACTTCTGAATAAAGCTAAAGACAATGAAGAAAAAATGACAATATGGAGGTAGAAACAGTCTTAGTCAATCATCACACCTTTAACATAGGGAAACAGGGATGCATCTCACCTGCAACACATGGGAGGTTCAATGCATCCATATTTCCAATGAGAGACAATGTGATGGTCTAGGGACGAGACCGAGCTTGGTTTTCACTCACAGTTTGCCGCTAAGTTCAGGGATTTAGGCTGAGCTAATGATTGTCAGTAAACACAGAGTATAGGGGCTGATCTAATGAGGTTATTTGAGCTACCACCAGGGCACTTAGGATGTTTGCAATTCAGTTGTTCAATTCATAACCAAACCTGGAGATTGACTGAAGTAGCATTGATCTACTTTGCACTTGCATAGAAAATGCAGTTTGAAGGCTAGCTGGCATAACTTCAGGCTTCGTCTGTAGTTTATAAAGAAAACAAATAGAAACAAATAAACAAACTATTTATTCCCCAGCGGGGTCGCCATTTTGTTATCAGGAAAACTAGTGTCCATTTAGAGCTACTAGTCCCACTAAGACGGGTAGCTATCTTAGGAACAAACAAACTAAAGTTACTTGTGTTTTCATTTAGGAAAGATAGATGAGAGAGGAGCAGAGAGTACCAACCTCAGTCTTTCACTAGTCTCCTTGCTCGTTTCCTCTCTCCCTTGATAGAGCTTTCACCACTCCTTTCTCACTTGTCCCGCTTTAAAGAATGCCTGTAGAGTCAAAGCAGCAAAATACCATCAAAGCATAGAGATCTATAACCATAAACAATGTAGGATCCGATGTACATTAACCATGTAAATGCATATAAAATCACAAGATTCAGAGATATACAAGCATATGGAGGAAAACTCAAATATCTTTATTGATAGTAGTAGAAGAGAGGATTACAACCAAGCTTTGTGATCCAGCATCATCCTCCCAGCATGAAAGCACTCTTCACCTCATACAAAGGCAAGATCACCCAACAATGTCTTTAAAGAGAAACCAACAGCATTTCCTTGTAAATTATAAAATTCCAGCCCCTGGATCTCTAGGATGAGGGATCCATATATAGATGTTTGTAGGAGAGTGAGTCAGCTTCTAGGATTTTGATTAGTGTCATTTCATTGATAGTTCTTGGTTCCACTTGGAGATTTCATGATCTCTTACTCATCCCTAGGCAAATTTAGAGAGGCAAGTGTCATATGAGCAGTTTCCAGAAGATTCGTTGAGTTTCCACCTAGCAAACTGCTTCTGCCATTTTTCTGCTCTCACTCATCACACCCTACAGAAGGGCTTTTCGGTATGCATCACACCCCCCGTGTGTAACAGGTGAGATGCATCGCACCCTCAGCATGGAGCAGTCTGTATGGTCTAATTTTGACTAGTTTTGAACAGTTTTTCACAGAGAGCTTCTGGGAAATGATGTAATCAGCTAACCTTGTTCCTTTAGGGTATGAAACAACACTTTTAGGGGTTTACAAGCCCTTGGTTTATGGACATATGTGATTGGGGTTGCAGTGCCCAAATATCTATATAACAGGTCTACCACTAAACAGGGTCTACCACAGGCTCGAGTAAACCCCTTAGTAGCAAAGGTGTCCCCTTGAAGCTAAAGCAACTTCGATACCAAATGTAGGTTTTAACCCTGTACATAAATTACCTGCATACAAATTCTAGAAAAAGAAAATAAAGAACGCTGAGAGAAGAACACATAAAACAAATATACATAGATATTTTCCCATGGATCCCAAAACCAGGACTCCCAGATTGATTTTTCATTATGTTCCTTTCAATGTTATAATATATATATATATATATATATATATATATATATATATATATATATATATATATATATATATATATATATATATATATATATATATATATATCTATATGGATACATACATATACATATATATATATATATATATATATATATATATATATAGATATGGATACATAGATATACATATATATATATATATATATATATATATATACATTCTGAAGCATCCATAAATGCCAATCCATTAACCCTAGATTAGAACATAATCATAGTTCCCTTGACCAGATCTACAAAATGTCATGGACCGAAAACCATCGTGCCCAAAACCATGTGCGAAATCCATGCACAAAACCATAGGTAGGTCAGCCTACCTAATATAGGGTCTACAAAAGCTTCCAATAGGGGGGATGCCACTGCCCTATGAACCCCCTAGTGCATTGAAGGGGGGCTCCCCCCCCCCCCCCCCCTCTAATCCCCCAATTCAACTACTGGGGCCAGTGGTGGAAATAATATAACAAACCCCAATAGATCGAGAATGAGGAAACACATTCTTGATGACAATAACAACAACAAAAAATGGAAACCAGAGAGTCGTGATATAGAAAGAAAAAAAATGGGGTGACAGATAGAGGAGGCAGGGGGGAGCAGGTTGTCTTAAACGCTTACGGAAACTGTGAACTTAATTATGCTCAAAGGTTAGGCATATCCACAAAAAAAAAGCTAAAGGCCCTATATCAAGGTTTGCTTATCCTTGAAGGAAAGGTTTTCTTATCCCATGGTTTTTTTTTTATCTTCATAAATGATTCAACAATTTCTTTCTTTATGCCTGGAAAGGGTCTAAGACAGAAGTACTCCTTGTCATCATTGCTCTTCCTCCCTATAGATGAAGGTTTTAGTAGGCATTTATTGGAGGTAAAGAGAGAAGACTCATTCAAGGATATTAATATTGCAAGTTCCTTATATTTATCATATCTACAATTTTTTGATGGCATTTACATTTTTGCGCTCACTCCAGAAGGGATGCTCTAAAGTTGAAGAAGATAACAAATTTATATTATATTGCTACAAAAGTGAAGATTAATGTTGGTAAGTCAACATTTTCCTTCCCACATATTGATGATAAAAATGGAAGGTTCCTGTCTCAGTTGTTCCCTTACTAACATGCTTTATTTTAGAATGGGTTAAAGTTCTAGTGTTTTTATTCAAAACCCAATGATTATATTAATAGAGATTGGGACTAGATTCTACCTCAGGTAGAAAGAAGGATCTCATGCTTTCATTCCAAAAGGCGTACTTGAGAGGATGGGGAAGATAAGATTTAGGTTCCTATGGTCAAGGCATAAAGAAAATAAACATTCAACAAAGGTTAATTGGAAAAAAAATGCAAACTATAGGATTTTGGTGGATGGAGACTTCATCCATTTTCAAAATCTATTCATGAAAAATGTGATTGGAGGTTGATTATAGGTAAGGGTCTTAGGGGTTAAATTGTACAACAAAAATATAGAGATCCTAATAATGTTGATGAATATATTAGGAAGCCTACAAAATCCTA
The DNA here is from genome assembly GCA_031772625.1 of Pinus tabuliformis. Lineage (NCBI taxonomy): Eukaryota > Viridiplantae > Streptophyta > Pinopsida > Pinales > Pinaceae > Pinus > Pinus tabuliformis. Next base: position 916,017,596 of record CM062819.1, read on the forward strand.
ATAATGCTTCCATCATATGGAAAGTAATACTTTTGACATTCCATTTTATCAGCAGAGAAAATGGGGAGAGTGGGTCAGGATCCTTGGATTGACTACAATGCAAACGACAAACTTCCAAGAAATTTGTTGAACACGTTGCTTGAGAAAGTATTTTTCACATGTGACCATGTGTTTGATATAGATGTTACTATGATTGGGAAACAATAGTATAAACCTTCAAAATTAATTGGTTTGATCACTAGTACAAAATGGCTAATTAATTACTAAAAAAATGACTAAAATTTGCATAAAAACGACTATTTTTCAGTCGGTGACCAATAGTAGCTAATTTACAGTATCTTATAATGCAACCAACTTTTAGTCGTTTTTAGCTTAGTCATTTATTCATTGTCTCAATTTTATCTTCTAGTAGTATATTTAGTCATAAATTTAGTCGTCGATTTAGTCATTAATTGGCACAATTAATGACCAAATATATTACTATATGATGACCCGAGAAAACCAATTAATGACCAAAGAAATATGTCAGAAATGTTGGTCATGTTATAAGTTACTGTAAATTAGCTACTAATAGTCATATATATGCAAATTTTAGTCATCGTTTGAAACCAATTAATGACAAGAGAAATATAACTAAATTTTGGTCGCGTTATAAGATACTATAAATTAGTTACTAATAGTCGTATATACACAAAATTTAGTCCTCATTTGTAATCACAAATTTATCATTCGCAGTATCCATTTATCTTTTTTTGGTACTTTTATATTCATTATATAAACGATTAATTTAGTATTTTATATTCATTTCATTTACTTTCATTAATAACCATTATCAATGACTAATTTAGTCATATATTCATTTTATTTGTGTTCATCATTAATCAATATAAACTACTAATTTAGTAGTTTTAAATTGATTTTATGTGTTCATTATTAATCAACATAAATTAATTAGTATGTTTTTGCAACTAAATTTAAAAAATGGCATACAATGTGCATGTTCATCTTATATGAAAACACAAAGTTGCATATGTTAATTACAATACTAAACAATATCAAGTGCAACTATAAATAATTTCAACCATGTAAATTGTATTATATGAAATGTTAAAGTATTACAATATGAGTTTCCAACTTAATATTGGTTGGATTACAATTTACACATGAAATGATATTTCATCATTTCAAAACATTATCATTATGTTTCCAAGGCATTGCAGGTGAATTCACCAACTCTAGAGACTTGACCATCAGTCTCTATGTGTGTGTCTTATATGGGATATTGAATCTAAGGGTATCACTAGATCGGTTCTCTTCTCTCTTTCTTTTTGCATTTGTCGCTCCAGTGTTATTGCTTTGTGTTAGGCCCCTATACTACTAATGTAACCCCTTGTTGTTATTAATACAACCCCCTTATTATATTGTTGTACCCATGTAGTCCCCATATTGGTATTATTGTGCCCCACAGAAGCCCACTATTGTTATTATTGTGGCCTTAAATTATTATTGTTATGTCGGCTCTGAGTATATTATGACCCCTTAGACTCCTATATATACAAAGGAGGTCTTGTAATTTGTATCATCCAAGAATTGTTCATTTGTGTAATGTAAAGTAGGTTGCCCCGTCGAAGAGGCTTATTTCTAAGGCATTGATCTATCTTTTCTATCTTTTTGTGAGCTGGTTTCATAACATTGGGTATCAGAGCTTTGGATTATAGGGTTTCGCTGTTCCAAATAGGTCATCATGGCATTTTCACTATAACTATTTTTCTGTGACGTTACAGAACCTAGAAATAATACCCAATTGAGAGGAAATCTCGCTGAACCTTGGGTCCAAATTTCAGATCTTGTATTGTTATATTTTAGGATATATGATCTGAGGAAGTTATAGTTTTTGCAAGCTCCATAATTTCATCTAAGACAGGTCATCGTGGAATTTTCGCTATAACTATTTCATTACACAGTTTCAAAACCTAAAAAAAAAAAACCATTTGAGAAGAAATTGGTCTAAACTGCGGGTCTGAAGTTTAGATCTTGTCTCACTATATGTTTAGATATTTGATCTAAGGAATTTAGGGTTTCTGCAGACTCATGAATTACATCCCAAACAGGTGACCTGGGGAAAATCGTCATAATTGTTTCTTTGAGCAACAGATTGAAATTTCGTAAGAAGTTACAAAATGAGGACAAACTATCATTTCTTGTGTATATTTTTTAGATCCGAAGGTAAAAATGGTGACATGTGGCACTTCATATAATTTTGCTCTTCTGAAAAGGTATATAATCAGGTCATCTTGAGATATTGTGAATAACTCTTTCTTTGAGAATCCAATTTCAATCAGACTAGTGGCATTGGAAGGAGGACGCAGAGGGCTACTGCAGGTCACTATTTCAAAATTGGAAGATCCTAAATTATATAGTTACAATCGTTTCAAGATCTAGATCCTAAAATAAAGAAAATGAAATATGAGGAAGTTTGATGGCAAGGATCCAGTAAATTGGATACTACAGATGAAGCAACATTTTGATCTACATAAGGTGAAACTATTACAAAAGGTATGTATTACATCTTCATATTTAAAACCAGATCAATTTTTATGGTATAAAGGGCTTTGTTCTCGTAAACAAGTTGCTACATGGTCAATTTTCACAGAGGAAATGATAGCACATTATGAAGATACAAAGAGAAACACATTCTTTAACCAATTGATAAATCTCAAACAAAAGTGTTCAATGGTAGAGCACATTGAGGAATTTCAAAAATTGAATATAAGGTAAAAGATATTCCAGAGAAGCAAAGGATTGATGTCTTCATAGGTACTTTAAAGGATAACATTCAACATGAGGTTCATCTTTGGGAACTTGATTCATTGGAGAAGGCATTCGAGTGGGCAAGAAAAATTGAAAGCAAAATTATGGAAACAAGGAATCCCACCAGTCATGAATATAATTATGGAAGTGTTTTTTCTCCTAGCCTTCCACAACCTACAAGGTTTACACCACAACAATTGGAAGAAAAAAGAGTTAAAGGGCTTTGTTACAATTGTGATAGCAAATGCACTAAAGGTCATAAGTGTGCTCAGAAGAAATTATTTTACATAGATTAGGAAGAAGAGGAAGAAAAGGATCAAAAAACATCAAAAAAAGAGGATATACACCAGGAACTAGCCCTAGAGAATGAATAAATGAATCTGACCATATCTTGTAAAGAATTGGAAAGAATTACCACTCAAACTCTCAAGATAGAAGGACATATCAAGAAGAAAAAGGTTCAAGAAGTGAAAGATCACATAGAGAAAGAAGAAATTAATCCAACCATATCTTGTAATGCATTTGATGGAATTACCACTCCTCAAACTATTCAGATAGAAGGACATATCAAGAAGAAAAACGTTCAAGAAGTGAAAGATCACATCGAGCATCAAGAAATGAATCTGACCATATTTTCTAAAGCATTGGAAGAAATTGCCACTCCTCAAACTCTCAAGATAGAAGGAGATATCAAGAAGAAAAAAGTTTAAGTAGTGAAAGATCACATCAAGGATCAACAACAAGTTCTCCAACTTTTAAAGGATAATGCCACTTTGGTATAGAATTGAATGAAACAATAGGTAGATCAACATCACAATGAAAAGAGTTTTGATGTAGGTGATTGGGTATTTTTACGGCTACATCTCAATGAAGCTATTTATGAGAAGGAAATGTTGGCAATACTACATGCACTTAAGGAATGACGACCTTACCCAATGGGAAGACACTTCAAGGTAAAAATGGATGATGATAGTCTTTAATACTTTGTAGAAAAATATTATCTTTAGAAGAACAAAAAAAGTGGGGGACAAATATGTTGGCTTATGACTTTGACATCATCTACAGAAAAGGGAAGAAAATTTTTGTTGCAGATGCACTCTCAAGAAAGGATGAGGATGTGGAAGCATTGTTTTGTGCTATTTATATTATCCAACCAGATTGGATAAATGAAGCAAGGGATGAATAGAAGAAGGACGAAGAAGTGTGGCCGCTCATTCAAAAGTTACAGAACATCCCAATTCAAACAATATTGCCAGAACTTGAAGAGGAAGGAAAAATCATATTGGAACGTGGAGAAATCGTAGAAACAACAACCCAATAGCTATGAAATCGATCAATTTCAGAGTATCTCATCAACTAGAAGAACTTACCCACTGAAGTTCCACATGGGAGGACAAGAATTTTATACAAAAGCATCAAAAACTACTCAAGAGTTGAGGACAACACTTTTTGAAGGAGAGGGCATGTTAGGTCCCTATAGTACTAGTGTAACCCCTTGTTGTTATTAGTACAACCCCCTTATTATATTGTGGTACCCATGTAGTCCCCATATTGTTATTATTGTGCCCCATAGAAGCCCACTATTGTTATTATTGGGCCCTTACATTATTATTGTTATGTCGGCTGTGATTATATTATGACCCCTTAGACTCCTACATATAGAAAGGAGGTTTTGTCATTTGTATCATCCAAGAATTATTCATTTGTGTAATGTAAAGGAGGTTTCCCCCTCAAAGAGGCTTATTTCGAAGGCGTTGATCTATCTTTTCTATCTTTTTGTGAGCGAGTTTCATAACACTTGGAGCCTCTTTGTTCAATTCCTACGTGTTACCATCAACACTGAGTTCCTTTTTTGAAACCAAAAGAAGGTACAATTTAGAGTGTGTTAGGTTCCTATACGAATAGGTGTCATATTTCATGATTGACTGGTGAAGTGGAAAATATGATCATCCTTTCCATGCTGCAAAGGTTCCATATTTTAAGAAATAAAATCAAAAATAAAAAAATTAAAAGAGGGTATGCCTTAAAAGAAAAATCAAAGGGAAAAAGGAATGAATTGGTCAAAAAGAAAGAAAATGAACCCCAAAGAAAAGACCAGGAAAGTGTGCTAGTCCAAAATGCCACTACTATCCTAATTTTTGCAAAGAAGTCCAAAATGTGCAATTAGTGACTTCTGTCACAGTTGATGGATGGCCAAATAGCTTAATCTTGGCCAGTCCTTGTTTAAATTTTTGTTTTAGAAATAGAGAGTGAATTCTGTCCAAACAGTTCAAGCTTGGCAAACAAGTAGTTAGGCAGAGAAGCAAAGGAGCTCAACAGTTAAATATGAGCCCCTGGAAGAAATAAGGGCAGACTTAGATAGGAGGGCAGTTGAAAGAAAACAAGAGAGTAAGGGTTTGCTAGTTCAAATGCACCCTGGAAAAGGAAGAAAAAATGTTAGGTTTAATAAGTTGGGTAGGCAGTTTTGAGGTTGCAGAAGCAGGGTTTATGAGCAGTTTTGTCTTTTTGAATATGATCTATCTCATAGATATCATAAGTACCATGGCAAGGTGGCTAACAAACAGGTGAAGCATGACTAATTTCCCTCCTCATTTCTCCAAGAACATTTACAAACATCCCCTCAAGGACATTGAGATCTGCTCAGTGCTCCTAGTTCACTTCATTTCATGAGAAAGACTAAGTGAAACTCTGTGTTTACTTAGGATATTAAAGCCACATTTCTTGTGTAAAAATTCTTTTCTTCCATTATGCTAAGTTTTCTAAAAGTTCATAACTTGGATCCCTTTTATTCCCTAAGCCTAAGTTTCACCTTTTTACTTAGTGTTTTTGGTTTATATATACTTCTCATTTTAACCTATTAACTCTATTATATAATTCCTATATAATGTTTTCCCCGCCCCTATTGTATAAAATACATAAAAATCCCAAAGTTTTTAATATTCCGCCCCGGGCTTAATTAAAGCCATATGTTAATGTTTTAACGGGGGTCCAAGGTTTATCCGAAACCTTATGGACAACCCTCCCCGCGTGCACATATAAACATTGGGATTTATTCAACATTTGGTTGAATAAATAACCACACCCGAACATTTAACCAAAGTTGAAATACACTGCGCAACATTACAAAACGCCAAATTATATGGCGGGTCCCCACGCCATACACCTCCACCAACTCCACCCGCCATCGATCGTCCGATCCGGGCTTTCCCATCAGACGACCCCTATAAATATTGGAACCCCTCCAATGACTGAACGATAGCGCCTCGAAAAATGGCGGTTTTGCCGCCATACAGGATCCATGTGGTGCCCGCCCGGTGCTATCGCGACCCCTCTAGCCAAAACAGCCTTTGTACAAAAGTGGTGTGGGATAATACCATATACTGCCCCCCGCTTCCTGCCGCTGATGTCGTCGTCGAGGTTATCACCCACGTCAGCTACCACCTCACCTCCGTATCATCATCCGCCACGTCACCGCCAAGTCAGCTTCTATACCTCTGCTACACGACAAAGATTACATCATGCTGACGTCACCTGACTGAAGCGCGCCAAAACTTGCCGAAATCAATTTTTTGTTAAAAAGGCGTAAAATGTCGTTTTTTCGTTCATTTTTATTTGTTTCTTCTGCATGACTTCTGCATGCTTTTTCACGTCTGAAGCAACATTTCGACTATATAGTCCACCACCCAGCTAAATTGACTCCACAGCTCGGCCCCTCAGCTCATTCCACCACCTACATTTCACACAGGGCGCGTATTGAAACAGGTATTTACCCAAATTTTTCTCCCAAACCCCGTTTTTTCTAGTTTTCTCTGTAAATTTGCCAAAAACGCCCAAATTTGAGTTAGAAACGCTGTGCTGCCTTCAAACCCGCGCACTGTAACCTCTGTTTTTATCCATTTTACCAAGAAATCCCTCAAATCTCGTCTCCCACTGCAAATTCGCCCATTAAGCTGAATTCAAGCTTGTTTCGGCCTACAATTCCCGCAGAAAGGACCCAAAAGTATTATTTTGCCTACTGTTGCTGCATAAAACCCAAAATTCAAATTGAAAAATCATAGAAGATTCAATAATGGAGGCTCCAGTGGCCCTCAAGGTTTCCCCCCTCAATGCACCACACAAAGAATTGGAATGGTTGCCCCTTGCTGACAGAGATTTCCAAATTAATGACTTAATTGGCGACAAGCCTCACCTTCAAGCTTTTTGAGAAATTAGGAATAGCTACCGCAACAATTCTGATGTCTATGGAATTTGAGAGTCCAACATTCCCATATACTACCCCCCCCAGTAAATGTGCTCCCTGATATCATCCGCTTATGCTGTGCCAATTATGATCCCACTCAAAGAGAAGTTAGGGCTCCATCTGGGACTGTCTTATTTCACATTACCCTTCAATCCATAAATGAGATGTTACACTTTAAGCAAACTCGGCCTCTAGCTCCTCTCACCATGGAATTCTTACTTGACCAAGGTGCCAAACTACCCAATTCAGAGATAACCATAATAGCTCAATTATTCATGAGACTAGATCGCCAGCCTAGGCAACCACCTCCTTTTAACCAAGTCTGGTTCAATGAAGCTGGACAATTCATTACTGACATGATTTCCTACATCTTGGGATTTAAAACTAGTGAGTATATTGATGAAACTATCTTAGTTTTGTTGTCCATATTTACTCCAGGACAGCCCCCTGTTGTCAAATATGATTTTTCCACCTTCATAGCTAATAAAATCCATGAGAAATTCATTAGCCTGGACAGAGAAAGAGTGTTCAAATACATGTCATACATATATCATCCACTGCTGTACAATCAACCAGATAGTTTTCAAATTCCCCTTAGAAAATTGGATCTCAAAGGAGAGCGAAGGTCTGTAATATTCTAGACCTTAGTCTTCCACCGTGTTAGTGACTCCCCTTATACTTATTGTGAATTCATTGCCCTATTCATACATCCAGCCACTTCTTTATTGATGACAACTCCTCCTGCCACACTCTCTGGTGAAATGCAGAAAATTTTACATCTCTCAAAGAGTTACAGTATAGGTGATTGGCACTTTTACCAGAATCACACTGAGATCTGGATATATGGCTGTGAGTTATGCCCCTATAAACTACCAAAATATGTGCCTATGATACTGTTTGCCTTGGAATACTTCAAGCAATTTATTAGCTCAGATTTGACTCATTTTTATGCTGCCAAGAAAAGGCACAGCTGAAAATAAGAAATCAATTGGGCCCTTTTATCTTCAATAAAAGGGAAGCCTGGGAGGAGGCTGACAAGATTTTAGGGGAGCAACTCAAGCTGAAACAAAGTTTTTATTGGGCACCATATGACCCTGAACATTTCTTAAGTTATAGAAAAGTGAAAAACAAGCTAACAGCATATGTTCACCTCAAGATCCCTAAAATTCAATAGTATGCTAACCAACAAGAATGGGTAGAAGGCGCATTAGTTGAAGAAATTACTGAGGAACAGAAATTGGAGAAAGCCATGAAAGATCTTGAAAAAACGCTTGACCTGGACTCTTTTGGACAGGTATCCTTCAAACTGCCTCAGCATACAGGAGGTGATACATCTTTTGTTGGGACTTCTCAACAGCCCACACAAAAATCCAATACAGGATCAGCAAAGGGCAAAGAGGTAATAGGTTCAGAGTAGGACATAATGACAGACTAGCCAGCCACATCAAAGGAACAAGGCCAAGGGCAGGTTCCTTCAGCTCAAACAAAAGCAACAGAAATCCCTATACTATAAACTCCTCTAAATGAGGAGAGAGGCAAGAAAAGGGACAGGCAAGAAGACACACCGATCAATGGTCCTGAAGAGCAACCAGGGGAGAAAAGGCAGAGATTGAACCCCCTATCAGAGGAGGAATTCATTCAGGAGATCACAGACAGTCCAAGGGAAGAAAGAGCAGTCAGCCAGGATACATCCCTAGTCACAGAAACATCAGCCAGTTCACATAGGCAGGAGATTGGAAGACAACGTAGTGTGGAATTTTCCTCTCCCAGGACACAAGGCAGGCAAGGCTATGACATTAAAAGAACATTTACTAAAATAAAGGAATGGAATCAGCCAATAATAATTCAAATTTATAATCACTTGCTCAAGATGCCCCCCACAAATCAACGAAGGTTAATGTCAGCATATGACATTCAAGAAGGGAAGATGATCCTAAGTCACTTTAAGCCCAAAATGCACCGACCACAGTCAGCTACTGATTACATCAGGACCAATCTAGAAGTATTAGCCAAAGACATCTAGCCAATGGACCAGATTGAATTACATAAGCAAACCAGAGAAATGGTATACTCCACATTGGCAAATAAAGCATTGCTGGCCCACAAATTGCAGAATTCTTTAAATAATACCTCTGCCCAATTGGAGTTTGAAAATGCTTCCTCTTTAGCCATGGATAATAGGATAAAATCCTTGGAAGAGATAATCATAGAGCTGGGACATGATCCCAAGGATGACAAAGGCATCAAAGCATTAATACAAAAGAAGGAAGAAGACATTGTAGCTCTCAGGAAACAACTCAAGCTGCCCATTACCATGCATCCCAAAACTACAAAGATTGTTGAACAAAAATCATAGGAAGATACGATGGACCTGATGATGAAAATGAATGAGAGATTGGCAGAAACAGAGCAGGCATTGGAGAAGGCATTACAAGGAAAGCAGGGAGAGTCGACCTCCCAGCCATCTCAAATAGCTCCAATAGTTACAACTGCTCCTTCTACAGTCACAACAACAGTCCCTCCTACTGTCCCGGCATCAACAACACCAAGTACTTCAACAACAACAGCAGTAGGCAGCAGCACTACCATGACTACTAAGGAACTGATAAAGGCTATGGAGGATCTAAAACTCCAAGTATCAGAATTAAAGGATGCTAAAGAGAAACTGGCCAAGTTGGAGATTAGTTATGATAAATCTAAAATGACAGTGGCAGAAAAAACAAGGGAGGTGAAAGCATTGGAGAATAAAGTAAAGGCATTGGAAAAGGACCTCTTATTAGACAAACCTCTGGGAGAAATCAGGAGCATTTTATGGGGCAACATTAACCAATCCATCACTGATATATGGACACCAATACAGATAATTCATGAGCATATTGATCTAGTGACAGTAGTTCAAGAAGAAATTCTAAAGGCCAGGGATTCATTGGGACACATGCCTGAGCAGGCCAATAGGCTAATACAGTTTTTGAACACCCACACCAAGGAAAAACTGGCAGCACTAGATATCAAGGATAGGATAGGCACCATCCTAACAATTAAAAGAGTTGTAACCATGAGGAACTTCATACAAAATTTGGGGAGGAAGTGCCACAACATGCAAATGGAGATAAATGCTTTCACACAAAAGTTTACAACTTTGGAGGAAAAGGGTCTACCCAGTTTATTAAATAATGACTATAGACTGGTGACTCATGAAGACTCTATACACAGGTTGAATACATGTGTGGATAATCAAGTCACAGCATCATCGAGTTTTGCAGGAGAAAAGGCACTCCCATCTGGACAGAGCCTATATGACAATTTGGAAAATCTGTTTTTTATTGAACATGAAGTGAGGCATCTTTTCATAGTCTAGCCTACTTTCTTCAGGTACACAGATGCTGATGAAAATCTAATAAAAATGTGCAGACACCAATTACTAGAGGACCAATGGTGGCGGAGTATGCTCGAAATTTTGTAGGAAAAATTCAAAGTTTTGTTTATTTTTTCCCAGAACACAACAAGATATCATAAAGTGCAGAAAAGAGCAAATAAAATTGCATTGGGCAACAACCTATTAAAGCGCAATCAAAGCACCCATGAAAGCAACGCCAATAGCATGGAATTTCACTAAAGTATCCATCGGCTAACTCGCTGAGCAAATAATCAATGCATCTCACCAACTGAGTGGCTAGCGCAGCATCTCTTACTTCTGCATTCATATCTCTCTGATCCCAAAATCATTTACTCCTTCTATAGAGTAGGTCAAAGAAGTTATTGCAAGATATTATCTCCTTTGAGATATTTTGTAAACATTTTTGTACAAATACCTCCCCAAGAAAAGTATTAGGGGTTGGTGATATCATTCTGGGACTGCGCTGTAAATTTGAGAACTCTTCTGAATAAAAGGTTGTTGGAACGCTTTGCTGCTGAACTATCTGGTTGTGGAATTAATGGCAGAAGAATATGTTGCAGAATTCTTGAATTATTTCATGGATCAATAAGTCTTTTTAACTCTTGTTTTACTGTTTCTGTGTTTTATATATCATCTACATATCATACACTGAATAACAGGGAAAAAGAATAGCTCAGAACTTACTTAGTTGTACTCTATGTTCAATTCTTGTTATTTTTATGTTTTCCTCAGGACTAGCATAAGCAGGAATTCTTAACTGCTCCTGTTTCCCTGGTTCTTTCACCTTGAATATAACTAAGGAATCCTTAACTGCTCCCTGGTAATATTCATCCATTTTCCTTCTGTTAGCATGATGAAGGATTCTTGATTGCCCTTCACCCCCTGACCCCATTTCAGCTGATTTTAACTTACAGTTTGTTCCATGGTTAATTATCTTGCTCTGTAGTTCCTCCTTTTGTCAAAGAAACCATACCCAACAGTTCATCTTCATTGACTCCATTAACCCAATGGACTGAACTTTTCATATTTTCACCCCTGTTCTTTGAATGTCACCATCCAAAAATCAACAAATACTTGTGCTTCATAACTAGCCTAATATACCCCAAGACAAAGCTAAATTATAAAGAGAGAGCCCTCTCTGGCTGCAGATTGGCTAGAATCTGCATCCAAAAGATTGGTTAGTGGTTACCTCGGCTGTATTCCCTTTTCTTACTAGTTTGGGGAACAGCCTGAGTGATAACAAAGTGTAAGACATGAAATACAATGAACACTATAATATAAACTAAAGTATACTATAAAGATTTTATACGAAATATACCTCAACATCAACAATGTCAAAGCCATTTTTCCCTATATAAGAAAGAAACTCAAACAAGTTTTCTTTAGTTGAGCATTAGTGGCCACTATAATATGGTCAAATGACCTATATAAACAAAGCAAATAGAATGTCACCATATCAAATAACACCTTAATAACCTAGTATTTAACCTTCAATGGAAAATTAGGCACAATCATGGCAACTAAGTTACACGCTAAAAATATCAAGTTGTAGATAACTTGTGAAAGCAAATAATATGAAGTGTGATGTTTAATCCTTGTGATTTTATTCGCAACAACATTTCATCTTATAATGCATGAACTTGGTCAAGTGTATAAACAACATGTGCTCAAATAGCAACATGAAAGTTAACTTTTTTGATAGGCATGAAATTTTTTAACACAAAATGGATATAAGTCTTCCAATTAATATCATGTAATACTAATTTCATCTTCAAGCTTTGGTTGTTGTTTAAATGGACATGATACCAAGTATTTTCAATTTCATAGTTAAAAGACAAAACAAAATCAAAAGAAACATTCAAAATACAATCAAACAATAAAGAGAGGATATCATGGAATGGACATTGCAATTATAAAAAATTTGTTTACCTGTCCACCGATGTCTTATCTAGCATTCCTAAAACATTTTCTTGCCCAAAATAAACATGAGTAGGTGAAAAAATCACAACATTAAAAACCATAGGAATCCATACTAGAAACATTTCCAAAGTCAATGGCTCAAGTGCCTGAAGGATCTCTAACAACAAATTAATCATATCCAATACATGTTATGCATTGTCTCCCCATCCTTTTTCCAATCACATTTCCTTTAACCTGCCCACAACAGAGTCAAGTAACAATCAAACAAAGGCATTGACATTTGTTTTTATCTTTTATATCTATAAAATTTGAATCTAATTTGTTTCAGGAATATATTAATTCATATTTAAAGTCTTCCTAACATATGAGAAGGTATCAATCAAACATGACATCAGAAAAATCAACCTCAATGAGGTCCTCAAACAATTTCTACAATATCAATATTTTTCTTGCTATGATATTTTGGGTAAAAAAATAAACATATCTACAAAATAAAAATCCATATATTACTTATCTTCAAACTTTGTATATGGTGTATTCTTAGGTAGCTTTTTAAGATGTTCCTCCGCCTTTACCAAAACGAACTGTAGCTTGGTTAAACTCTGTATCCTTTCATTCGACATCAATTTCTGCAAGATAAATGTCACACATTATTCTTTCCCATTTCTCAACATGCTACATATGATAAATTTAAAGTCACATAAAACCAAGAACAAACCCTTTTCTAACCAAAACAAATAAACAAATAGTGCCTCTAATAAATTTCATTCTAATATTAAAAAATGAAAAGAGAGTGGACCATTTTTGTTGCTTGACCTTACTTATTTTTTTTATGACAATGCTTGGGCTTGAGGAACTAACAAATCTGAGGGAAGTTGTAAATGTGAAAAAAATATGTTGACCTTTGTAGACTTCTTGAAGCAGTCTCTTGCAACTTTTCACCCAGCCTTTGATCCACAGTAGCAAACTTAATATGAACATCCCCATCATGATTAAGAGGGAGATATTCTTTTAGAATATTAGTTGATCCAACTTCCATTGCTTTGGGCTTTGAACTAGGCCTTGACAATTGGTTCATTCTTCCATATAGTTGTAATGCTTGCATGGCATCAATAAGAATGCCTATGGCTCCCTTATCCCCTACAATAATAGGCAAGTTTAGTTGACATTGTGTTGCCACAAAAGTTTCAAGCTTTTCAGTTTTCTGGTAAGCTTGATAAGGATCACCACAACCAAAAGGGAAAAATGTATTCATATTCATTGAACATTCTATTCCATCAAATCTTTTAGCCAAGTTAGCATTTCAACTCCCTAAAAGCTCAGTGATTTTCTCAACATCATTTCCTTTGGATTGATTTACTAATGTCCTCATAGCAGGGTAAATTTTATCGTCTTGGTCTAATGTTATCTTCTAAACAACCCTATATGTCTCATCATACCTCTCATTAATATGAGAATTAAGAGAAGGCTATTCATCTAAATTCTCTCCACTCAATTGTTTAACTTTATCCCCTTCCAATCCATAAAATATGGGTCGGCCTATATTGACTTAAAAAACAGTTTGATTTTTTCCATCGCCCATATCTTGTTGATCTTGGAACAACATAAATCTTATTTGTGATGGGTTTGATTTAGAATATGAAGGCTATTCACCCAAATCTGGAATTTGCTCTTTAGGAATGGTCTGTTGATGAGAAAATTTCTCCTTGAGATGAGACACCTTCTCATGAGGCAAAGTCTATTGATAAACAACATCTTGAGGCAATTGTTCATTATAATTATGAGATGTTGAAGAGAGAAAATTTATGTTATTTAGTAAAGCCTATGAATGAATGTTAGTGATTTGGTACAAGGAAAGACATGGGAAGTGAGGGAATTGTGGAGATTCCCTACAACTCTTTTCCCAAATGTGACACGTGAGGATGTATGCTTATTACACAACTATATTTGAGAACATGCACCAATTTGAAGGCAAGACTATTATGGATGTAGGACCAGGAAGTGCTTATTTGAAAATCTAGTATGCACAAGATGATGTAAGGAAAGTTTAAGCTGTAATCAGAAATGGGGTTAGCCAGATTGTCGATGGAAATGAAGGATCTATGGAGGATGTCATGTTTCTTGAAAATTTGATGTCATTATCTCAAAGTGGATGGTGTGATCGATTTTTTAGGCTGGCCATAATCATGGCATCTATGTGTACACCTAGTTCTCATTATTGTTGATGTAGTCACATGGTGGCCTTGTTGCATGCAATAGCTATGTGAAATGTTGATGAATGAACTCAAGCATTGGCTATAGTTTAGTTATTGATTTTGGATTATGAAGTTGAGTTTGTGAATTGGAAATGTTAGAAGAGAGAATTCTCAAAGCTTGAATTTATAAATTTTATATTGTGTTTATTCTTTAACTTGTCCAATGCACTAGGGGTAAAGTGCCCCACAGCCCCTAAATTGGAGAAAATTATTGCATTTAAGCATCATTGCTTCGCCTACACTGGTTCTCCACATAGTACCATGTTGAGGGCTCTTAAGAGGAATCAATATATTTGGTAGTGTCAAAATGCTTGAAGAGAAAGTTTGTTTAGATTTACATGGAAAATATTGTACACATTCTCTTTGATGTTCCCCCTTTGAAGCATCATACCAAGAGAGGCAATATCATTTAGGACTTGCAATTGAAAATCACTCTCATAACTAATTTGGATTCTTTTGAGATAATATGGCTTTCCAACCATCGAAGAAAATTTTTGATGAGGCTTTGTTGTTGAACTCCAGAAATATAATTTTACAATGACATGAAACATTTTGTCACATTTTTAATAGTAATAGCACAATTTCTTGCCACCTTTAAAGGGTTATGGAAAATAAATGGCATACTCTATTCACATTGCAATTGAAAAGCACCCTAAGAACTAATTCCAGGCTCCAATACGATTTTTCCTTCCTTGTCAAGTTCTGGCAATATTCTTTGAACTATGATCTTCTGCAACTTTTGAATCAGTGGCCACACTTCTTTCTCCTTCTTCCATCTATCCCTTGCTTTGTTTATCCAATCTGGTTGGATAATAGAAATAGCACAAAACAATGCTTCCACATCCTCATCCTTTCTTGACAGTGCATCTACAACAACATTTTTCTTCCCTTTTTTGTAGATGATTTCAAATTCATAACCCAACATATTTGTGACCCATTTTTTATGTTCTTCTAAAGATAATATTTGTTCTAAAAAGTATTTAAGACTATCATGATCAATTTTTACCTTAAAGTGTCTTCCCATTAGATAAGGTCACCATTTCTTAAGTGCATGTAGTATTGCCAACATTTCCTTCTCACAAATAGCTTTCTTGAGGCATAGCCAGAAAAAAACCCAATCGCCTACATCAAAACTTCTTTCACTGCGATCTTGATATACCTGTTGTTTCACTTGATTCTGCATGAAAGTGGCATTATCCTTTAAAAGTTGGACAACTTGTTGTTGATGCTCAATGTGATATTTCACTGCTTCAATATTTTTCTTATTGATATGTCCTTCTATCTTGAGAGTTTGAGGAGTGGTAGTTTCTTCCAATGCATTACAAGATATGGTTCGATTCATTTCTTGATGCTCAATGTGATCTTTCACTTCTTGAAAATTTTTCTTCTTGATATGTCCTTATATCTTCATAGTTTGAGGAGTGGTAATTTCGGCCAATGCATTACAAGATATGATCAGATTCACTTCTTCTTTCTCGATGTGATCTTTCACTCCATGAACCTTTTTCTTATTGATATGATCTTTTATCATGAGAGTTTGAGGAGTGGTAATTCTTGCCAGTGCTTTACAAGATACGGTCGGATTCATTTCTTATTTCTTTGGGGTTGGTTCCTAGTGTATATCCTGTTATTTTGATGTTTCTTGATCCTTTTCTTCCTCCTCTTCACAATCAATGTAAAATAATTTCTTCTCATCACACTTATGACCTTTAATGTATTTGTTATCACAATTGTAACAAAGCCCTTTTGCTCTTTTTTTTTCCAATTGTTTTGGTGTCAACCTTGTAGGTTGTGTAAGGCTAGGAGAAACAACACTTCCGTATTTATAGTTATGAGGGGTAGACTTCCTTGCTTCCATAATTCTGCTTTCCACTTTTCTGGCCAACATGAATGACCTCTCCAATGAATCAAGTTCCCAAAGATGAACCTTATGTTGAATGTTATCCTTTAAAGTCCCTATGGAGACATCAATCCTCTGCTTCTCTAGAATATCATTTTCCCTTATATTCAATTTTTGAAAGTCCTCAATGTGCCCTGCCATTGAACACTTTTGTTTGATATTTATCAATTGGCTGAAGAAGGTATTTCTCTTTGTATCTTAATAATGTGTTATCATTTCTTCTGTGAAAATTGACCACGTAACAAGTGGTTTACGAGAACAAATCCCTTTATACCATAAAAATTGATCGAGTTCTAAATATCAAGATGCAATACGTACCATTTGTAACAGTTGCACCTCATGTAGATCAAAATATTGCTCCATATGTAGTATCCAATTTAACGGATCCTTGCCATAAAACTTCCTCATAACACCTTTTCTTGATTTTAGGAGCTCGATATTGAAACAAGTGTAACTCAGTACTTTCAGATATCCAACTTCTGAAATTGCGTCCTGTAGTAGCCTTCTAAGTCCTCTTTCTAACTCCACAAATCTGATCAAGATTGGATTCTGAAAGGAAGATTTATGTCAAATATCCCATGATGACCTAATTATAGACTATTTCAGTAGAGAAAAATTGTACGAAGTTCCACGTGTCACTATTTCAACCTTTGTACCTAAAATGAATATGCAAAAAACTACAGCTCGTCCTCTTTCTCAAACTTCTGACGAAATTTCAATCTAATGCTTAGAACGAAAGTTATAATGATTTTCCCAAGGTCACCTGTTTAGGATGTAATTCAGGAGTCTGCAAAAACCCTAACTTCCTCAGATCATATATCCAAAAATATAGCGATCCAAGGTTTGAAATTCGGACCCAAGATTCAGATGCATTTCTTCTTAAATGAGTTTTCTTTTTATCTTCTGAAACTTCGCAGCGAAAATAGTATAGCGAAAATTCCACGATGACCTATTTTAGATGAAATTCTGGAGCTTGTAAAGATGCTAACTTCCTCAGATCATATCTCTGAAAATATAGCAATAGAAGATCTGAAATTTGGACACAAGGTTCACCACAATTTTGTCTCAAATAGGTTTTTTGTTTTTCTTCTGAAACATCGTAGAAAAAAAATGTTATAGCTAAAATTACATGATGACCTATTTGGAGCAGCAAAACCCTAGAATCCAAAGCTCTAACACCAAATGTTATGAAATCAGCTCACAAAAAGATAGAAAAGATAGATCAATGCCTTACAAATAAGCCTCTTCGAGGGTTCAACCTCCTTTACATTACACAAATGAATAATTCTTGGATGATACAAATGACACTACCTCCTTTCTATATATAGGAGTCTAAGGGGTCGTAATGTAATAAGAGCCGACATAACAATAATAATGTAAGGGCATAATAATAACAATAGCGGGCTTTTATGGGGCGCAATAATAACAATATGGGGACTACATGGGCACAACAATATAATAAGGTGGTTGTACTAATAACAATAAGGGGTTACGCTAGTAGTATAGGGACCTAACAGTGCACTTACAGTAACGGTCTCGGTGCTCTTACAATCTCGATACAATTATAGTGGAGCCTATCACAGTCTCGGTGCTATTTTAGTGGAGATATCTCAGTGCTACTACAACAAGTGATCTCGATATTGCTACAACAAATAATTTCAATGTTACCAGTAGAAGGGAGGCCGAGACAAAGAAGGTCTGAATTCAAAGAGGAAGTAGTAGAAGTCTAGAAGGAAGGCCAAAAGTTTTTAAGCTAAAGAGGATCGAAGTGGAAAAGGAGTTGTATCTTGGTCTTAGAGTGGCACAAAGGTCAAGGGTGTTGGTCTTGGTATTCGTCAATTGGAACCTCTATAAGAATAATTTGTGTGGGTTTTCCTCCCAAAGAGTGCGAGGTTTATGCCCTGGCTGATAACCTACATTATGTGTCTCTTGTCAAGCTACAAGGAAGAAAAAGATTCCTAAAGGTTGAGATCTCCTACCAAGGATAAAGGCCCAATTACAAATAGTTTTTGATGTGCAATGCTTCTACTACTGCTATTAATGATGCCCACTGATTCTACTGTTGTTATTATCAACTTGTTCCCACTGTTGCCTACTTCTATCGACTTGCCACTATACTGTTGTACCCAATTGTTGCTTTCACTTTCCCTATGCCATGCAATTGCCTCTTCTTCACTTCACAAGTCTCACCAATACTGTTGTTTATCCATTTTCTTCTATCTCTTCTACTCTCTTGATGCTACTGATTGTGACCAAGTTGTTTCAAGACCCTTACTTCTACTCAAACCTTAGATGTGTCAAATAATCAACATAGATGCCCTAGCTTCATCAACAAATTCTTGGCATACTTATCCAAGACACTGTCACACTGGCTCTGTAATTTCACTGTTTACTTGACTTACTTTAGTTCCTGAAATTTACTTTTTGTAGACTTCAAGCATAAGCGTGTTGTCACAGGATATTGTTATTACTTCATGTTTCAAATAAATCATGTTTCCAAATCAACATTTGTTAATGTTTTAACTGTGATAGGTATGGGGTTGTTTGCACTATGATGATCTCCCAATAGGTCTCCATATCTAGACCAACCAGACTTGAGGGTAATAAGTCACATAGTGCCATTGTTATAATATCAAATATTTTCCACGCTGTCATATCACTACTACAGATTATGGATGGATGGATGTCTACCTTACAGTCAGAAACAATCTTAAAAAAATTACCTTTATACAAAATTAAGGCATACAATTAATTCTTTATACTTGTAATACTGAACAAGATCTACCACTGAGTATTCACTCTTCAGATGAGGATGATTTGGTATTGTCCTATAAACATATCATCAAATACGGATAATTTTTCATCACAAGATGAGAAGTTTGACCTTGATGTCATGAAACAATTTCCATTAGTTTAATTACAGATGCCATCCAAATATAATTTGTGAGGAGAAGTTACTCCGTCGTCAGTGAAAAGGCCAAGTAAAATTTTGATTGTACATTCGAGTGTAGGATATGACTGAATAATTAGAAAACCATTGCATGGCATCGTTAATTGGTCAAAGAAAACTTCATATCTATTTGACAAAACAATGATTACAGTTAAAAATATTTTGATTTCAAAACACATCCTCAAGATCCCTTTAAGATCAACGTACTTCATATGGATTCATAATTTTTAAACTTCAAGGTGAGCATTGATATAGAAATCAAGCTGGAGACTTTCAAATGCGTAGTGCTCAGATAAGGTGGAAATATTATGGAGTGATGATTGATATTGACCATTGTACAAGAGAGAAAAAAAGTAGTAGCCACCTTCAATGAAACCCCAAGTTCAATGACTCCCAAAATAAAAGATTCTGAAAAACCAAAAAAGAGAAATTCCCATAACTTCTCTAGATTAGGTTGGAACATAACTTCTAGTATACTCAACCCTTAGATGACCCTAAGGGGATAAAGACAGAGTGGCAGTCAAAAAATTTGTGAGTCCCAACTACCAATTCATTTCTCTATTGTTCATAAACCTCCAAAAATTTGTGTATAACAGTGTACATGGGAAGCCGAGTTTGGGTTCTACAAAATTCTATGTATAACATTCTACTTGGGGAGACGAAATTGGGTTCTTCTTAAAGGATTGGGACTAATAATAAAGTGGAGCTTGTGAGAGACTTTGTAGTTGTTGGAAGGAGGTATGCCTGCTGGTGTATTTATCAGGTTCCAATCTGAATTCTAGTGCTTTGTAACAATTGTTTACTAGACTATGTGCCATTTTATTGACTATTGTCATAATTCTGAGTTAAAACATTAATAGAAAATGTTCATTCCATTGACATATAACATATATCCATGGTATTTTCTAGTTGAATGTTTGTAAAATATATGTTACCATCTCATATTATCTCATTTGGAACAAAAACGATGAAAGTACACCTACAACACTCTGACATCAAGCCTTTTGAATAAATGCTTCATCGAAAACATTTCATAAACTTAGAAAAATCAGTGCTATATTGGAAAATTTCTTTTTGGGAATATTACACTTACAATTTTAACTGTGTAGACCCAGTGAATGGTTAAGAGGTATATGATGTTTATGGGAAGTTGCTTTCCTCTGTTTGCTAAGTATGGTAGACCCAAAATTTGGTTGCATCACCATTGTTAACATCTGGAGGCCTCTATTACCCTTCATTTGTAAAACAGATTGGATGTAAGGTGAAAATCAGACTTCTTGCAGCTCACGCAGTTGTCAAGGCATATGCATATTGTTGCATGAAGAGTAGGCTTGACATTACAGAATATCAGGTATTTGTACCATTTTTTTCAAATGACCCAACCCTCCTTGAATAATGTTGGATTGGGCTTCTCCAAAATCATACAATTCTACATACGTGTGTTCTCTCAAAGGAGTACAAGCTATTTCTAGATGGAACTCAATAAATAGCCATTGGATCAGTTGTGCTACCATATCTACATGAAGTCAGACCAATTATTCTTCAATCTAGCGCTTTGGATGCAACCCAACGAAGTTTGGGCAAGGAAACCCTTACACCCAAAATACCAAAGAAATGAATTCACTGGATACCAACACGTCTAGTTGCGTCATGGTTCAATTGGGAATACAACAGAGGAAAAGATTTAAGGACCTCTAAATGGTAAGAAAATGAGCTTCTAATTCCAACTGAGTTTTAAGAATTAAAGACAAGATAACATCAAATTGTTTCAGAAGAAAGTAAAATTAAATTATCTAGGTAAAGAAACAATACCTGTGAAACCTCAAGAATGCATTCCAAATAGAAGTAAGTTGGCTCCCCAATGCTTGGAATCCTTCTAGCATTTCCACATTGGATACCAATGGCCAATGCACATTTTTGGACTCAAATGATCCACTCTCTTGCTGCAAAAGAATTGTACAAGAGGAATAAAAACAATGGTACATAATGATACAACCTCATAACTGTGCATGTAAATACATTTGATTATACTATATATTAATCACGTAAAATGTCAACCCCCATCCTAAATATACTTCAGAATACACACACAAAGGAACCCTACTAGATAATGAAAATTGGTATCTTTACCTCTGAGGCACTGCTTGACACATCTATTGATCCTTCCAACATTGACTTCTCATTTTCAGTTACTTCATCATTTCCAAAACCCCTCAGATGTCCATTAAGTTTATTTTTAACTAACTGTATAATCAAATGTTCTGTTTTATCAAGATCATCAATTCTTTGATTAATTTCCCTGCCAAGATTCTGCAATTTATCAAGAAGAATATCCTGAGATGTGCAGAGTGCTTTCCATAAGGCAATATCTTTGGAATCAACTTCAGGCTCCCCAGTGATTAGAGCCTACCATCTCAAAAAACTGCTTGTAAGATGTCATTGGAGTAACAATAGTTGTTTACCATTTAAGAGAATTAAACAAGCATAGAGTGCATCATAATGAATTAAATCATGTTACCAATGGTGAGATCTTAATAGAAAATGTGACTCTGATATGACATTATGTTAATATCCATTATCTGTTTCTTTTCTCAATTATAATAAAAAGGAAAATGGTACAGATACAAACATAGAATATATGCATGCTTTCTTTCATTCTCAACAAACTTTTTAACCCATAACAAACAACTTAAATAAAGAAGTCATGGAATGTGATATTCTGTGTCACCACATTGAGCAAATTCTGCTCTTTGAAATCTATGTAAAGAAACAATATCTGTGAAACCTCAAGAATCACTAAAACTAAAAATTTCAAATTTGTGCAATACTATACCTAAACCTACAAACACATACTACTGATAAAAACAACAAACATGCAAATTTGAACACTCAAAACAACATCATGGATTTTCTATTAAATCTGAAAAAAAAAGAAGCTAAATGCTACAGCTCAAAACTCAACTCTCAAACCATAAAGTGCTTCCACTTTATAGACTAGGAAGAAAAATAGGTACAATGAATCTGAATGCATGCACAACACCACCTCTACTAGAAATATTAACTCCTAACCCTAATACACCTTCCTCACAGGGATAACCAAGCCAAATAAGGTGCACCTCTACATGCAGATAGACTAAGGCATGGAAACATGCATCCACCTAGAGATTTGTGCCCCTTCACTAAGTTAGGAATCCAAGTGCACAAGTGCCAGTAAAAACTTGAACTGCACCCTCTAACTGTACATGAAACTTCTAACTAAAGAAAAAGACATATTTTGAATTGAATTATTGAATATGGAAAAATAATCTAAAACTAGAATTGGACTGCACATGCATGTTTTTGGCATCCACACGCAGGTAAAATTACACATGCATACAAAATCATCTAAGCTACACATGTAAAACTAACACTTCCTTTTAGCAAAGAACGTGTTCTCAATTACACAAAACCTCTCCTTGAACATCTCAAACTTCCCCTTTTCCAAGGGCTTCCTCCAAGTATCTAGAACCTGCCGATCTGTAGGAATGTACTAAAAAATCATTACTCCAATTTGAACCCTATCTCTAATAAAGTAGTACTAGTACCAGATATCAATATGCTTGTACTGATGATGAAGCATTGCATTCATTTATTTTTCTTTATCTTGAGAGAAGGTTTAATTCTTCAATCTACACTTCTAGGCCTAAATTGGTATCCTTTTCTATAGTTGTTGTTTGTTGATTTTCTATATTTTGATCATCTTCATCAATTGAGAATGGTCGCTTCATCTCTTTTTCCATTTTTTCATCCCTCCCTTTCAATCAACCCTTCCTCTTTGTGTCAAGAATTTTCATTAGCAATCAAATTAGACATTATTATTATCATAATAACTGAAGAAAGAACATGTTATAAAAAATTAACATCGAATCAGAGCCAGCAGAAGTCAAGCCCAAGCTAGAGTTAGATGGACCAGTCATACAGATGACATATTCTCTATGGAACTATTTTGAGGCATATTTTGTTGTATGGTTAGCACAGAATTTATGGCTTGGCTCAGAGGCTTATCCTCTCATGACAGTGGCACAAGACCTTCTTCACGTATGATCTCATGATGGCTCCTTCCAACACGATGTTCCTCTCCCTTCATAGAACTCTAATGTGTTGTAAACTCACTGATAAGGTATTCTCTCTCGCATGTTCAAGGCACTATAACTCGCTAGTAGGCTTGCACTCTCACTACAAGACTATTGCCTTGTGATCTCTGTCTCAGGTACTACTATAGTTGCTTACAATCTCACAGAGTATGACTGATGTAACATTTGGTCTCGATCTCATTGAAAGAGCATATGGTTTCGACCTATGTGATCTTGTACTGGTTGGCTATCACTTCACTCTATGTATCGTATGGCATCTCTATGTCATGTATGGCATCATTTGCTTATGGTATCACTGCGTATAATATCTCTCCATTATGTGCAACATCCTCTGCCAGTTTTTGTTGCAAGAAACCTGATATTGCCCTTTCTCTTCGTTTCCCTTAATTTTTTGTGGCAGTCTTCATTTGCTTAATGAAACTCACTAAAAATGTATTGCATTGTACAATTTGGTTTATAGAAGTATTGAATTCCTGAGAAAGGGGTTACCTAGATTTTGTATAGAGCCATTGTGACTTGTAGATTGGACCTCTTCATCACCACTCTTTATATTTCCATTTTTTGTTGAAGCATCATAGCCCTTTGATATAGCTTATGAGGTTTCTACTTCAATTTTTATCAGGCTTTGAAAACACTGGAGTAGAATGCTTTGGTTCGACTTGTCAATTTGGAAGAGCAGGGATATCTCCAAGGTTTTCCTTGTAAGAATCCTGTTTGAAATCAATGGAGATTAAAGTGTCCATACCTTGTGCCTCCGAAGTTAATCTCCTACAAGAAATTGTCTCACAAGAGATCCAATATGTGCACAAGGTCACAACTTATATCTTCAGAAATCTAGACTTAATTCAGAGATTGAGTCTTGAAGCATTTTGGAGCCCATATGCATAATGCATGTTCGAAGGGTGTTTATGTCTTTATTTCAATCAATCTTGGAAGATTCCTGTGACCTACTTATGCATTTTCCAAGGTAATTAAACATAACTCTGTGGCAAGGTCAAATTCTAAAGTAGCTCATATCAGTCGCTATGATTTGTAATTGGTTCAGTATATCTCGCCTAGAATAAATTTGTTGTGAGCTTGAACCTAAGGTAGAAATTGCCTTGGCTAATTCACTAAGTCTACAATACCAAGACTCATTTATAGACATATCGTACACTCATTCAAAAATTTCTATGGAGCACTTCCGACTGAATCATGAAGAATTTTTGTGTGAGTATTAATGTTCTAGTGATTTTAAAGGCCATCTGTCCCTCCTTCTATAACTGATCTGTGCATATACATTCAGCCCCTCCCTTGATCAGATATTCAACATGCATTTCATTAAGGTAGAATCTTCAATATTATTTTCTGATATATCTTGTGGACAAATTTGCATAAAAGGCTGAAAATTTAAGATGCAACCCCTTCCTCAGAAGCTTATATGTATGTATGCACTTGGCCCTGATCAAAGTTTTAATGCTAGCATAGACATCTTAATCTGAACATCATGTTTATCTTCTTTAGGACAAATTCACAATTCTATAAGAATGTGTATTTAAGGTATGAGACTACATTTTTCTGAAGAAAAATTTAGGGTGAGCTTCTAAGGCAATCATGCAGCCCCTTCCTCAGAAGCTTATACGTATGTATGCACTTGGCCCTGATCAAAGTTTTAATGCTAGCATAGACATCTTGATCTGAACATCTTGTTTATCTTCATTAGGAAAAATTCACAATTCTATAAGAATGTGTATTTAAGGTATGAGACTACATTTTTCTGAAGAAACATTTAGGGTGAGCTTCTAAGGCAATCATTCATGTCAAATTCAGATTTGATTGAAGGTTCAAATTTTGGATATTGATTCTATGTCAAACCGGAGCATATCGAAAATACTTACTTTACAGTCAATATATATAGTTAAGTATGGTTTGAGGCCTTTAAGGCTTCTCTTCAAGGTCATCTATATCAAGCATGTCAAAATCTGAAGTACACCTCTTACGACAAGAAAAGTCAAAGAAAATCACACTAAGGAAGTTTCGGTGCAAATCACTTGGCACCTCCATACAATCAGGGATATTAGTAACAATGTACAACAATGTATTCATCCTAAGAAGCATCACCAGTAGTAGAATTTGTTGAAATGGGTTTTATAGCATAAAATAAGCTTTGGTCCAAGTTTGAGAATTGTGATAAGAAGGTAAATCGGTTCTGTTCTTTATTGCACACATGAGGTATTCAATCAATCATAAGGATTGATCCCTAAAATAATTTTATACAAATGCTAGCATATTACTATTATATGTCATGTGGTAGTACAACAATAAAACAAAATCATTAAAAATATTAGGAAATAAATATTGCTAAGATTTGCACTTCAAATATCAAATTGGCTTGAATCATGTAATAGTAGAAAAGGTCTACTTGGATAAGGATGGTGTCAGCATCTTAGTATATTTGTTTAGTCAGTCATTCTTATGACATCAATAATAAGGTTATATTGATATATTGTTGTTGAGTCTTGTTAGTTGAACGAGCAGATCATGTGAGAGAGTTTACTTGGGCATTGCTGAGGTTTGGTAATTGAAAGTTGTTGATATAGTTGCAAAATGATAATGTCTCATCTTAAAGTTGAGGAGTATATTGACAAAGGATGGAGGTTCAAATGAAGTGAGTCTTCAGAGGGAGCTATGGAATCCTTAGTAGAATGGCTTGTTAGCTCTTCTTTCCTAATGATTTTTACAACAGAAAGACCATGTCATAAGACATTGATCTTCAAAAGATGGATAACCAAATGATTTTGGATTAATAGGAGGTTATAGATAAGCTGATGGTTATGTTTTGGGAAAAGTTACATTTTTGATCTTTAGAGGGAGCCTGTGGTTAGCTTAAAACTATTGATAATGTCTGTAAGAGGGAGTTGTATTAGCCTTCATGAACTTCTTCCTAGATAAAATGGAGAAGCTACTGATCCAAATAGAGACAACTTATGAAGGTTCTCATGTTCATGAAGATATCTCTGTTAACTATGATCTACAAAACCCTGCCAAAATTGCTAGATTGTGAGCATGATAAATGAAAAGAGCACCTTTAGGTGCTATATCTCTTGGAATCCACCCCTTATTTCATGGATGAATCAAGAACTCAATTCTAGGAGCATCTTTGAGGCTGGATATTTAATGAAACAAGAATGGCTCATTATGAAACCATCTGGGTGAAAGAGCTCTCCCCCATAACTGATTTGAGCATGTGTCAGAAACCACCGTTGTATATTGTAGAATGTGATTTTCCTTTCATAGAATCCCATGTTCCGCGATCATTCCAAGCATGTCGGCATCATGTACCACCTTATATGAGATATAACATAGCTAGGAGTAATCAAGGTCCACCATTAGAGAATGATTGTGCAGATTATCGACATCCTCTCTAAGCCTCTTGGAAAGGTCATGTTTATCTCCCTTTAGGCAGAGGCTGGGAGTTGTGGATAGACCCTACTATGAGGGTCCCGGTTGAAGATTGAGCTTTGGGATCTCCTGGGGGCTTGGGGTACTTATTGAGCTATGAGTGATGATAGGGTGAGTGGTCCACCTTCCCCTATTGGTGTGTTGTGTACAAGGTGAGTACCTTCCCCTGTGATACCTCGCGATAATTGACATGCGTGTAGGGTGAGTGGTTCACCTTCCCTATGATTTTAGACACATTTATGTAGGGTGAGTGGTTCACCTTCCCTACGATTAGACACATTTATGTAGGGTGAGTGGTTAACCTTCCCCTAATGTTAATGACAAATTCATATGATGAGTGGTTCACCTTCTCCTATGGCATATGAGTAGGATGAGTGGTTCACCTTCTCCTATTAATGCCCCAGTGAAAGATGCGTATAGGCATCTGTTGACATGTCAGTGGACGTGGTTCATCCTTTCCCCACATGTAGGATGCTCATTCCCTAGGATTATTGGTTGGCATGTCAGTGGGAAATGGTTCATCCTTTCCCCATGGGTAGGATCCTTCCCAAAATTGATTGTTGTGCCTTGGGTTTATAGGATGTGGTTTGTCCTTTCCCTAAGTGTGATTGTGATGTGTGATTGTAGGATGTGATTCGTGCTTTCTTTACGTGTGATTTTGAGCAGGATGTGATACATTATTTCCCTAATTTTGATTCAATATCATCCTACCCATGTAGTCTGGAACACATGGGAAGTTCCTCTTGTCTGGCCAATGATTTAGGAGAAGTGGTTAGGGACCATATCACTATCGATGGATGCATTGGGTACTAACATACTCCCTATGACTAGGATGAATGGTGTTCTTCAACTTCATCGGGGATCAATTTTGGTTGACATTTTACCTTTGGACTTACTTTTGTCAGTGCAGAGTGGTAAGGTCTTGTGACTCTCTCTCAATAAATTATTCTTCATTATTATATCAATGTTCAACAGAGAAGAGCAGAGCAGATATGAGATTCAGACATGGCTTATGTCAGTAGGTTGATTGATGATGATAGATGGATTGACAGGTGGAATTCCCCCTAGTTGAGAGGGAGTGTTAAAATTGGCAACTAGGTCAAAATTCCATTTTGTACAACTCCTTTGGTAATGATAATTGAAAAACTAAATTCCTCTTTTTGAGAGGATGAAAATCGATCTAAAGATTGTTAAATTTGGACAAGTAGAAGTGGGATTTTGAATTTACTCTTTCACGTGAAAATTAACAACATCATCCTCACCTTATGTTGACTCAATAAGCCCAAGAGTCATGTCTCTTCAACCCCATCGAATTATATATATATATATATATATATATATATATATATATATATATATATATATATATATATATATATATATATATATAGAGAGAGAGAGAGAGAGAGAGAGAGAGAGAGAGAGAGAGAGAGAGAGAGAGAGAGAGAGAGAGGATCCATCTCCCTCATTTGAGACACATCGACTTGCTGGAAATTATGTCTGAGGCGGTCGTGGAATTGGAGGAGGTCAAAGGTTTGTTTATGGGTTATCTTCTTCCCTAGAGTCGTGTCTCTCCAAGCAAGATAGCCACAGGTCTGAGGAGGGTTTTTCATTGGGTGATTCTCTACACAAGGTCTGAGTTCCCTCAGATAATCAGCCGCAGGGTTTGAGGACTATCTATGAGTAAATTCTGGATCTATTAAAGTCTACATGCATGCTTCAGGTCAGGACAAAGAGGTAGAGAAGGGTCAGATCAGCCATAGAAAGATCAAATCATCCATATATGGAAAACCCCTTGCTTGACAAGGGTAACGTATGTTAGTGCCTAAATCTAGCTCAGGATGAGAAAGGCAGGATCTAGGGTAACATCAAACCACGCTTAACCTGGTAGCTAGCCCTACCAGGTTGGGAGAGGGCTCTATCCTTGTCAATCTCAGGAAACGATGGCCAATAAAGCTTTAGATGACTGATGTATAGACTAATTCTAGGCTAGGTATGTAAGTTGAGGAGTTTGAATGAATTTAACTTTGTTTTGCTGGCTCAAATGTGAAAGGCAGTTTTGGGTCCAAGGAATGGACACATTATTGCAGAGATCTCTATGGGGCGAGGTAGGAAAATGGTTTAGTAATCCAAATTGAGTGAGATGGAGAGATTTTAAACTGGTGAGGAGTTGGAGAGGGCATGAAAATCTTATGGATCCTCTTCAAACAGCTGAAAACATAAATAACTAAATAAACCCTAAGTAGAGCATTGCAACTCAATGAATTCTACCTCTATTCTTGTTTCATTTAGTTAAGATGAACAGAGAGAGATGATGGAATACATAAAATACATGTAAAATATCAATTACAGAAGGAAACATAATACCAAATCAAGTTGCGACAAGAATCCCATAAAGTGTTGCAAACCCTGGTCTATTCCTTTGCCAAATTGCTGAAATGAGTGTACAATAATGCTGAAAGCATTCACAAGAGTCCAACCTTTACCAATGACTAAAAAAATACTAGATATAGGAAAAAAACAACTCATCATAGGCTTTAGGGGTCGAACTCATGATTTTAGGAGCCGTTTCAACAAGATCTAAACTAAGAACTGAAAAGTAGGCAGTGGAACAGCTTGCCTCTAAAACCTAGGAAACTAATTCATTCAGTTGCAAACTACCTTTTCGTGATGTATCTACCTCCATGAGTGAAAATTTAGCATATTTACATCAAAATATATCAACTCACTCAAATTACATCATGATTTTGACTATTAGAGAGAGAAAGGTCAAACTGAGAAAAAACTAGGCGAAAAACAGAGTATTTTGGCAAAAATGACAAAATTTCATCCTGTGCACTGTGCTACTTTGTAACTTATTTTGGAGGCCTTTCCTTGCACCAAATTTGCTCCAAGTGGGCTTGTTAGAAATTTCTACCTATCTAATTTCCAGAACGAGTGGAATTTCTTAATTTGGTGTCCATTTTCCCCTCCAAAAATGAGTTCTCCCAACACTGCTTCCTGTGTGGCCAAAAAGGGGCAGAAAGGGCATTTTGACCCTTTCAGAAGCTCAAAACTTGTCAAAATTTCTTGGCCATGTGAGGGAATTCATATTTTTCCATTAGGAATCCAAAAATTCTGAGTTTTCCTCCAAAGGAGGTCCCTAGCAAAACCACGCAGCAGGTAGCATGGCGCACCAGGCAGAAAAACCTGTTTCTTAGGCCAAAAATTCAAAATTTGCAAAAAGTTTCACAAATTTCTTGAAATTTGGGCTGAGTGTCCTTCATCAAGTGATGTGTTGGGCTAAGGAAGCCTTAGCCAATATTTGGAGTCTATCTTGCTCTTTTCTCTTCCTCAATGCTTTCCTCAACTTAGTCTTCAAAATCCTGATTCTCGCTTTGTACACCTTGTTTCTTTAGGTGACTGTTGTTTGATGAATGGGACTAATGAGGGGGAACAATGAATGAGGAATTTTCATGTTGGTTGTGGGGTTTTTGGGAAGTGCCAAGGTTTAGAGATGCTAATTATGGTTTAGGAGTAGTGGTATTAGGTACTAGGGTTTTTAGTTTTGGGAATAGGGGAATGAATGAGTGTGAATGAAAAAGGGGAGGGATAATGAAATAAGGGAAATGTAGTGAAGGGGATATCGGTGTGAAAATCATGTAGGGATTATAGGATTGTGAACAAAAATATTACAAAACTTCCAAAACCCTAGGTAGTTGGAGAATGAAGATTTCAATGTTTTGAAGCTTAGCAAATTGATTGAGTGAAGTTTGGATGAAATTCGGGCTTGGAAGACCGGTGTGCCGCACCAGGGAGACTGTCACTAATTTTGCTGCAATTTTGCTTTGTTTGCCCCAAATGCATTTTTGGCTTGCTCACTCTTTCTTTGGCACACAAATGAGGTTTATAACTCATGAATGGTTTATATACAAATGACTTTGATTTTCTATTTACAAAAACCCATTTTTCTAATGTTTTCTCATTTCACTTTGTCTTTCAAAACTCTGTTTTGGCAGTTTGCTTGCTTTTTTATTTTGATGGATTCATGCTTTGAATTTTGGCTCTTTTGCAGGTGGTGGAGTGCAGGGCTTGGCAAGGTGACCAGGGCTGCATCTTAGAATTATTACATATAGGAAAAATGAAATTACATGAAATTCTATATACATAAAACAATAAAACTCTATTTTTAAACATGGTTTTGAGGAAAAGTCAATCACTGAACATATGATTATTGAAATTTTTTGTTGCTGAGACTTTATTTGACCTCCTCATGGGCTTGCTAGCTATTATTGAGTGTTTACATGACTCGATTGACAAACCCGAGACCTAATGAGACCTAAAAAACCCTAAAAATGGCTTTTGCAAATGTAAAAACACAAGATGACTGAAAATAACTTGAAGATGTACAACTAAGCTAGCAGGTAAAGACCATGAGCGAATTTGAGAATGAGACCCTACCATCAGATGATCCATGATCCTAATGGAATGCAGTTGATCGAACAAGACACCTAGAATGCATGAAAAAGAGAGTTTTGATCACTGATGGAGGGATGAGGATACTGACACTAACAACATAGATGAAAGGAGAATTTCTAGGTCAATTGGATGGAACAAGGGTGAGATGTAAGAAACCCTCGCATTCCATTGTTTACAGAATGATATCATTATAGTTTTGAGCTACTCACTAGTTCAATGGCATTCATTTTGGATCCTCAAATTGGCAAGCCATTTTGTCTCTAATCATTGTACTTTCTCTCTCTATTGAACATTTGATATTAATATTAAGATGAATTGATCAAGGGCTTTCCCATTCATGGGGTTTTTCCCTGGCTTGAGCCATATTCTGTGTCCTCTTGTCTTGTCCTATCTTCTGCACCTTTTTTTCATGTTCTTTCTTCAGTTATTATCATAATAATAATGTCTAATGTAATTTCTAATGAAAATTTGGTTCGATGAAGTATCTATCCTATGCAAAGAACATGTTATAAAAAATTAACAACATCATTTTTCCTCATAGAAATGTTTTCAATGATACAACTAATATTTCGTTTATTTACTACTCTTCTAAAAATAAAGTGGCATAAACATGTTTGCATTTAGATTTTGGATTCCAAATATTATATTTCCACGATTAATAAGAGACTACAAAATCTCAAATGGGAAGCAATGACGAGATCCAATGAAAGTAAAATTACATTGCAACTTCTA
The DNA here is from genome assembly GCA_031772625.1 of Pinus tabuliformis. Classification (NCBI taxonomy): domain Eukaryota; kingdom Viridiplantae; phylum Streptophyta; class Pinopsida; order Pinales; family Pinaceae; genus Pinus; species Pinus tabuliformis. Next base: position 916,049,833 of record CM062819.1, read on the forward strand.
TTGCTCTAGACCCATTATCACATATTCAAGCCTTAGTCATTTTTTAAAGGAATGGAGAATAAGATCCTTCACTTAGAACAAATTAGAGAAAAATACCTAGTTCTTACGTAATAATTCAAGTATCAAATAAGTATGCTTCACCTAAACTAAAAATTTGGATGTCAGGATAGAGAAATGCTTAAAACCTAAGCCACGACCAAGGATGTTTTCCCCCATCATGGTTTGAGCGAATCTCGTGCTAGTCTTGTTAGCGTTGATAAAGTTCTTTTCTTGAACTGGTGGCAATTCCAAGAAGGGTAAACAATAATAACTACTTTATAAGCTTACAAATGCACATTGACAACTCCACGTTTTGCCTTGCACTGAATCTCATCGGTCTTAATATAGTGCCTCATAAGAAACAGAGAACTAAAACATTTGTCAAATCAGAAAGGCAGTAAAGATTCATGATCTCAGTCATTCATGTGTCTATCAACTAGCATTACCATTAACCAAATTTTTACCTAACTTGAGAGTAGATAAGTGCTAAATTTTATCCTTAGATATTTTAATAAAATAAAGCATGGTAAAATTAGAAGGAATAAAAGATCATCATAAAAAAGAAACAAGAACAGGTTAGGTAGAATTCTAAAACCAATGTAAGTATATAGAGAAACTTCACTGCTACATCTAATAAAATAAATCAAATATAAACCAAGCATTTTGTTTAAAGTAGTTTTTTGTTTGGAAGTGTTTGGGAAAACATACTGTTACACAGTAATTTGTCACCGTTGGTCACCGTCCCTATCGCCCCATTTCCATACATTGGAGGACGCATTTTGGGACCTGTGAGCAGTGACATAACCCAAAAACACTTGCATTATGTTCCCCTGAGTATGTACTTCATGTTCCTGCAAGACACCTTTTGCAAATTATCCCTGAAAAGTGCCCTTTTCCCATTGGCGCAGGTACCCAATGTCTAACCCGCGCCAATAACTCAGATCCTCAAAAAGGGGCGCGACCATTGGCGCTCTGTCTTCGAACAATGCCCGCGCCAATCAAGTTTAGTAATGTTTTTTGCCAAAAGCACGACTGTATGATTTTTCCTCCCAGATCATGAGCTCCTTTGAGGGAAAAATCCATCTGATAAAGCTTGAGAGTCATCATATCTATCCACAGTAGCTTTTCATGGATGTTGCCAATTCACAACGGGTGTCCTGGTGCATTGAATCTTTCTCCCTTCTTCATCTATAAAAGCTTGTCCTCATGCATTAGACAAGCTAGTGCTAGTTCCAAGTTTATGAGTTCCGAAGTGCTAGTTCCAAGTTTATGAGTTCCGAAGGGCTAGTTCCAAGTTTATGAGTTCCGAAGTGTTGTAGTTTTGAGTTCTTGAGTTGTTGGAGTAATTCTAGAGAGGTTATGCTGCCGGAAGTTCGAGAGAGAGGTAGTCTAATGCAAGGCATATAGCTGCTCGCCCAGCCAGGGGAAAGGTTCAGCGTCAGAACCTTGGTTGTAACTTTTCCTGTCTATTATTAATTAATGAACGACTGTTATTATAGTTCCAATCTCATTGTCTATTATGGTGATGTTGATTTATTTCCTTTCTGACTGAAATATAGTTGTGCCTTGGTGGATTTTATGCTTGTATATGTTTCTTCCTTTGCATGTGCAGGTGTCCGTTTGCAAGGATCGTAAGGATTGTGACCTGCTGAAGCGAGGGAGTGAGCACACCAACTCTGCTTCGACTATAGCGTTGGATTCCAGGTTGGTCTTCTTAATTCACCTTTACTGTACAACTAGGAACTTGCGTGGCAGCGTGGTTTGATTGTGGCTAGTTCTGTTTTAGGCTAGTGGGATCGCCTCTGTCTGAAGAGGGGATTTACCTCACCAACAATTTGGCGACTCCACTGGGGAGAAGCTATTTGGAGTTTGTTTTGCATGATTATTTTTCTCTCGCTTGCCTGAGTTAATGAACTTTCTGGGTCAGTTTTGAAATTGCTATCTGCTGTTTGGTTCTTCTGGGCACTGTCAGTCAGACCCTGGGTAGTTATATTTTTTTTGGGTCAGTAAACGCAGCTGGCGCATTTTTTCTTCTGACAGTCGCGCCAGTTGGCGCATGTTGCTCCATAGGCACCTGCGCCAATTAATTGTTAGCGTGAGTTGCAGTTTCACAGTCGCGCCATCTCTGTGAATTTTACCAGTTTGATAGTTGAAAGCTCCTTAAACTCAGACTTTTTGTTTTTCCATATCTTTTGCTGCTTATGGAAGTGTGTTGGACCTCTGTGTGACTGGTTGTTACTTTCATCCTTCAGTTGTTTGCTTATTTCTATCGATTTTGTATCCCGGCCCTAGAATACCTAGTGGTTGTGCATGTCGAGCCTTCTGTGGGACGTTGTGGTTTGATCATCCAGTCAGCTTCTTGATTGTTTTCCGCACTCATCTAGTGATTCACTTCTAGCTTGCTTGGATCTTGCTTGACTTCATTTGAACTTAGATCACATGGTTCACTGAATGTCTTTGTGTTTTCCTTTGCTTTGACAGTTCATCTTCATGTTTAAAAATTGGTTCTATGTCCATTGAGTGAATTGTGTTTGTACTCGTGGATATCTCTTGAGGTTTGTTTACATGCATTATGCCATCTTAAAAATCAAAAAACAAAAGAGCTTTTTGCATTATATTAGTTAGCATTTATTGTTGTTTGTCGCTTTTAAAAAGAAAAGGAAAAAAATTTTATTTCTTGTTATTAGCTGCATTAGGATCTTTGTTACTTGCTTGATAATCATTTTGTTTGTGTAAAAAAAAATATCTCTACTCTTCTGTAGGTAGAATTCATCGAATGAAATGATATAATTTTGGCATATAGATTGCATTTAGGAAGTTTGAAGAGACCACATACGGTAGGACCAAAAAACTGAAACATAATTGAAGATAAACTATAAAATAAACTCAATGAACATAACAACGCATTGGAACATAACGCAAACACTCTAGAGGTCTAGGTTAGAGACGTGTCCCGGCATCGTTAAACCTGGTAGCTTACCGTCGAGTGGTTGGGTGATTCCTCCACGGTGAAACGATAAGTGCCAATACGGACTATGCTCCCACGTACCATCGCGTATATATTGGGAGACCCCTATAGGAATAAAGCCTTTATCCATAGGAAGCCGTGTCAGCCACCCTACGATTCACAATGCAGTGAACACAACATTCACAAAGATCGACCACCCGTACCCTAAAAAGTATTATGTGGTTTTGCGAAAAGTTTGGCACACACTCTACCTAGAATTCCAGAGCAGTCACTTTTGATCCTTTTCGGACTCCTTAAACAAAAAGGTGCATGTGAGCGTCTTGTCACTTCGTGCTCATTAAATATTCGAAGGAGACTAGAGTCATCTTTTCGTCTTTTTCTCGACTCTTAAAAAGTGAAAAGGTCAAGTTCAAAGTTCAGTGTCTTAAAATTTATTTGACCACGATCACATATAACCCGGTTAAATTTCTCTTGCGGTAGGAAGTCGGATTCTTTCTAGCTCAATGGCATCCTTCCCTGAGCCCACTGGCCAAGGTGGTCCCCCGGCTGGTCCGATTCCTTCTGTCGGAAATGTTGGTGTCCAGTATATAGCAACTTTGTCTTTGCCTGGGTTCACCATCGGTTTACCCGTATGGGTGTTCTCAAACTCAGTGGTCTCGAGTGTGATAACTCTTGTTCCACCACCACCTCCTCCACCCGAGCAACATCGTTTTGATTCCAAGGTGGACCCCTATCCTTCTTCGCCTACTGCTGCGTCCTCATCTTCTACTTCGCCTGGTGAAACTCTGGATCTAAGTAACCAAGTGGCTAAGAAGAAGAAGAAGAAGACCAAAAAGAAGAAGTCTCCCAAAACAAAGGTCCCATCTACCCCGAATATAACTGAAGTAAAGTCTCCTCCTGCTCCGCAGCGGAAGGCTAAATTTCCTTGTAGATTATGCAAGGAAGACCATCTTCTTCGCGATTGTCCTGGCATCCCCAGGGTCTTAGAAGTATGGGCTCACGATCGGGACTGCCCTGCATCGTCCTCTGGAGATCATGGTGATGCTACCCTATCAGCTGGAAATGTTAAGGGAAAAGGGAAGATTTGAATCCCCTGTAGACTTTGTGAAGGAAATCATCCCCTTCACCTTTGTCCATTCATGGATAGAGCCTCTATTGTATTGGAAAGTCTTACAGCTCCCTCAACTCAACTTCCTGCTGGTTATCAACGTCTCTCTGCAATTGCAGAACGTTCCCCTGCTGACCAAGCAATCAAGCATGATTCCTCTTTGGTCCAGCTTTCTCTTCCTGAACCTGGCTTTACAGCCTGTTCCAGACCAGTCCCTGGTCGGAAAGAGTGTTGCTTTACAGCCTGTTCCAGACCAGTCCCTGGTCGGAAAGAGTGTTGATTTTCAGCCTGTTCCAGACCAGTCCCTGGTCGGAAACGTTGTTGATTTACCTTCATCGTCTACACACCACTTTGTTCCGGGAGTGTTTATCATCAAGGATGAACCATCTGAATCCAAGCTAGACGAAAGTCCAAAGGTCCAGATAACAAGTGACCTGGTCTTTCAAGAGGTCTAGATGACAAGTGACCCCGTTTTGCCTTCAGAACCTGAATCCAAACCAGACGAAAGTCCAAAGGTCCAGATAACAAGTGACCTGGTCTTTCAAGAGGTCCAGATGACAAGTGACCCCGTTTTGCCTTCAGAACCTGAATCCAAACCAGACGAAAGCCCAAAGGTCCAGATCACAAGTGACCCCGTTATGCCTTCAGAATCTGAATCCAAACCAGACGAAAGCCCAAAGGTCCGGATGACAAGTGACCCGGTTTTGCCTTCAGAAGTTTCATCCTCAGATGATATTATCACTGTAAAGGATGAAGATCACACCGTCCAAATTCTATACATAAACATAGACTCTATCCTTCGCAGCAGGAAGGAAGTCCATCAGAGCCATATCCGGCCGTTTATCCGGTCCCACCTCCAAGTAACCTAGTTGTTTCCTTCAATTGGGATCAACTAGGCAGTCCCCGGCTACCACCTTCCAGACCATTTCGAATTATAGTCCAAGTCTACCAAATGGTTATGGCCGATACCATTATTGATGAGGGATCTCCCGTGAGCATCCTTTCTTCAACAGCCTGGGAAGCACTTGGTTCACCACTGCTTCTGCCTGAGATAAGAAACCTTACTAGTTTTCATCGAGAAACCAGTCAACCTTTAGGAATTCTTCCCCATGTACCTATCACATTAGAAGGGAAGACCATTCAAATTGGCGTCATGGTAGTCCAAGGCCCGTTAGATTACAATTTACTCCTTGGGCGAGACTATATTTATCGCATACGTGCAATTGTGTCCTCACTCTTCAGAGTGATGTGTTTTCCACACGAAGGAAGGACAATCAAGATCGTAGACCAACTTTCGTTCCCTAGTTCACACTTCACATATAGTCATCTACCATTCCCAAATGGTCTTATTTCCACAGAAAATGCAACACCCAGTCCGTCATCCTGATGACGGCAGCTGACCCGGGCGCGTGACTGAAGCCCGGGGGGCATGCATCCTCCTTTTCAAAATCGAGTCTTTCCAAGTGAACCTTCATTCCATCCACTCCGTGAATGCCATGAAGCTTGGGGGGCATGTACCTCGATTCGCATTATCATGCTGGGGGCATGCAAATTCGATTCGCATTATCATGCTGGGGGCATGCAAATTTATAACAAGCATAGTTTTTTCGTTTCAAGCTTGTGTAAACATGAAACCGAATCCAAGCAGAATTCTCCATGGTTCAAGCTTGTGTAAAAATGAACCCATACTTGATTTACATTTCATGATTGCCATTTATCTGGTAAATTCTGCTAGATGAGCCTTGGTTGTTTCATTCCATCGCCACCATTTCTTTGGCCAGTCATATGCTTTCACGTGGTTGTTTTCCTTTCCTAAGGAACTGCAGCAATGAGTGGTTTTATTAGCTAGCCTCTTGACCATTACATGTTTTGAGCAGTTCCACCATTACCGGAACCCGTTGCTACACTTTATACCACTCGTTCCTCTAGGACGAGTCGCCTTTAAGCTCTTTTCTGACTCGTAAAATATGAAAAGATTGCCGAGCATTTTTTCCCTTTTTGACTCGTTAAAAAGAATAAAATTGAAGGTCTTCGTTCAACTCTCTTCTGACCATTTAAAGAGGAAAAGATTGCCGAGTCGCTCCTCTTGACTCGTTAAATGTTAATAAGGGGCGGTCGTTTTAAGTTCTTTTTGTCGACCGTTAAAACTTAAAAAGATTACCGGGTTTTTGTCGTTTCAAACTCGTTAATGGTTACGAAACGACGTGGTTTTGATCACTTTTTTACTTTTTCAGGTCGAAATCACTACTTATGAAAAGTACTCCTCGATTGTAACGATCGGGCGGTTCTTTCGGGCATTATTTTATACTTTTTCGGGCCCGAGAGACACAACTTTACGAAAAAGGACACCCCTGGAGTTTCCTTTTCAATGTCTTTTCAAATTCTCTAAATATGAAAAGACGCCGAGTTCTTCCTTTGTCAGACTCGTTAAAACCTAATGACATCGGATTTTGTCGAAATGATGCACCACAAGCATATGCTATCCCCATCAAGCTTGTTAAAAATAATTGGGGTACTCGCCAGAAATGTTGGGGAAAAAAAATAATTTGGAACCATAATTATTGTTGTGTCGGCAGTATGTCGCTCTTGAACATGGCACTCCTCCGCTTTCGTGTCTGGGTGGGGACATCTCATCTTATTTTTCACTTGCCTCCGTGGGATTGGGTAATCCTATTTGACCTATCGTCTGCTCATTGCCTCGTCACTATGACCTCTGATCCGTCGATGTCAAATACTGCCAACTCCACTCTAGTGCCGCCGGTATGTTCCAGAGAAGTTGACCTCTGCAAAGAAACAACCTCCCTCTGATAGCTCATACAATTTTGATTCACAACATCATCTCTCTGTCTTGTGTCGATGATGTGGGAAACATTATGGCCCACCTTCGATCAAGGTCACTTCCTGTCGACTTCAGCTCATTATCCAGGAAGTTGATCTAGAGACTCCCTTCCGATCCCTTGGAGCCTGCATGCCTCAATGGCAGGTTCTTCGTGTTCGACGTGAGGTTTTCATCATTGGCCTCCGATCGAATGATTCTACGGGTGTTCGACGTCAGATCACTAATTCGCACGCCGTAGATTGTACTGATAGTACCTTGAGGGCCATTGTCATTATTGGTGGTACCTCTCGCGTCTGTTAACAGTTCCAAATATTGACTGGTAATCAGACGATGTTCATGCATGTTCGACTTCAGCTCACATATTCGCATGCTTGAACTTGTACTTCTGTTCGGGTCGAGATGGAGCGCAAGACCCTGGATTGTGTCTGTTGTAATCCAGGCGTGATTCTTGATACATGACTCATTCACTGGATGGCTGCGACCGTACCTGAGTCAATTCATTGATCCTACCCAGATGGCTGCGTCCATACTATGGATCTAAATTATCATGTACTCTCTTATGGATGGCTGCGACCATACGACGTACATCATGTATTTGAGCTATCAATAGTATCTCTCAATGCAGGTTCTCGGCAGCAGCTATATGTGTTCTTGCAAAACATTTCACCCCTCTCTCTCGCTCGGGCCTCATGCTTTGGGGGGCATCTGTTACACAGTAATTTGTCACCGTTGGTCACCGTCCCTATCGCCCCGTTTCCATACATTGGAGGACGCATTCCGGGACCTGTGAGCAGTGACATAACCCAAAAACACTTGCATTATGTTCCCCTGAGTATGTACTTCATGTTCCTTCAAGACACCTTCTGCAAATTATCCCTGAAAAGTGCCCTTTTCCCATTGGCGCAGGTACCCAATGTCTGACCCGCGCCAATAACTCAGATCCTCAAAAAGGGGCGCGACCATTGGCGCTCTGTCTTAGAACAATGCCCGCGCCAGTCAAGTTTAGTAATGTTTTTTGCCAAAAGCACGACTGTATGATTTTTCCTCCCAGATCATGAGCTCCTTTGAGGGAAAAATCCATCTGATAAAGCTCGAGAGTCATCATATCTATCCACAGTAGCTTTTCATGGATGTTGCCAATTCACAACGGGTGTCCTGGTGCATTGAATCTTTCTCCCTTCTTCATCTATAAAAGCTTGTCCTCATGCATTAGACAAGCTAGTGCTAGTTCCAAGTTTATGAGTTCCGAAGTGCTAGTTCCAAGTTTATGAGTTCCGAAGTGCTGTAGTTTTGAGTTCTTGAGTTGTTGGAGTAATCCTAGAGAGGTTATGCTGCCGGAAGTCCAAGAGAGAGGTAGTCTACTGCAAGGCATATAGCTGCTCGTCCAGCCAGGGGAAAGGTTCAGCGTCAGAACCTTGGTTGTAACTTTTCCTGTCTATTATTAATTAATGAACGACTGTTATTATAGTTCCAATCTCATTGTCTATTATGGTGATGTTGATTTATTTCCTTTCTGACTAAAATATAGTTGTGCCTTGGTGGATTTTATGCTTGTATCTGTTTCTTCCTTTGCATGTGCAGGTGTTCGTTTGCAAGGATCGCAAGGATTGTGACCTGCTGAAGCGAGGGAGCGAGCACACCAACTCTGCTTCGACAATAGCATTGGATTCCAGGTTGGTCTTCTTAATTCACCTTTACTGTACAACTAGGAACTTGCGTGGCAGCGTGGTTTGATTGTGGCTAGTTCTGTTTTAGGCTAGTGGGATCGCCTCTGTCTACAGAGGGGATATACCTCACCAACACATACCCTGCAGAGATGCACCATAAAGAGTAGATTTATTTACCTTAAGTGCCAGGCTTGGGGTTTATGTAGTCACCTGTTCCCAATATTTTAACCCAGTATCATCCTTTTGATTTTCACACAATTCAAGTGGGGCAGACCACAGTGAGAATGGAACCCTGATGGATGCCTCTGTTTACCTCAATAGTGAACCAATGCACCATTGGCATTTAAGGTAGTTGTCAAGGAAATAAATTTCAAAACATAAAGTTGTTAGTAAAACACAGAGTTTAAGATGAAAAAATATGATGATGCCTATATTAGATTTCAATCTATAGTATTTGAACTACCATATCATGAAGTATGTCTTAAATGTTAAAAAGAAAAATAAGTCACAAATCAATCTAGTTGGTACAGTAATTGTCACCATCCCTATTAGAATGAGGTTCATAAATTAGTAAGTACTTATTCTTGTAGCCTTCTAGAAGAAACCTCGAAACCCTATTTTGTGCATGAGCTCACGTGCATGCATATAATATGTATATAGTAGCTCATAATATCAGAGGAAAATGTGACGGCTTAAAGGATAAAACTTGACGGGTGTAGCTATCACCATTGCTAGATAGTCACCATCCGAGCCACACCATAGGGAGTAAAAGCTATTTTCTAAAATTGGAAGATGGAATTCACCCATATATTCTACAATTCACCCATATATTCTACAATTCCATATGATATATTTTACTAGTAAGAGAGTCTTTGAGGGAAGGTTTACACACTTTAGTTGATTAATCCCTACTACCTCAAACTATAATTTTCTTTTGGTTAAATATGAAAGAGAAAGACACATATAAAGAAATAAGCACTTTATAGATATAAAGATTTAATGCATATCGTTAAAATTGTATCTCTCCATCAAATTATATTATGTTAGAGGCCTTAAAAAATCTCTAGTGACATGATAATAATATAAAAAAAATTAGTGGGTAAGAACCCAAAAATAGCTATACATGCAAGATCTCATTGATTATCATTATATCAGTCAAAAACCTAAATAATTGTTGATATCATTATTGAAGGATCTACAACTAAAAGACAAGAATGGTAAAATCATTGGAGATCTTGCCTTGTTGGTTTGTTTAAAATGTGGCATAGAAATATTTCTTTCTCTTATGCCTTCAACATGCAAACTGTAACCCCAACAGAGCCCTCCCATGCATCAAAACCTTGAGGAGATTATTCTTCACTAACTAGAGCATGGTCCATCTCAAAGGTTGAAATTTCAACCATAGTTTACTACCGGTCATACCTTCAATCACTGGTTATGCACAAAGTATTCTCCAATTGAAAATCAATGGAAAGAAAGAAAGGGAAAAAAAGGTCAGGGAAAGGAGCAATAGTAAAAGAGGAATAATGGAAATAAGCCCATGACTCTAAAGTTGTCCTCTAGTTATATACAATATGAGCTTGTACTCTCAAGTAGGGTCAAAAGTGATGGCCACTTTGATACCTTCGAGATTAATTCTTCCCCATCCCCTATCATATCAACAAAAATTAGCTTTCCCTTATGGGTAAATTAGCAATTAAGCACATGTGATCTACTACATGTACAAAGAGGGAAATGTGAGGAGAACAACCACGAGACAACAACGTTGTAAATTCTCCAAGGTGACAAAATATCACAGTCAAAAAGGACATGCATGACCTGGGTGTTTTCTGGATTGATAGAGACACCAACAATTGAGAAAACAACACCTAGTCAAGAATCAGAGTTTGATCTACAGTAAATAGAAAGATGACTTATGAATAGATTCTTGTTTCAAACTTTCATCATATTGTCTTATCTAGAACTTTTTTCAACTAAAGAGATCTACTCTCAAGAACATGGCTATTGGAGTATATGTGACTAGAATTTTACTTGAATTTTATTTCCATTGTCAATGAAATATATATGATGTCTTTATAATTCCAATTCCTTTGATGAATCTTCTAAGTCTCTTTCTATTTGCTTGGCACTACAATAAAAGAAATTCAAGGAAGACATCTCCACCATATCGTGTGTTATTACACAATGACAATTATAATAAACGAGAGTATGATGTGCAAGTTTTGATGGAGTTTATTCTAGGAAATACCCTTGATATTGTTGTTAATATCCTACAAAAAGCACACTAAAATGACCTCCCATTCATAATTATTTGTGCTCAGGCTCATGCTGAATAACAATTCACACAGGAAAAATTTCAAGGGTGGAAAATTATCTTGAAGTTTATAAACATTGACTAATCTCACTAGTCCCTTATATGCAAAGTATCAAATGTTTATTGATGTATTTGTAAAATTATTCAAATTATAATGATTTTATATATATTATCTATATAATGTTGGCAATTTGTAAGGTAAAATAATTTTATATTGTAAAATTTGGGCGAATCATTTAAAAAAAAATGAAATTGGCAAATATTTTTTTTTGGAAAAATCATGGGAAATTAGCCAAATTGTGAATATTAGCCCCTAAAATTTTCCATGAATTCACAAAGATTCAAGGAAATAGCTTAGTTCCATTGAGCCTACCAATTATGGTTGCAGAAGATTTCAGGCATATTGAATTTTCACGAGCACTGCATACTATGATTAGGGTAGAGTTGTAGGTATGCACATCAATGTTAGTCATATAAGTCCAATATGTGAAATTAACTATAGGAATTTTAGAACAGAATACCTTGAAAATGGAATGCTAATACCTCTATAATTTTGAATGCACATTTGTAGCTCTCTGTAAATGAAATGAACCAAAGCAAAGAGATCATGCTACTTGTGGTAGTTCAGGAACTTGTATTATGAAGGAAATGATAGAGAGTATTTTCAATATTCTTTCAGTTTAAATGGCTAAATATTTTGTAGTGCATATCCTTGTCTGCAATTCATGGAAACTTGTCTTTATTTGTATTTTCTAAATTGCAAAGATAATTCTTTTCCCTTGCAGATTATTTTGGTGACTTGGTCAAGTGCCTTTGAAGAAAGCTTACTTCTATGATTCTATCTAGTCAATCATTCCACATTTTTATGTTGCTTTGCACCTTTGACGAGGTTGAAGGGGAAAACAAAATCTGAAAATCTTTGCAGGTAAGAGAGACATATATATTTTGTATGTATTTTTCTTGTTTTGATGATTTGATATGCTGGTTGTTTTTTTGTAGATTTTTTTATCTGTAGCCCAAAGAGTACTTAGGTTAATAGAGAGGTAGCATTACATGATTTTAAGGGGTTAAATGTCTTAACACATTTCACATATTTGTCAAAGTGGACATGCCATTGTGGTAATAGTTTCAATTTTTCTAGACATCACAAAGATGACAACTGTGAACCAAACAGGGCCACAAGGCACAACACAAGGTATGGCATTGAAGCCGCTAAGGATGTCAATTCTAGACAAAGGAAAGATATGATCACATCCACTTAGGGTTATGCACCCTGATTCCAACTTCTAAATTGGCAAGGCTCTAGCCAAAGACATTCATTTCTAGTTGTAATACCCCCTTACTAATATCTAAGTATCTCGAAACCTATTGCTTGTAATGGTAAAAAATAAAACACACAAAATATTCATGAGTACTACATGAGTTAGAAAATGAGGATAAATTAATGGATTTTACAATCATTTAAGACATATGTCATAAAATTTTTCTAATAAGAAATTGTTGATAAGCATACACAACCCAGTACATCTAAACTAAGTTTTTCCTCGAAACTAGTATAATTGCATACAAGCCTCACCCATCTATAAATATCTAATCAAAAAGTAATAATATATTTTATGCCAACTGATCCTAATAACGAGTTGCATGCCACACTATTCGACCTGGGTGGGACAGTTCAGTTTGGACCAGTTGGTTAAAATAATTAACTCACACAAATTCGAGAATTCATTTTGGTAACAGTTTGAAAGTGAGTTTACCTGGAATTAGTAGATTCCACAGCACCTTAAGAAATTTGTCGAGTTCCAGGTGCAATTGATCCAGAGTGAGTGGATGATCCAATAACTTACTCAGTAACAAAGGTAGGAAATCCAAATCCAAGAAGCCTTGAGCAATATATAAGTGAAACGATTGAGTTTGGGATTTGTAGAGATCATATAGTTCCCTAGTCCCCTAGAAGTAGATATATCGACAACTGTGACTGGGTTGTAATTCCATTTTGATAGCCATAGAAAGGAGTTTCGGTCGACCAAGTAAAAATAGGGGTACCGCCACCCATAGCACCCGATAGAACAGATCAACATTATAAGAACCCTCAATTTGAGTTTCCATTTAGCTAGTTATAGCCTCCTGCATAGTCCCACACCCAAAAATATGAGTAAGGATATTTCCTGAAGATGTGAACGCTGAGAATGTTTTCTTCCTTCCTGAAAGATAAACAGGAATTTCGAGTTTAAGAAAGTGTCAGACGAAAGGCTCAGCGAAATGTGCTTAACCATGGACAACAAGCTCAATGAAATGTGCTTAACCAGATAACACTGAAATGCAATAAAAAGATGGAGACCCCATAATTCAATGCAAAATAACAAACCAATAAAACAGAAAGACAGATAATTTTGGAGTACTTTCCATGCAAGCCTCGTAATCATTTTTCCCACATCACCATTGAGTCTAATGCTATCAAGTTCCGCATTTTTTTCTGCAAGATTTTCTTCAAGATTAAATGAGCATAACTTATAGCTTCTAGTGGGAACTAGTTGGGAAACATCAATAGGAGGACATTCTGGTTTTAAATCAGTAGAAATGCTAAAATCTAAATCTATTAATCTTTCTTTGTTGTTGGAGAATCTTAAAAATAACAAGACAAATAGATAGGAATTTTCTAATATTGCTAAATATGAGATAGTTTCCAGGGTTTAGGATAAGGAATTTACTGATAAGGATATACACTATGAATAACTGGTTTCTCAGTTTGTGATCTTACAGACAAATTTTTTCAATGAGTATGATCCTGTTTTGAAGTGGAAGTGCATATTTTAACACTTGTATTGCACTTATCCTACTTAAGCAGGAGTTTCTAGATAAGATGCCATGCAATTGTCTTCCTGAACCTCTGCTCTGGTATTTTATGTGAGTGCTTTTGCAAGGACTGGAGAATGGTGGAATTCATCTGTCACTGGTTGAAAGAGAAGTATGTATTGTCCTTCCAGTTACAAGTCTTTGAGCCTATAAGATATGGCAGCTTGAATTCTTGCTAAGGAAAAAGGTTTCCCTAAAAGTATCGACATTTTTCATCATTTTGCCAACAAATGGGATTAGGTTGGATTCTGCCTTCTAGACCTATGCCAATAAATGGAATATCCATTTATTGTTGCTGACACCTTTCAGATTTAGTTGGCCTCATGTTGGAATTATAAACCAAAGATGAACACTATCAATTGAAATTTGAAAAGGCAACAACCGATTAAACTAACTAAACCATCACTAGAATACAACTCAGATCTTTAGGGGGGCAGTAGACCACTCTTCTCTAGGGGTTATACGATATGTTGGCATACTTGGGTCCTATAGGGCATATGCATAGTATTGTGTTTAGGATTTCTCGTTTTTGAATATTGGGTATTTATCTCTTTTACATTGAGATTGAATAATGTTAAATATGTGATCAATACCATTGAAATCACTTCATTAACTCGCTCCTTGTTTCAAGGGAGTAGTTAGTAATTGTTGGTTGTTAGTTAGGATTTGGTGTTTAAACTTTTAAATGTGAACAATTCCTACCGAGACTGGAATAGAACTCTTCTGGTTCTTGCAACTCGGTGAATGTGTAACATTATATCTGCTTGATATAAATGATTCATATGGATAACAAAGGTTAAGGATATTTCCTCAATCTGTGAACACTGATACAGTACCTTCGATCACTATCGTGGCTTGGTTTTCAACAGGTGAGTAGAGTTCCAACAGAATACCATCGCGTCAAAGAAATATTATAATAGGCATTCCACGAGATATAATTTATTCATAGAAAGAGGACTTGGCACCATACTTTGATTTGCCACCAAGAAAAGGCAAGATGAACTGCCTAACTGTTTAACCTAAAAATTTCAAAAGAACCCTTGTTCTAGCCCAAAATGGTAAAATATGTCTCAATGTATTCCCGATTTATTGAATCTAAAAAACAAATGTAGGTTCGAATAATGTGAATATACTATATGTTTCCATCTAATAATAACTCTCTAAGACACAATAATGTCAACAAAAGGTATATTTTCACATCTTCAAGAAATCTTCCACAAGAGAAGGAACGAATAAGTGGATTACTTGACAGGGAAAAATGAGAAATAGGTATTGTGTTTGAGTATTTTGAGGAGAGTAAGAGAAGAAACGTAGACTTGGTCAGATGAATCGAGCATAGGGCCATCTGTAATAGGTGGTCCCATGCCCCTTGTCCCTGAAAATATCCTTTGCAATCTCTCCATTGCTGCTTCCGCTTCTTCTTATGCTACTAAAATGAACCTGCTCCAAAAATCCCAAAACCTTTGTGTGTGCAAATTATACGGAAATGAATAGGGCCATTTTTAGTAGGTGGTCCCATGTCCCCTTCCCCTTCCCCTGGTCTATTGCTGCTTCTGCTTCTTATGCTACTAAAATGAACCTACTGCCAAAATCCCAAAACCACTCTTTGCACAAATTATATTGAAATCAATAGGGCCACCCATAGCAGGTGGTCCCATGCCCATTGCCCTTGAAAATATCCTTTGCAATCTCTCCATTGTTGCTTCTGCTTCTTCGTATGCTACTGAAATGAATTTGCTGCCAAAATCCCAAAACCTCTCTCTGCGCAAATTGTACGGAAATGAATAGGGTCATCCATAGCAGGCGGTCCCATGCACCCTGCCCCTAAAAATATCCTTTGCAATCTCTCCATTGTTACTTTTGCTTCTTCTTATGCTACTGAAATGAACTTACTTCCAAAATCCCAAAACCTCTCTCTGCCCAAGCATAAATTATAAGGAAATGAAAGAAGGGACCACATGTGACTGTGGAGAATGCTAAGGGGAATTAAATTTCATTAAATAAAATGTTGAGTCTTTTCTTTTGTTTAATAGGAGGTATTTTTGATTATAAATAAGTGTTAATGGTATGAAAATTGTTAGGTGTTTGTGTCACCAAATATTATTTGAGGGGATTTTGGTGGATTTATCAAAAGTGAATTAGGGTGATATCAAACCAAGTTTTGTGTGGTTAAAAAGTGCAGAAAAATAGTAATGTTATGGTAATAATCAATCATTATTTTTAATTAATTGTTCGGTTTAATAAGGATGATTAATTTATTGAGATTTTTTATGGTGTTTAATAGAGGGAGTCAACATGGGAAAGGTAATATTTTGGCTCTCGTATGTTTTAGAAAATTGATATATTTTTGTCCATAAGTATTAGGGGTAGAATAATAACATAGGTTCTAGAGCTAAGTTTGTTCCAACTTAGTTACATCTTGAACCACAAATTGGTGTTGACCTCATGGATATGATAAAAATTTGGTGGCTTGTAGGGTAGTCTTGTCATGAAAGAAGAAGGGTAGACATCAAAAAAAGCTTTGTGGTCAAAAAGTATAGTGAGGTAGTAATGTCATAGGATTAATGATCATTTCCAGTGAAATGTTTGTTTTAGTAAGGTTAACTAATCTATGGAGATTTTCCATGATGTTCAATAAAGGGAGTCAACATGGGAAAGGTGATAGTTTGGCTCCCACATTCTTTAGAAATTGATATCTTTGTCCATAAACATTAGACGTGGAAAAAAATCCTAGGCTCTAGAGCTAAGTTTGCTCCAAATTAGCTATATCTTGAACCACAAATTGTTGTTGACCTCATGGATATGATAGAAATTTGGTGGCTTGTAGGGTAGTCTTGTCATGAAATAATTTTGTCAGTTATTATCTAGTCATATTTTTTAATCCTAGACTAAATTAGTCATTTAAGTTAGTCACTTTTGGTTTAGTCACTTGTTATCTAGTTGTATATTTTATCCATATACTAAATTAGTCGTTGCAGTTAGTCATTTTTAGTTCGGTCAGTTAAAATTGCTCAAATTTAGTAGTAATTCACTTGAAATAATTGTGGTGACTAACCTTTTTAGTCACCTAGTCATTAATTTCATCATTTTCTACTGGTGGATCAATGAAGATGCTACTTCTTGGAATGGGTATATTGGTTCAATAATATCCAACCATGTTTGTGTAAAGGGCCTTAAGGAAAAATTGACTGAAGGATATACCTAATGGTCTTAATACCCCTAATATGGGTTATAGGGAAACAAGAACAAATAGCTTTCTGGTTGAGTTAATGCTCATGCTTGCAGCTGAAAAAAGTGTAAAAAAAAACATATTTTATGTGACTCTCTTGTTGTAATAACTGCATGAGGGGACTAGACACTTTAGGAAGTTTTTAATTAAGGCATATCTTTGAGGAGATACAAATATTTTATTCCTATTATAAGGATATCTCTTTTTATCATGTTTGCAAGAAAAGGAATGAACAGGTGAATGGATTGTCAAATACTGGAATATATTGGATATTGGTCAATGCAACATTTGGGAAGCTATGGATGAGCAGGCCTTTGAAGCTGATCATCCTACCTTTTTTATGACAATTGTATCATGAAATATGTTTATGTTTATTTTTGTGGGTATCTTGGTGTTGTAGCGGCTACAACCATCCTGCAAAAGTTTGCCTTAGCTTCGTTTTAGAGCCTCCCTACCAACCATCCTCAGCACCATGTCTTGCATTATCCAGGTACATATGCTTCAGTTGAGTTTAAGTGGCATACTAGCTTGTGTTTCCTAGCTTGTTTTCCTTCCACCCGTAAGTTGACATCCTGGAACTTGGTCATTTTCTGGCTACTGTGCCCATTTCGAAAATTGAGCAGAACTGGAGGGGAACCAAACTTTCTCTCTATTGTAGTAGCTACAACCACCCTCCAAAAGTGTGCCCTAGATTCGTTTTGGAGCCTCCCTACCAACCTTTCAAATCAACATATCCTGCTTCGTCAAGTACACAAGCTTTAGTGATTTCCTTGCAGAATGACAACTTGTCCATGAGAGCTTGTTGTATTCCCCTCACAGACTATTTCACCAGACTTGGTCCACCTGTAGGCTAGGAAAATTCCTCAAGAAATTCCACAATTCTAGAGGGAAACCAGCCTTCCCTCAAAAAATTGCGTAATTCTATGTGGTAGCATGCTGCACTCCAGAATTGCGCAAATTTGTCTATCACTGTTCACTGGAAAAATTGTGCAATTCCTCACAGCAAGACTTCTCAGCCTAGAAATTGAGAAATCTTGGGCAGCAGTCATCTCCTCTGCCCAGGAATTGCACAATCCCTCTGGGAATATAGCCCAACTCCCTCCCAAAAATGCACATTTTTTCCTCCCAGCTGAGCAGATTGTGGCGTGTGCAGTTGAGTTGATTGGTTCCCTCCAGGGCTGAGAAAAATTGTTTTTCATGCATGGGTTTCTCCTTCCAAGGAATCATGCAAAGGCATCCCTTGCTTTAGGGATCTATTTTAGCAGTTGGAGGTTACATGCAAAGATCATTTCAAAAACCTCCCACCAAGTGTCGCTTTCCCTAGATTTGTGACATGCGCGTCACAACCTCAATTTTATTAAAACTCATCAACCAGACATTGCATAGCTCATTTCTCACATCAAATTTGTAGCTCTGAAATCCCACATTACATCCAGGATTCACCGACACATTCAGCTCAGCTATTTTGGGGTAAGCTCGGTTTTCATGTCTAGCATTGCATTGCTGGCGCTTTTTGTGTTTTTCTTCATATGAATGATATATGTTTGATTTCAGTGAGTTCTTACTGTCATTTTGATACATACTATCTTGTATTAGCACCGTTTCATTTTTTGTTAACATCTCGTTGCTGTCGCATGCATGAAATTGCTTTTGCACAGATGGTCGTCATTGCGATGACTCGCTTCACACACATGCATGCCTTCTTGTTTCCTGAATCTTGCACTTGTTTTTTGCGTGATTGATCATTCACTCCTATTTTAACTCATCTCATCATGCATTCACACTCCTTATGTTTTTAGTCACTTGTCAGCCGGATTGGGTTGCCTTGCCCCGGACCGTGCCTTGCCTAACTACCACTATGCATTTCTGGAAGTAAAGACTCTTCCTTCCTTCTAGAAATTGCACAAGTCTAGCCAGGCACTAACCTCTGGGATTGCATTGTACAGTTCTTGTAGGCAGTGTCATGTTGGCCCCAGAAACTACTAATGCAGTTTGTTGGTTGCATGTCATTGCTAATTGAAATTGCGCATTGCGCAGTTTCAGTCCTGAGAAGGCCAGTTTGGACAATTCGTTGCATAGTTCTAGCAGTTAGTTAGCCTCTTGACAACCTAGACTATGCCTTGCATAGTTTTGGTGATCAGTCTCCCGACCTCCCGATAAAAATTGTGCAACCTTCATGATCAGTCACATAGCTATGTTGCAAGTCAGTTCTCAAGCTCATTTTGTTTTTCGACTAATGCGCTTTCCATGAGTGTTTCCATGTCTCTAGGCATCACAGGTGTTCATTTGCCTCTCAGCAGCACATGTACAATGGTATCCATGAAAGTAGAGTTGAAGACTCCATTCATAGCACACTTTGGGATGCAGTCAATCAAGTGTATATGAACTTTCCTACCCACGAATACATCATGTTGTGCTTAGACAAGGACATCAATATATGACGGTAGCAGCACCATGAATAGTAGCTGAAGGCAGCATAGTGGATGCAACGAACATAAGAGGAAGGTTATTGAAAACACAAAGGTTGAAAAAAGTTGCAAGCTCAAGCAGATCCACTTGTGATGAAAGAAACTTTGGAGACTTAGGCTATGAGGTGATGGCACAACATGAAGATTGTGTGAAGACAGAGAAAAAAAGAGAGAAGGAGTTGCATGTGCTGAAGCAGCAACTGAAGGAAGAACAGGAGCTGCATAGATGAGAGAACGAGTTGTAGCAAGAACGGGTACAACAACGGGCGCAGCATGCACTCACGGATGAAACTACACCCGTACAAGTTATAGATCCAACCCAGCAGCTAGCATGAAGTAGACACGGTGAGAAGTTTTGTTGATCACATGCAAGGGAATTCAGTACCATGCATGTCATTGTGCACACCCATGAGATCTAACCCATTTGGCACACTCACAGAGGAAAAGACAAGGAGTAAGTCTGACTGGAGTTGAACATGCAATTGATAGTTGATACGAATGACCACCAGCACACACTGGAAGATCAGAATGGACACTATGCATCAGTGTGTTGCTGGCTCGACCGCACCCAAGAAGACCTTGTGCATGTTAGCAGACAAGTTGGATGGAGGAGCCACACCAATGGATTGGGATGCAACGAAGGCAAGAGTTTTTTTCGCAAGATGTCACCATGGAGCGCATGCACACCATCATGGATGACCAACCTTGGCATCAACTCACCACCTTCACCCTCACAAGCATGTCGAAGAGTTGGTCTCATCACAACAGACCGAGTGTCAGTAATTTCTTGCATGGCTTGCTCAAGCCATTTTGTCTCACATGGGCACATGTGCATTGTAATGTAATGTCTTGTCAAGTGAAAGTTTAATTTTCGATAGTTGGATGTAACAGTCATAGAGTAGATGAAGAGTCATGAGGGTATGTGAACTGTCACAAAGGGGAATGTCAAAGGTCACCCCACCCTTTGCTATAAATATAACCTCATAACTCATTCTAAGGGCTTTTGGTTAGCCAAACTTTTGATAAGACTATCTTTGAGAGAGCTTGGATAGTATTGTAACGAGCCTTGGCTTCTCCACTGCGTAGAGCTAGTATATCTCTTAAATTGAGGAGCAAGTGCTTGTGGCTGTAATGTTCCACTGTCGGAACTAGTGGTTAGACATGGATGTATTGTATGAGTGGAACTTACAATTCTTAATATAATAGAGCCAACACGTTTCATGTATATGTTGTATTGTATTCTATGCTATATGGTTTACTCTAAATGATATATGTATTTGTTTTCTGATACATGCATGTATGGACTATTATGTATAATTATGTATGACTCTTTCTTAAATGTGTTGTTGGTTTAACCATCACTTTAGATTTTTCACTAACTTGCTTTCCAACTTGTGATGCATCTTCGCTCGTGTGTTCCCTTCCAAGCTGTGTACTATTACAGGTTTACAAGGGGTGCACTCACCTCACACTCAATGTGTTAGAACCTCTCATGCACCTTCCTTGACTTACTGTAGTTATCACACCCTTGCTACCAACAGGGACATCTTACTTGCCTCTGTACGAAATCGAGATCAAGGCATTACGGTACGATCCACTACTAGGACTCCTACAGCAAACAGTCTCAGGTCTAACTGGGACTTCTTACTGGGGAGATCCCCTTACATGTTGGCAGGTCCAGCATCGTCAACACTCTCCAAAATTGCGTAGACCATCAAGGAAGCTTGTTGCTCTCCAAAAATGTGCAGAGCAAGTAGGCAACCTTCTCTTTAGAAATTGCGTAGAGAAGCCCATCACTGGGCTTGCTCTCAAAATTTGCATAGATTTGGCTGACATCCTGGGCTTCAGTCTAGAAATTACGCAGAGCCTAAGGGGAAGCCAAACCCACTCAACCCAGAAACTGTGCAAAAGTCACTCTAGGGCTTGTAGTTCGTTGCATGTGTTCCCAAGTTTATTAGCTCCCTCTAGGACTGAGAAATATTGCTTTGCATGCATGGGCTGCCTTTTCCGAAAAAGAAAAAAGAAAAAAGCAAAAAGAATCCTATATTTTAAGGATCCATTTTTAGCAACTAGGGGTTACATGCAAAAGCCGTTTTAGAAACCTCCCGCCAAATGTCTCTTTTTCCTAGATTTTTGACATGCCCGTCATAAGCCTTGATATTATAAAAACTATTTATTCGACACTTTAGATCTTATTCCTCACTTCGTTCTTGGAGATTTGGCATCCCACATCGCATCTAGGAGCATTCAACACACTCAGCTCAACTTTTTTCGAGTAAGTCCACTTGTCATGTCTTTTGCTACTTTTCTGTCGCGTTTTGTATTTCGATTTGTGTGAGTGTTGTTTTATTGGTTTTGTTGAATGATTGTTGTCCTTTTAATGCATGTTAGCTTATAGAATCACTATTTCAATTTTTCATTGCATCTCATCATTGTTGCATGCATGACACTATTTCTGCACGGACGGTCGCCGTTGCGGCGACTCGCTTCACACACTTACTTGTTTTACCATTTATTGAATCTTGCACTAACTATTTTCATGCATGATCATTCACTTTTGTCTGCACCCACCTTCACATATACATTCAACCTTTACATATTTTCAATCCCCCGTTGGTGGGTCTGGGCTGCCTTGGCCTGGACCCTGCCTTGCCTGGCTTGCACTACACATTTATGAGAGTGAAGGCTCTTCCTTCCTCTAAAGAATTGAATAGATATTTCCCAAGACTGGCGTCCCAATCTTTCTCTATGCAATTTTGGAAGGCAGTGCCCATTGTCCCCCAAAATTACGTAGATGCAGTTGACTGGGTTGTAGTCATTGCTGACTGAAACTATGCATTGCACAGTTTATGTCCTTAGCAAGCAAAGCTCGACTATGCTATGCACATTTTCAGTAGTTAGTCAGACCACTAATAGTCTAGACTATGTTTTGTGTAGTTCTGGCAGTCAGTCTCCGAGCCTCCCAGTGAAAATTGTGCAAATCTTTAAGTCAGCCACCCAGGTGTGTTGCATGTCAATCCTCAAGTTTCTTTTAGTTTTCAACTGAGAGATTTCTTTCCATGAGTGTTTATCTATCTCCATGTATCGCATGTGTTCATTCATGTCTCAGTAGTATAGGTATAATGGCTTCCAATAGAGCAGGGTCAAAGGACACTGTTGAGAGTGCAACTGGAGATGTAGTTGAGCAAGTGTCTATGAGATTGCCCATCTATGAAGACACTAAGTTGTTCCTAGACAAGGAGATCGAGATGAAATGGTATGAAATAAATGACATATTTTCAGGAACATTTGTGGAGAATCTAGAAGACCACAGGGTCTATCTCAACATACACAAGTCTGGCTTGTATCATATTACATGTAGGTATTCTGCATTTCTATGCGCAGACATGATCCACTGGATTGTCTCGCATACTGATCCAAAGAAAATGGTGTTGAGTAGTGTCCGTGGGATAGATATTGCTACCTTCAAGGAAAAGGCATTTTAGGATATGAATCGCTTGACGCACTCGGTGATCACGATGGATACAACCTTCATAAGACCCGGGAGCAGTGCAAGCTCAAGTGACATCTTGAAGAGTTGGGTAAGGGAGTCTTCTAAGTTCATGATGACACCCAACCAAGTGTACAAGACAAGGATACTATGGAAGGCATATCATCTCTTGGCCATCTTCGCATGCCACTTATATGACCAAGAGAGCACATAAACCTTCCCTTAGAGTTGGGTGATTGTTTTAGATCAACTCGCGAACGAAGGGAGACATTCCAACTGGTATGACATGTTGGCTCTCTGGTTGAAGGAACAAGTAACAAAATCTCGTCATATGCCCAAGGGCTAGCAAGCAAACATTTTCATGTCTATTTACATACTTGATGCAATATGTGCGCATCAACAGTTCCTAGGATTAGGTTGGGCATGGAAACCTTTAGAAACCTCCATGCAAACCTATTGCAGGTTGTTCTCTGAATGTAGCTTTTGTGGATTTATCATACAACTACAGAACACTTTGTCACCCTAGTATACAAGATGATCTTTGAGCAAGATCCACCTTGCATGTCGCAGGCAGCGATGGAGGCATTGGTTGACATAAATATTGGTATGCCTTACCCCTTTGCACCTTCATCCAGATGTACAATGAAGAGAAGGCTCACCATGTTTTACCAAAGTTTTCCATGCATAAGTTGGTCATGCAAGAAGTTGTGTATCACATCTCAATAGGGTTGTTAGCAAAACTTCATAGGAATAAGAAAGCACCTTGGCCCACTCTTCCTTTGTGGATCGAGTTGTATGGGATATAGAATCTTAAGCATGCCAAGGCTGAGACGAAGGAATTCAAGATTTTCACCTTTGGCACCATAAGTTTCAAAATGTATGACCCACATTTCTTAGTGAAGGAACATTGTGCGAGAGTGTATCATCCTGGGATCCACGGGGCGTCTCATTGGCCAAAGGAATACCCTTGGAGATATTGCTATCACTTCTGAAGGCTCAATGAACCAGTTAGAATGGCTATAGAATGGTTAGTGGTGCAGAAGGCAGCAACATCTTAAAGAGTAGCATCATCAACAGTAGCAGAGGCCAGCAGACTAGCACTTGACGAAGGAAAGAGGAAGCTTGCAAATAGTGTAGAGGTAGAGGAAAGTTGCAAGTTGAAAGAAGATCCACTTGTGTTGAAATAATCTTTGGAGATTGAGGCGAAGAGGCAACACCACAATAGAAGTATTGTGCAAAGGAAAAGAGAGAATCAGAAGCTGGAGGAAGTAGAAAAGGAATTGCGAGAGTTGAAGCGAAAACTCAGGGAAGAACAAGAGTTGCGCAAAAGAGAGAAGGAAGCACAACAGGAACAAGAACAACAGGAGGCACATCATGCACATATTGATGAAACTATGCCCATTAGAACATCTGCCACATAGTAGATAGGGTGAGCTTCCACAGGAGTAGGACTTTACTTAGGACATTGAAAAAATTCTACAGCAGATGGGCACGCATATGGTTCAATCCAATTTAGATTAGGACATTGACCTCATGCCTCTAAACAAGAGATCACCCCACTAGCTTCATTAGATTTGGACGTAGAGCAAGTTATAAGCGATCAAGGAGACACTAAAATCCTTGAGGACAATCTGGAAGCAAATGTGCACAACATATATTTCGATGAGTCACAACACGTGGTTGTGTAGTCAGGCAGAGTGCCCACCCTAGATGTCCATGTATCCCCTTTATACTTTGAAAAGCGAGTGATCATGTCTGATGTGGGCAGACATCTAGCTGCATTCGTCGATGCCACAAGAGAATATGTTAAAGCCACCAACTTGAGTGCTAGATTCCTGATAGTTGAAAATGAATTGCTAGCGACCAAGAAAGGAGAAGAGTAAGTTACAACATCTACTAGAGAAGAGTTGAGGACATCAATACTAGATGAAGTATCATCTCTCGATACAATCATGTAGAAGTTGTTCTTCATATTTGTCACCATGCATAAGTTAGTTGTCCATCTTAATGGTTAGAAACAACATTGTGCTAGGAGAGCATGCATCTTGTCAAACTTACACAGTATTGTCGATCAAATGCTGATATGGGAAATGAGGTACAAGGGAGACCCATTTCACTTGCCAAAGATGACGAAGCCAAAGGCAGTGAAGCTAAAAGCATGCATTCGGAGTTAGATTAGGAACTATGGGGATGAGTGTTTAGGAGAATGGATGTCATTATGCACACGCATGTGATCCCATCCATTGACAAAGTCACTAAGGGAACCAAGTCTGACTGGAGCTAGACATGTAGTTTGATCAATTTATGCGCATAGCCACCAGCGTAGACTTGCAGATGAATGTAGACACTATGCACCAGTATGCTTTTGTTCTGGCTGCACTCAAGACCATGATGGACATGCTATCAGATGAGTTGGAAAGAGGTGCCAAACCAATGTACCTAGATGCAACAGAGGCAAGAGTTTGCTTTCAGAAAGGTGTCACCATAGAGCACACTAACAACATTATAGACTACCAATCTTGGCATCAGTTTTCCACCGTTGATCATCGAGAGGATGTCGAAGAGTTAAACTTCCCATAGTTTTCCAAGTCTTAGTGATGTCTTGCATGGATTACTCAAGCCTATTTTTATCTCACATGGGTCCATGTGCAGATTGTAATGTAAACATGTTGTAAAATTGAAAGAGCAATTGTCAATAGTAGAATGTAATAGTCATGTGTAAGTTGAAGAGTCCTGAGGGTAGGTGAGGTGTTAGAAAGGGGAATTTCAAGGGTCACCCCACCCTTTTCTATTTATAGAACCTCATAATTCATTGTACAAGATTTTGGGATCCAAGATTCCTTTAGATATAACTTAGAGAAATCTTGGAGTGTATTGTAATCAGCCTTAGCTTCTCCACAGTGTACAGCTAGTACATCTCTTTGGAGGAGCAGGTGACAGTGACTGTAATGTTCTGCTATCAGGGCTAGTGGTTGTCATGGTTGTATGTATGATTGGATCTTTCACTTTTTAATATAACAGAGAAAACACATTTCAAGCATATGTTTTTATTGTAATTCGACTATCTTGGTTACTCTAATGATGTATGTAGTTGTTATTTATGCATGTATGTATGGACTATTCCATATTTGTTTGTATGAATCTTATCAAAGTGTGTTGTTGGTATAATCAATCACTTTGGATCATCGACTATCTTGCTTTCCATCTTGTGATGTCGTGTTGCTCATGTGTTTCCTTTCAAGTTGTGTTCTATCACAAGTTTCTAAGGAGCACACTCTCCCACATTTTCGTGCGTTAGAGCCTTTCGTGCACCTTCGTTGACTTGCTGCAAGGTCACACCCTTGCTACCAACAAGGACATCTTACTTACCTCTGTGCGCAATCGCAATGAAGGTGATATTGTGCTATCCACTGTTGGGACTGCTACTCCAAATGGTCTAAGGTCTAGTTGGGACTTCTTACCAGGGAGATCCCCCAACATGTTCGCAGGTCTAGCACCATCAACAATTCTGGTGCTAGAAGGAAGGCCAGATGACAAGTTGAGTACTCGCATCCTATTTTGAATCTTCACACATCTATCATGGATATTGTTGTAGTGAACCCTCTGCGATGTTTGTCCAATGTACTTTCCTTCAAAGTCACAACAGAGTTCTTTGATCACTTGTCAAAACTCATGTATGATGGTGAAGGCAAAGTGGCCTAATCTCATCACTTAGACAACTTCCTTGCATTATCTGGCAATGAGGAAGACTTTGACGAAGTAGAGTTCAGCATGTTTCTTGCATACACACTTTGTGAATCCTGACAACAATGGTTCCACAACCTTCCTGACTAATTGTGTGAACTCATTTAAGCAGTTCAGTGATGTAATCGAATCTGTTTTCCATCATTTTGATCCTGAAGCTCTTGACAAGAATATTTTAAAATAATGGAAGGCCCCGCGTGAATCACCTATGGATTTTTAGAATCACTTCTGTTTACTCATGTTTGAAGCTCCAAAAATCTAGATGAAGTTCCAATATCTCATGGACAGATTTGAATATTGCCTTACCAAATCACTCTATCCCAAAATGAAGATAAAGTTCAAACCTCGCCAAACATGCTTCGCTGATGGAGTTGCGCAATCACATGCAGACACCATTGCTATGACAAGTGAATGTCCAACTTCCTCTCATCAAGAAACTCCACCCCCGCAGAGTGATGTGGTATAATATCCACACATGTTTGTTCAACTGTCACATCCTCCCACCCTCACTACTTTTAATTTCTATGTAGATTTGGTTGGGGAGCCCATGGGTTGTCATATGCACTTGTTACCTCAACCTCCATCTATGTGTTCTGCTAATCCTCTATATGTCATGAATGAGGATCAAGTCGTCAATGAAGTTGATGTTGCAAAACCAACCTACACTGTCATTTA
The DNA here is from genome assembly GCA_031772625.1 of Pinus tabuliformis. Classification (NCBI taxonomy): domain Eukaryota; kingdom Viridiplantae; phylum Streptophyta; class Pinopsida; order Pinales; family Pinaceae; genus Pinus; species Pinus tabuliformis. The sequence continues at coordinate 916,077,230 of CM062819.1, forward strand.
CGATGAGTATGACTGGGGATCTGAACATCAACCCGCAACAAAGGATGACCTCCTTCTATCTATTCCTCCTCCAACAATGTAAACTTTGAAACGGGAACTGATACTGTTACCCGTTTTGTAGAGGTGGCAAAAAAATGACCCGATTTTCAAAAGTGTTGATGCAGAATACACATGTTTTTTTAAGAACATGGTTTTTGGAACTTTAATTTTTTTCATGTGCATTAAGTGGGTGAGGCTCGGTGAATGGTAGTGATTTTCATCCTGATTTTAAAAAGTGAGTATTCTGCATCACACCCTTTTTTTAAAAGACCTATTTTTTGACTTTAAATTTTCTAGTGTGTGAAATGTAAAAAATTATTTTCTAAATTTGATAGTTTTTGAAGTCGTCATTGTATTCATATTTTCTTGTTCTCTATCTTAATTTTTTTTTTTTTAGTGGGGTTTTTATTGTTTTGCGTTTTTAAATTAGAAAGTCGATAGTTTGAATTTTAGATAATCTACATGTTTAGACATCCTTAATTAGTTTTTCAATCCACATGAAATAATTGTTTCTAAAAAACAACATTTTTTAACAATGGACATAAAAAATAACCATTTTTAACATAAATATAACAAAAAAACTAAACGTTTTGATAATTTTTTGCTAGAATTAACATGTCAAAATCACAATTTTTATACAAAAATATTAACTAAAAATGGTCAAATAATAGTTTTTTTTATGAATTACATGTCAAAAAGATAATAATAACTATTGTTTTTTTCAAAAAATAATGATTAACTTAAAAATCAATGCAGAAATCACATATTACCAATATTGAACATATAACAACCCTAATTGAGTGTTTATTCTTCTCATAAAATGTCAAAGTCAAAACATTGCAAAGCTTGATTTACAAGCATAACTTAAATTTAATCAACAATGTCACGTAATCCAAATTCTTCGTCCTCTAGAGTTTCATCATTGTCCTCTTCCACAATATTTTATGTTTCATTTTGCTCATTTTCCTCTTCTAATGGGTCTTTGATGTCTGCAAATCTCCCAATATATGTCTTTCCAAACATTCCATGTAATGGTGGTTGGGGTTCCTTTGCCTTTTTTGCCACACGTGATTCACTAAAGTCCCCTTTGTTCAACCCAATTTCTTGCATTGCATCTCGAAGAAATTGAAGAGCATTAATTCTTTGCTGAATGAAATTGCATTGTAATGGATCTTTCTCAATTGCCGTTAGATCTAGCGAGGAGATTCGACGATTAAGGATATGTATGTAGGTCAAGCGATGTCTTCCTCCGCCGTTAGATCTAGCGAGGAGATTCGACGATTAAGGATATCTATGTAGGTCAAGGTGAGTGTTATCCTTTGAGTTTGTTGTGCTTCATGGTGGGAATCGGTGGATTTCGGGTGGACTACATGCTCGAGGGTTATCCCCCCGTTCAGACCCAAAATCCTTTTAGAATGGTCTGTATTTCCTCATTGGGTTCGATTCTAATTTTAACGTGGTTGCAGGTTCTCGCCCCGATATGAGCCTCATCCGTCAGATCTTTGAGGGGTGATCGAACGGTGTTGACTTATGTTTGTTTTTCGAGGGTTTTGTTGTTTTGTTTTGCCTTGATGCAAAGATCAACCAAGGAAAACATCAAATTGTCTGGAGGAGGTTGATTGGAGAATCAACTAAAGAAGGCATTCAAACAAGTACACAAGGGTCTCAATTTGAAAACCGGGCTAGAACAAAGTTTGGGAAGCAATGAAACAATCAAGTTTTTGTCATTGTAAACATTGCTAATTTCTACAAGATTGAAAGAATCTTGACTAAGTGTGAAGGATACTTGAAAATATAAAGCCCTGAAAATAAGATTTGGTTTTAAATGTAGTAGACTAGTCAAGCACTTTGAACTCAAAAAGTGATCACAAGCTCAACAAAATGTTAACCGCATTAACAAGAAATATGAAATAAGCCCAACTCCCTCTTTAAAATCACTACATTTATAAAAACAACATAAATACCTACTATATTCATTAGAGTCATTAAAAAAGTCTAACAGCGTGAATATCCAACATATTTTTAAAAGTCTTTAGAAAGAACTCTACAAACCCCCTCCCCTCTCAATCAATTATTGTAAACTAACTTATTTTATTAAAAAATAATTTTCTCTCCTATAACTATACCTAAATTAATATCGCTTAAATTAATTGAAATTTTGAAACCTCTTTTATATTGATGAAAATTGATAATGCTTTTAATTTTCTAAAAGATGATTATTACAACTCACAATAATATAACTTATCCAAGTCATTATTGCTACCATGAATGAAGACCAAAATTATTCCTTTAACTTAGTTTAAAGCCATATCGATTGCACGATAATTGATAATAATTTTAATTAACAAAATCATTATTATTACGAAATTTGAGTCAATAATTTGAACTATCGAAGTCATTATTACACACATGGCGAACAAGTCGAAGTCGTTATTACACAACAAGTTTATTAATAAAACTACAGTTACGACCATCAAAGCTCTCCAAACTTCACCATAAAACATGTTTAAGATTACCAGACACGATGCGCAGGCGGCGCCCGCGCAGCGCCACCCCCGGGCCGCCCCGCCCCGCCCGAGAGGCGGAGGGTCGATTCCCGGAATCGACGCTCCGCCCCTCGGGCGGGGCGGGGCCTTTAAACTTTATATGATTTTCATGTTAAATTTGTCACACCAAGCTTAACTTACTCCAATTACATATATAATATTCTGAACACTGAAAGTGTAAAAAAATTACCAAAGATCCGAGCCAAAATGTAGCTATCAAGTTGAAATTGACATTGGAGTATTTTTTATATGAATTTCATATTAAATTGGTCACAATGACATTAACTTTCTCCAATTACATAATATAAATCATGTCATTGAAATTGTAAAAAAATAACGTAGCATTGACTTATCTCTGCAAACATTTAAATACGATGCAGAGGTTTGCAATAAATTTAATTAATAAGGATTATAAACACTGTAAGTTCGGCACCGAACTTTGAATTTAATCACTGAATGACATTGAGATTATTTCATGCATGAAATTTGATATTATGATGGGAATTTATACATTTCTACCATGTAATGATATCTGTAATTTATATGAATTTTTAAATTTGTCACACCACCCTTGACTTACTCCAATACATTATAAAAATATAAAAGTCATTTCCTACATGAGATCCACTTAAACAAACTCCGTCGATTTCCTACATGAGATCTCTCCGTGTACTGGACGTCCACTTAAACCACGAAATAGAAGATGCACGATGTATGTGTTTATCTAGTCGTGTAGTCATTTTGTTGATTTGCAATCATGGGAGTGTGAAAGTTATTTGGATTGAACCCGAAAACAAAAAATGAAGTATCAAGCATTTTTATAAAAGCAATAAAGCAATTCTTTCTCCCTTATAAGAGAGGATCATGCATGATTAACGAAATGTTCGATTCACATCGTGAAAAAATTAATTCGGAGGCCCAGCACAACCTTGGACTAGACCAGCAAGAACCATTGTGAAGAATGTATAAATTCTTATAGGCCTGGTTGTCGACCTGCAAGAAGATTTACATTATAAATTGACATATAATCTAGAGCATCGAGAGTAATCACCTCCAAAATTTTCTAATTCGGAGATACGAAGAGAGTATTTTCATTTTGCGAGTGTGTGTTCGGTGTTTCGCGAAATTCGTCACTGTTGTTTGCTCAATTTTTTCACGTCCATTTGAAATTCTTTGTTGTTGCGACCAGGAAACGTCAGAATCATCAATATGGCCATCATTCGATCCAAGAAAAACAAACAAAGGAATTTGTATCGACAGACATTTGTAAGTTTCTTGCTGAGCGTCGATTCCGGGAATCGACGCTAAACAAACAATACCAGAATCGTTTAGCGTCGATTCCCGGAATCGACGCTAAAACTAAGGCATAACCAATTAAAGTGCAAATAAAACTAAAATGAAAATATGTAAAAAATAAATTAAATTCACATGTGAATTTTGGAAATAGTTGTTTAAATTGTTTTGTCAACGGTTGATTAATTAATAATCGACGCATATCCAATGTGTTATACCTATATGCATTAGACAACGCATATCTAATGTGTTGCCCTTAAAATTCTACGTAAGGATGTGAATATTGTTGTCAATTTTTTTAAAGGATGTCAAACAGTGTTCTAACAATTTTTAGAAAACGCCTTAAGTGCGTGGAAGCATGCAATTGTTTGGGAGTTCATACAAATAGAATGTAGTTGTTTTTTTAACCGAAGAAATCATTGCTTGGAGTAGTTTTCAAGTGTATATAGTTTTTTAAGAATTGGATCACAATACTTAGGCAGACCAAACCTCTGCATCTCATTATTAGACTACATCCTCGAAACTCAAAACAGAATACAACTACTTAACCCAAAAAAAAAAAATAAGTATTAAACAATCTCCACAACTAAAATAGCTCTTCTGCTAAACAATCCTTACTCCTCTCTCCATTCTTGGATTCCAAAGAAAAGTTCAGTTCTGTAAATATCTGAGGACGACTGGGGACTGAAGCATCTTGGCAAAATCTCAAATAGTCCTGCAATTTATTAACGAAAAGGCTATTTTCATTTTTCATCATGGCAAAAATTGCTTTGCTTTGAATCTCCCGTCCTCATAGAGCTCCATGTACATAGGTTGAGAACTAATCAAACCCTCTTTGGATATAATATGTTCACGTGACAGGTACCTCAGCAGTTACTGGAGCTGGATACGAAATTTCAATTAATGAGCGCACATGTCTGAAAATCTTGAGTTCGTTATTTTTCAATACCAAACGAAAGAAATGCATTACTGTCTGTGAATTGGGCTTTCGATTAAAGTTTAAACATTTAATTTTCGAAAAACAGAATACATTACTTTACAATCTATCACATTATAGGCCTGGCTGTCGACTTGCAATAAGATTTACATTATAAATTGACATATAATCTAGAGCATCGAGAGTAATCACCTCCAAAATTTTCTAATTCGGAGATACGAAGAGAGTATTTTCATTTTGCGAGTGTGTGTTCGGTGTTTCGCGAAATTCGTCACTGTTGTTTGCTCAATTTTTTCACGTCCATTTGAAATTCTTTGTTGTTGCGACCAGGAAACGTCAGAATCATCAATATGGCCATCATTCGATCCAAGAAAAACAAACAAAGGAATTTGTATCGACAGACATTTGTAAGTTTCCTGCTGAGCGTCGATTCCGGGAATCGACGCTAAACAAACAATACCAAAATCGTTTAGCATCGATTCCCGGAATCGACGCTAAAACTAAGGCATAACCAATTAAAGTGCAAATAAAACTAAAATAAAAATATGTAAAAAATAAATTAAATTCACATGTGAATTTTGGAAATAGTTGTTTAAATTGTTTTGTCAACGGTTGATTAATTAATAATCGACGCATATCCAATGTGTTATACCTATATGCATTAGACAACGCATATCTAATGTGTTGCACCTTAAAATTCTACGTAAGGATGTGAATATTGTTGTCAATTTTTTTAAAGGATGTCAAACAGTGTTCTAACAATTTTTAGAAAATGCCTTAAGTGCGTGGAAGCATGCAATTGTTTGGGAGTTCATACAAATAGAATGTAGTTGTTTTTTTAATATGCGTTATACCTGCCTGCCGCAGGATAATAATTTAATAAAATTCATTCGCAGGATAATAATTTAATAAAATTCATTCGAAATAGTTGTTTAAATTTTTTTGTCAACGTGTTATATCTATATGCATTATACAACGATAATCGACCTAAATGGCATATCCAAATATGTCATCCTCTTCACCTCTACTATCACAGCAAGCGACAACCTCACGCGTCACATCTCTTTGGATCTGAATCTCTGAGAGGATAGATAGATCTGATTGCTTAATCGCTGGTTGATTCAATTTGCTGGGTAGCGTGAAACCCCAAAACCAATCTCTATGGCCTGCATCCTCAAAGAATTCATGAGCAACACAGAGATGTTACCAATGTGTTTAATTGTATGGAAAGTGCAACACGGTGTTTCAGACACCAAGCAACCTCAAGAACCAGAAGCACATTTATTGTCTTCGGTGCAAACAATTATTGGTCGATTTCTGGTCACTATCAACAATGGGATGAAACTGGCACAAATGTATGAATGGTTGATCTGCACAGACTGTAAGGGCATAGAAATTCTTGTTTTCTTCTCTGCAGGTCCAGGCTTGTTTTCTGCTCGATATAATGTGTATAGACCCTGCGATGTCATGCTCAGGATCAAGTATATCAATCCTGCCACAAGATTTTCCACCCAACCATCTAGCCACAATGTTCATTTTGTTGATGTATGCAGAATCACTATTCTCAGGGGATTACTACCACGGAATGTGTTCATCGGCAACACTTCAATGGCCTCCTTAACCATATGGAGATTTATGCATGTATTATCATCCATATGAAGGTCACGTCAATTCCAAAAGTCGCAGTATAGCTTACTCCGTTGTCTTTGCCCATCATGGCGTTCAACTATCATAATAGATTTCTCACGGGGAACCTCCAGAGGGGCGGGTCGATTTTAATGTGCATTCCTATGCTTCTTAAAACTTATTGACAATGGAGCCTCCAGAGGGGCGGGTCGATTCCCGGAATCGACCCGCCGCCGGGTCGGGCGGCGCCGCCTCGCAGCGCCACCCCGGGGTGGCGCTGCGAGGCGGCGCCGCCCGACCCGGCGGCGGGTCGATTCCGGGAATCGACCCGCCCCTCTGGAGGCTCCATTGTCAACGAGGATGCAAGGAACCACCAATGAAGAAACCACTTGTAAAGTTAATTGGAAGATGCTAGAAAACCACTAGTTGAATGGCCAATTATAATGTTAATAAAAGATAGTAAGGCTATTATTAATTTCAATAATTTCCATCCATCTTTATAAGTCCTGTTGCATTTAAATTTAACCATGTTAACAAATATCTCCCCACATAATTTCAAGCCTGTAACACAAAACTTTGTTATTTTGCCACATGATACAATATGTACACTAATAAATTAATGAAATAAAATTTCTATAGCTCCCCAATCCGCACAAGGTTTTGATTATCTCTCACCATTGTATTGATTAGGACTCAGTTTACAAAAGCACGTTGTATTACTTAAAAATCCACAATTTCAACTATGACACTATGATCCCTATTATTTGAGTACAAATTTGGTCATAGTGTATTACTTAAAAAGCCACAATTTCAACTGTGACACTATGATCCCTATAATTTGAGTACAAATTTGGTCATAATTCTAGGGACTACACTTGGCTTCTAAGTTTGAAAATGTTAATTTAATTTTTCATAATCAAAATAAAAGGTGTTTACCATTAAGATACTTCCACAATATTTTGAAAAAAAAACACAAAGCGTTGCTTTACGTGTTTCCTTCCTCCACGTGCTTCTGACCTAATTTAAATCAGTGAAATTAATGCAACAAATTCATTCTTAGGACCATTTGGGGAAGATAATAAAATATGCAATTCATGGTTTTGACTGTGAGAAGGAAGATTACTAAAATCCCACATTTGTAGAGGGAAGGAAGATTACTATAATCCCACATTTGTAGATCCATTTTTACTACCTTCTATATGCATGCATAGATCCGGGAAACCAGCGCCATCAATAGACGCCTTGGATGAATTTGGGGTGAGATATTATAATATACAGTCTACAACATTCTAAATTCCATACGACGTAGCAAGAATCCCAGGAACCACTTGTGTGTTTGGTTGTGAGCTCTATAAAGTTAGTAACATGTTAAAACCACTACTTATGACAATAATAACGAACATATAAATATAGAACCACTTGAGAATGAAAGGGTTTAAATTTCTTGGTGATTTTTCTCAAATCACAATTCTAGTTTCAGTCTCATAAATATATGCTTGTGTGAATGTGTGGTTTATTGAGTTTTCTTAGTTTATTGTGGTTTAAGTCGAAATTATATTTTTAGGATGCAAGATCCACTGCAATAAGAATAAGAATAGGTGTTGTGTATTTTAGTTAGTCTTTATTTCTATTTTTGTGTGTTCATTTTATTTCCTTTGCAGTTTGATTTCTTTTACAACTTTTGGAAAGTTAATTTTTCAATCTAGTTAATTCAATTATTTACAATTCTATTTTAGGCTGGGTGGATGCATGTTTCATATTATCTAATTAATTAACCATTTGTTTTGAAATGCATATCGTATACTGTATTTTATTTTGAAGCTATCTGTGTGAGCAACTGGTTGATGTACTATAAAGGAAGTTCTCTTCTCCACGTCCACGTCCAAAAAGGCAGTTTTACGTTTTAATGGGTGGATATCTTTTAAAGTAATTCATAAATAAAATATAAGAGTTGGAGTTAATTTTATACAAGTTTCATGAATATTTTCAGAATACGATGAATATAATCACAGGAACAAACAATAGCAAACCCAATTGTTTCACCTCCCTCTATTTCCCAAATATCAAAATATTCCTCAAATCTATAATAACATAAAAATGGGTGAACATAAACCATAAGGAATTAAGATGCAAGAATAAGAGTCATTAAAATTTATGAATTCTATTGATTCTGAAGCAAACAAAAACCAAAATCAACATTCAATCCTGGCCAACACTTTCTATGATAGAATAATCAAAGCAACAATGATAAGAATATCAATAGGACAATTTATTATTTATATGGGCACTTTGCACTAAGTTAATGAAACTATAATTTCTGTGACACCAGAATATATCCGTCCGAGTGAGAATTGAGATCCTTCAAAACCCAAATCAATAATTTGGTTAAAACCATAACTGCAGTTCAAAAGAATTCTTCTCATCTTGAAGATCGCCTTCCTTTTCTTTCATACATTGTTGAGGCACAACTTTACTCAATCCACAAGATATCATCTCTCCCTCATCATCACCATCCCTCATCATCACCATCGTAATTTTTTTTTGCCCAGTAAGGCTTCTGGGATAGTTCCAATTGTGTTTGAACAAAATCCTGTGCATCTTGCTTGAAATAATTTATCAAATTAACTAGGTTCAGTGTTTCCACATTTTTCACTTAGTAGTCATTGTCACCAGCTCTGTTGTTGCTGCTGCTGCAATCGACCTCCTTCCATTTGATTTTTTTCTTGAAACTAGACTGTGCTGATCATGATCTTTGGAGTTGATTTTTTTCTCCTTCTGATGGTCTTGACCATTAGCTTCATTATGGTTTTTGTAGTATTGTTTTCCTCCAAAAGTGAAGAGATTGTTGCAGGCTAGGAATTTATACCTTGGAGGAGTTGTCTTCAAAATATCTGAACTTTGTATTCTATGAACAAAAGGTTGAATAGATGGGCTTGGTTGGGGACTCTTTCAGAGCTCTTCTTAGCTCTCGATACACAACCATTTCTTTGAAGCAATATGACAGACGGATTTTGTAGGTGCCATCTCCTAATTCTATGATCTCTGCTTCTGGAACATGCTTCACAATAATTTGCAAGACTCTCTAGTCCATACTTCACTTTTTGGTGAACGTTGGAGTTGAATGGTGTGAGAAGTGTTGGTGAATTTATATGGTCCAATTTTTCATCCCCCGCCATTTAATGCTTTTCTGTGATTTTCTTGATGGGAAATCAACGGAAAGTTGAAATTTTTTTTTCGCTTGCACAAAAGTAAAAAGCAATTATTTATTGACTATGCATGGATGGATTAGAGGTGTAGTAAAAGGGTGCAGTGTTCCCATAACCCACAGTACAAGATTGAGACTAATCACTAGTAGACAATGGTGAAATTAGTGACTAGGTGATTTCTCTATCAAATGACCTATTCCTCTACCCATTGTTTTGACGTTGGTTCATGTTATATGATAAATACTTTGGGCATGTCTCTTGCATCTTGCATGATACACAAACTTGCATCTTGATTTCGGGAATCGACCCGCCGCCGGGTCGGGCGGGGTGGGGCGGCCCGGGGGTGGTGAGGGAGGGCAGGCTGGGCCGGGAGGGGGAGGGGGAGGGGGAGGGGGAGGGAGGGGGGGGGGTGGGTGGCCCGGGCGGGGGGGGCCGGGGGGGGGGGGGGGAGGGGGAGGGAGTGGGGTGGGGTGGCCGGGCAGGGGAGGGAGGGGGAGGAGGGTGGGGCGGCCCGGGCGGGGGGCTGCAGGGGGGAGGGGGCGACCCAAAATGATATTCTACCAGAAACATTAATGTGTTTTTTCCTTAAAATTTAACTTTGTTTGAGACATAAAAAATTGGTTTTATTAGCATTTTTTAAAAAGTATGAAAATTGACCCTAAAAAAAAAAATCATTATTCCAGTATCAACACTTTCGTTCTGAAGCTATATTTTGCAGGAAAATTTCGTAGTCACTGCCATTTTTAAAACAGCCGCAAAATTGACACCTAAAAAAAAAATCATTATTCCAGTATCAACACTTTCGTTCTGAAGCTATATTTTGCAGGAAAATTTCGTAGAAAATTTCGTAGTCACTGCCATTTTTAAAACAGCCGCAAAATTGACACCTAAAAAGAAAAAGCATCGTTCCAGTATACACACTTTTCGTTTTGAGCACTGTTTTTGTGGTTTTTTTGGGGTTTTTGGGCCAGAGTTCCCGTTTTGAGTTTATAGTTCCCGTTTCAAAGTTTACATTGTTCTCCACTTTTTCCTGGAATCTTTGGTGATTTTGTTATCTTTGATTTTCCTTGTGCAAATCCATCCCCAGATGAATCTACTTTCGATCATTTTCATAACACACTTGATGTCAGTCCATCATTTGACAGTAGAGAGGACAAATTCTTCACTCGAAATCCACTTGATTTTTCATCTACATTTTATGGAAATGTAGAGGGTGAACATTCTTTCTTCTCATCTACCCCTTTGTTTGATTCATCATATCACGAGGTTGTCGATGAACTCATTGATTTTTCTAATCATAGTTGTCGTGATCTATTTACTCATGTATTTGATCATGATGTTGATTTTTCGAAGCCACCTATTTATGATGATCTATCTGCCGATGAAGTCGAAACCCTATAGGATGTTGAGGAACTTCAGCATGAGCTGATGGTTATGTTAGGCCCTCATTCTCCTAAGGTTGGTTTCATTTCCAATCAGAAAATTTTTGAAACACCCAAGACTCCTCATCACTCATCTATATGCATTGAATATCAATCTAACACACAAATTATGCTTCCTCCACTCGAATCACATGATCCTATTGCTCATGCATTGGAGGAATCATACACAACAAGCACACTTGGGAGATGTAAGTTGTATATGTTTCTCACATTTTCTTACCTGTCACAGTCAAGAGAGTGCATATTCTTAACATCTGCACGCAGTGTATCAGAACACCATGGTAAGTCCACAAAGTGATTGTCATGTTCTTTCACTTTTTTCTTTTCTGTGGATGCATTTAAACTTGGAGTGTATTTGTCTTCATTTTATATCTTTCAGGTTTGTCGGTTATCCTAACTATTGTTTTTGCAGACCATGCCTTCACCAACATGGGTCAACCAATGCATCGGTGGCTGCATTGGAAATATCACTTCTCGTGATTAGACCTATGCACCGTTAGCATAGGATTAGGAGTAGTAGTGGGTTCTTTATGTTTTGTTTGCTTGCATGCATGTTTGCTTTCTTTGGTTTGTTTATTTGTTTTCTTTCCTATCTACTTTTCTTACTTTATTTTTTTTCACATTTACTTTTTCTCTTTTCTCTTTTGTTTTGTTGCTTGTTTAAATCCATAGGATAGTTTCACATGAAACTGTGTACGACTGTTGGAATAAGCACGGTAAAGTACAAGAGGACTTGTACAGCTATCAATGCTTGGTTATCTTTTGTCTTCTCTCTTTATCTAGAACTTGTTGTCTTTAGTCAATGATACACCAATGGAAAATACATTCTATTCAAAGTGAATCTTGGTGAAAACACAATGCTTGCGTGCTAACTAGTACCACCTACTCTAGTCGGTTGTTTATTGGGTTAACTCTTTTCAACTCATTCAAGTAGAGTAAGATGAGGGGGGAAACGTTAATAAGTATGTCAGAGGTATATATAAAATACTTCTCTGAAGGAACAACCTCTTCTTCTCTCAATAAGTCGGGATCCCTCTTCCACCTCTGAAATAAATAAGTGTTTATGCACAACTTTAAAAAATGAAAAATGAAAATGTGAAAAATATTGAAAAAATAATAAGTCAAAAGAAGAGAAAGGCTTCCTGTGCAAAGAGGTGATGCAAGTAACTCCATCGGGGTACTAACTAGGTTCACTGGCAATGGAGTGATGCTTGTGTTCCTGCATGACTCAGCTGGGTATTGTCCAAGCCTACTGGTAGCAGAGAAACACTAGAGATGAAACTTAAACTTTGACAGTCATGTTACTTGTGAACCAATATACCCCTCATCCCCAATCGAAACAAATAAGCTGACTTGGATTGGAATGTGTGCTAACCGATGAAGAGCATGGAAGTTGCTACATCTTTCAATTAAGGTATTGTGGAAACCGTGATGATTTAATAATCAAACAATACTTCTGGAGGAGTTACGCTTTCCTTTCACGAAACAAGGTCCATTCAGAGAGCTGGAGTTCTACAAGTGTGTCGCCAATTATTGTAGAGGCTACAATCACCCTCCAAAATTTTTCCTTAGCTTCATTTTGGATCCTCCCTACCAACCTTCCTCTCTAGAATTGTGCAAATAATCATGTCAGTCTGTTGTTCTCCAGAAATGTGCAGAGCAAGCAGGCAACCTTCCCTCTAGAAATTGCATAGAGAAACGCATGACTCGACTTGCTCTCGAAATTTACGTAGATATGACTGACATCTTGGGCTTCAATATAGAAATTCTGCAGAGCTTGAGCAATAGTTAGACCCACTCAACCTAGAAATTGTGTAGAAGCCACTCTAGGGCTTACAGTCCATTGCATGTGCTCCCAAGTTGACTAGTTCCCTCCAAGACCGAGCAATCTTGCTTTGCATGCATGGGTTGATTTTCCCAAAAAATAAAAAAATAAAAAAGAAAAAAGCATCCCTAGATTTTAGGGATCCATTTTTAGTAGCTAGGTGATACATACGAAATCTATTTTAGAAACCTCCCACCAAGTGTCGCTTTTTCCTAGATTTGTGGCATGCACGACATAAGCCTCAATCTTATCCAAACTATGTATTCTATGTTTCATAGCTCATTCCTCACTTTGATATTGGAGCTCTAACATCCCACATCGCATCTAGGAGCATTTGGCGCACTCAACTAAACTTTTTATGTGTAACTCCGCTTTTCATGCCTTTTGATGCTTTTAGTATTCCGGTTTGTGTGAGTGTTGTTTGCTTGTTTTTTTGAACTCTTGTTGTCTTTTTAATGCATGTTATCTTGTAGTAGCACTATTTAAATTTTTCATTGCATCTTATTATTGTCGAATGCATGACATTTTTTCTGCACCAATGGTTGTCATTGAGGTGACTCACTTCACACACATATTTGTTTTCCCGTTTACTGAATCATGCACTCTTTGTTTGCATGCATGATCATTCCCTCTTGTTTGCACCCAGATTCGCGTATACATTCACCCTTTAAATATTTTCATTCACCCTTTACATTCATCCTCCCAAGAATTGTGCAAATCTTTCCCAACGCTGGCCTCCTAGGTTTTCTTTATGCAATTCTGAGAGGCAGTGCCAATTGGCCCTAGGAATTGAGCAGATGCATTTGACTAGGTTTTAGTCATTACTAACTGAAACTGCACATTGCGTAGTTTCAGTCCTTAGAAGGGCAAGTTGGATTGTGCTTTGTATAGTTTCAGTAGTTAGCAAGCCCACTGACAGTCCGGAATGTGTTATGTGCAATTTTGGCAGTCAGTCTCCTAGCCTCCCAGTGAAAATTGCGCAAATCTTCCAGTAAGTCACCCAAGTGTGTTGCATGTCAGTCCTCAAGTATCTTTTGGTCTTCAACTGACATATTTCTTTCCATCAGTGTTGATTTGTCTTAAGGTATGACAGGTGCTCTTCCATCTCTCTGTAGTACAGGTACAATGGCTTCCAAGAGAGCAGGGTCAAAGGACACTGTTGAGAGCGCAACTGGAGATCCAGTTGAGAAACTGTCTGTGAGCTTGCCCATCTATGAAGACACTAAGATATTAATAGGCAATGAGATCAATATGAAATGGGAGGACATCAATGACATATTTTCAGCCACATTTGAGAAGAATTTGGAAGATCATAGGGTCTATGTCAACATACACAAGTTTGGCTTGTACCAGATTGCTTGCAGGAATCTCACATTTCCATGCGCAGACATGATCCACTGTATTGTCTCGCATAATGATATAAAGACAATGGTGTTGAGAAGTGCCAGTGGAACAAAACTTGCTACCTTCAGGGAAAAGGACTTTCAGGAGATGTATCACTTGTTGTAGTCAGTGATCATGATGGATACACCCTTCACTAGACCCAACAACAATGAAAACTCAAGAGATATCTTGAAGATATGGGTAAGAGATCCATCTAAGTTCAGGATGGCACCTAACTACGTGTACAAGATAAGGATACTGTGGAAGGCACATAAGCTCTTGGTCATCTTTGCATGCCGCTTAGATGACCAAGAGAGCATAAAGACCTTCACATAGAGTTGGGTGATTTTGCTAGATCAACTGGTGAACGAAGGGAGACCTTTCAATTGGTCTGACATGTTGGCTCTCCGGTTGAAGAAACAAGTAACATAAGCCCAAAAACCACCCAAGGGTCAGCAAGAAAATATTTTCATGTCCGCTTCCATATTTGATGCAATCTATTCCCGTCAACAATTCCCAGGATTAGGTTGGGCATGCGCACCTTCAGAAACCTCTATGAACACTTATTGCAGGTTGTTCTATGAAGGAAGCTTCATTGGAGTTATCATATAGCTACCAAACCACTTTGTCACCCAGGTATACAAGATGATCTTTAAGCAGGATCCACCTTGCATGTCGCAGGCAGCGATGGAGGAATTTGTTGACATAGAAAATTGGTATGCCTCACCCATTGGCACCTTCAAATGGACGTACAGTGCAGAGAAGGCTCTGCATGATTTACTGAATTTTGTCATGGATAAGTTGGTCATCGAAGAAGTTGTGTATCACATCTCAACATGGTTTTCAATAAGAAATCATAGGAAGAAGAGGGCACCTTGGCCCCCTCTTCCTTTGCAAATAAGATTGTATGAGATCTAGAATATCAACCATGTTGAGGCCGAGACGAAGCAATTCAAGAGGTTCACCTTTGGCAGCATAAGTTTCAATACATATGACCCGCATTGCTAAGTGAAGGAACATTGTGTGAGGGTGTAGCATCCTTGGATCCATGGGGCATGTCATTGGCCTGAGGAAGACTCATGGAGATATTGCTATCACTTCTCAAGGCTCAATGAACCAGTCGGAATGGTTGTAGAAAGGTTAGAAGTGCAGAAGGAAACAACATATCAGATAACATCATCATCACTACTATTCTTCTTCTTGACAAAGGCAAGAGGAAGGTTGCAGACAACATAGAGGCAGAGAAAATATGCAAGTTCAAAGAAGATCCACTTGTGTTGAAAGAAGTGTTGGAGATTGAGGCGAAGAGGCAAAAGCATGACAGAAGGATCGTGCAAACGAAAAGAGAGAAAGAGAAGCTGGAGGAGGTAGAAAAGGAGTTGTAGGAGTTGAAGATACAACTCAAGGAGGAACAAGAGTTGTGCAAAAGAGAGAAGGAAGTGCAATAGGAATAGGAACAGTAGGAGGTGCAACATACACATATTGATGAAAGTGCACCCAAATAGGTTATTGATTCATACAAACATCTGGCACATAGCAGATACAGTGAGCAGTCGCAGGAGCAGGAATTTTCTCCAAAGATTGAATAGATGCTAAAGCAGATGGACACGATATGGTTCATCTCGAGTTAGATCAAGACATTGACCTCATACCTTAGAACCGAGAGGTTGCCTCTTCGGATTCACCAGATCTGGAAGTAGAGAAAGTCCTAAGCAATCAAGGGGACACTAAAATCCTTGAGGACAATCTGGAAGAAGATGTGCACTACATATCTTTCGATGAGTCACAACACAGAGTTGTACAGTCGCACAGAGTGCCCACCCCGATGTCCATGTATCTTCTATGCAGTTTGAAGAGTGAGTGATCATGTCTAATGTGTGCAAACATCCAGTTGCATTGGCCAATGCTACAAGAGAATATGCTGAATCCACCAGCTCGAGTGTTAGATTCTTGATAGCTGAAAACGAGTGCATAGATAAGGAGCTGCAAGTGACTAAGCAAGGAAAAGAGAAAGTTATAGCATCTGCCCAAGCAGAGTTGAGGAGAGCGATACTAGATGAACTATCATCTCTCGAGATAGTCATGTGGAAGTTGTACTTCAGATTCTTCATCGTGCATAAGTAAAGACCAAGCATCAATAGCATAATGTAACATTCATGTGTAAGTTGATGAGTCATGAGGGTAGGTTAGGAGTCACAAAGGGGAATTTCAAGTGTCGCCCCACCCTTTTCTATTTATAGAACCTCATAAGTCATTGTACAGGTTTTTGGGAGCCAATCTTCCTATAGGTATAACTTAGAGAAAGCTAGGAGTGTATTTTAGCGAGCCTTGGCTTCTCCATAGTGTAGAGTTAGTACATCTCTTTGAAGGAGCAGGCGATAGTGACTGCAATTATTTGCTATTGGGGCTAGTGGTTTTCATGGTTGTATGTATGATTGGATCTTTCACTCTCTTAATATAACAGAGCCAACACTTTCATGCATATGTTGTTATTGTAGCTCGACTATACTAGTTACTCTAATGATGTATCTAGTTATTTATGCATGTACGTATGGACTATTCCATATTTGTTTGTATGAATCTTATCGAAGCGTGGTGTTGATATAATCCATCTCTTTGGATGGTCAACTATCCTGCTTTCCATCTTGTGATGTCTTTCTTCTTTTGTGTTCCCCTTCAAGTTGCGTGCTATCAAAATTTTCTAAGGGGCACACTCGTTCCCCATTCCGTGTTTAGAGCCTTTCATGCACCTTCCTTGACATGTTGCAAGATCACACCCAGGCTACCAACAAGGAAACCTCACTTACCTCTGCGTGAAACTGCAATCAAGGTGATACTGTACTACCCATTGTTACGACTCCTACTCCAAATGGTCTAAGGTCTAGTTGGGACTTCTTACTAGGGAGACTCCCTGACATGTTAGCAGGTCCAAAACCATCAACACTTGGGATGGTACTTGGACTTCAATTGAAGATACATGCAAGGAAACTAGATGAGGGGGATCACTAAATACCTTTGGTTCTTAATGATATGGTTTGTACAGTTTTTTTTATGGGACTTTGTTAGCTTGGTATAAGAAAATAATTTAAGATTTTTGTAACAACTTTTTAGATATGTTTAGTGTGGGTGCCTTTAGATTTTCTCCATTTCTGATACTATTGCGAGGTGTTATACTTTGCTTGAGATTTATTTTTCTATAACACTGGAATTATTTTGCAGGATCTAAGACAAACTATGAAGCATGAAAAGAAATTGATTTTATTATATCATTAAATGAGATTATGAGTTTTTTTTCCAATGGAAAGGAAAATGAAATGAGAACAACAAACTAAGATGACCAATTTCAACCCTAAATTCCTAGGTTCGTATTCTTAGTTAGATCATTGTTAATCTATTCAAATTTCAAGTGACACTAAGTGAATTATCAGTCCTAGTACAAGTTGATCAATGAACCATCAAGAATAAATAACCAAAAATGGGTTTGACTAAGGTGTAGTTATTTTACATGACAATAGACTATCCTTTCAACTTTTTTCACCTCATTGCAAGATCAACTCATATTATTATCAAAAATAGGGTAGAGGATGAGAAATGATTTTTATTAGGGTGTAGGAATATAAAGAGAAAAATTATTTTCCCTTTCACTTGCTACCACCTAATGACATGATCAGGTTGTATAATTATAAGCTCGAAGTAAAAATATTTCTTAATGTTGTTGATAGTACATTTATTTAAAACCTCCACGTATGACTATGTGTAGTAAGAATTATTTCATAGTTTGAAATTTATTAAAAAAAAATCCACATATACATGTATGTAGCTCTCATGAATTGATTCATAGAAATTAAAAGGGAATCCCAAAGCTGAATTGTTTTATTTTGATTCATTCAGATTGCACCGAATATGTTGAGTCATGGACTAAATAAATTTTTGAGATATCTATGTACTTTAAGCCTCTTCATTTACATTGAATAATCATTACTAATGTGGACCTCAAGGTTATATCAAATCCCACATGTTGAGCTATGGCATCATTAACAATTATGGTCGTGATGAGAGAAAATAATGTATGCCTGAAATAGATTGACAACTGATCAATGCATTTTTTCAATACTCACATAATTTTGTAAAATATTCACATAATTTACTATTTAATATATGAATTATGTGTCTCTACCCTTTAACTTATCTGGTTTTAACTTTGATTAAGAACAATAAACCTCTTTGGATCCATTCCTTGCAACATTGTTTGGAAGCTTTAGAAAAATAACTTTAGGCACTAAACGTAGGCAAAAACGTGATATCAATTATTGGGAAGAAATTGGTTCACTATTTTCCCATGACTCCCTTCTCGTGTTTATAAACTTCACTATAATGAATGTTGGTTAGAAGTAGATTTTTTTATTGGTAATGTCGTGTTGTACTACAAAACAACACGCCCATTTATAACAAACAATAGCTAGGCCCAGAGTTGTAAATGGGGACCCTTTTAAATTTTTATGCTCGGGATACTAAAACCCTAACTCTAAGAAAATTCCTAGCAAAACCTTCCAAAACTAACTAAGGATGAAATCCATATCGCAAATTGCAAATCGTACTTTTCAACATGGCCATGTTAAAAAACCTTTACAAAATTGCGATATGTGATTAAGTCTCCGGCTACGATAACATCACCTTATCATTTTGCAATCACATTTCTCACTTCGCATAGTTCACGAGAAACTTGACCATGACGCTAGAGCAACCACAAATGATTTAAAAATGCGATATTGCGATCCCCACAATCGCATTTCACTTAATACATTCGGTAATGCTATATTTTATCCATTTTAAGTCCGTAATGCTTGATTAAGTCAGATTTTTAAATACCAAAACAAACGAGTTGACAAGTTATTAAATATTTAGCAACCCGGCGAAGGATAATCATTTTCTAGGTTATGGGTAGTTATAATCGAGTATCTCATTAAAACCTTTCTCATGATCCAATGTCATTTCACAGAAGATTTCAATCTTAATTACTAGATATATCTTGTTTATTTTGGGAAAGCGACGAAAGACATGTCACTAAGAAAGGTGATGTAGAAACAGAGCAAACAGACCATTGTTGAAGCTGAGTTTACAGAGATGGCTCCTATCTTTGCTGATACAATTTTTGATGCTGTCGAAGGTGCAACAACTTGGGAAGTAATTTACAATAGAATGGAGGATGAGCATCCTAAAATCACTATTACGAGAGAAACAACTGACTCAAAAAGGCCTTCACAACTTCAATATAGAGATGCTTCCTGTTCATTCCTTCACAAGATAAGAGAAAGAGCTAAAATCCTCCCCTATAAAGATATGATCAAGTGGGTGACTGAAAGCCTTATCATTGAAGATAGGTAGTTCAAGGATTCAAGCATGGAGCTCATAGGGTCATTCAGAGTAGAGGATCTGAAGAATATGTACCACATACCTAATCCCCAAGATATCTACCACAACACATTTGTGGCTAACTTTGCAAAGAAGAATCGAGACCCCTTCAAGCCAATTCAGGGTTGGAGGGTGTTGGACAACAAATTCAAGTATGAGAAATCAGGTATGTATGCTATAGCCTCTTTGGAAAACCCCTACAACTATGCAACAACCATGTTATGTAGATTATATGGGCTACCCAATAATACTAAGTTTTCAATTGAATGGATTCCTCTGATTGATGCTTGTGTTAATTCCCATATCATGAATTGGCATTCCATCCTATATAACAACCTAGCCACCACCATTACCGAATATCGACAGAAGAGAGCCTCCTTTTTAGATAACCTCTCTCCCTTCCATTTTAGTGCCTACATTATGGAAACTATTTGTTTTTGCACAACATTTCCAACCACGGGTTGGAAATGGACCTTACAAGATCCTTACCCAATCCATCTCAGTCATAAAAAAATATGGGAATCACACTACATACCTCACTTCTATAAGATATTCCATGTTTTTGTGTTTCCCCTACATCAGATGATTTTCAATAAGAAAGCCCATAGGTGTTCCCAAGAACCTGCAACAGATCTGCTTACGGTTGGCAAGTATTTTATTGAAGAATGGTTCACCTATATTAGGGTTTTTGGTAGCACATTTGATCCACACGTCCTTCCTTTATAAGTTTCTGATAAGGTATTAGCAAGAGATATTACCTACTAGACAGTGGGAAAGGGCCTAACTAAAGTTCTCAAAGATAGCAAGAAGTCCATCATGGCCCATTTTCCCTGTCAAATGCGGTTCTTTTTCTTTGGCTAATTGTGTTCATGCCACTAAGGAATCAACACATATGGAAGCCCCCGGGCTTCATATATTGCCTAAGATGCAATTTGATCCAAACAAAGTGGAATATAATGTCACCACTGGAGTAAAGCTCAAGCCATACAATCATGATCACAATTATTTTGAATATTTGTTAAAGTAAGTCGTATCCTTTGAACAAGCATTTGAATGGGCAAAAGAGAACCTGAAACCCAGATATTTTCAAAGATTTCAGGAATTCAGAGATGAGAGGCTTCGGGTGATCCCAATGCATCTACTAAAACCTGAGGATAAGGCTAGTCCAAGCGTCACTGTTGATAGTGGAGGTCCTAGCTCTCAAATAGATTCTTAGGTAAACACTGAGAAGACACCAGACAAAGGGAAGCCCCAAGATGCAGACAACATAGTTGAGTCCAGTAGGAAGTCAACTAAGAAGCAAGTGATGAGCACCCTGGCTACATAAATTAGTTCAGAGACCAAAGGCAGTAGTTTGGAGCAGGAGTGGGATCAATTTAATTGGAGATTTCAAGGCACTCTCAAAGCCTCAAATGCCCAAGAAACAGAGGAATGGAAAACTCCTCCGCATATTCATAAATATCCAGAGTCCAAGTCTGTCAAAGGAAAATCTACACCTATGGAGGAACAAGCAACAACGTCCCAACATACTAAAATTATCCTTGCTCTACCCACATCATAGATTGTTCTGAAGGTAAATGGAATACCTCCACTTGACGTGTTCTATAGCCCTCTCCACAAGCTTGTATTTAGAAGGCAGAGAAAAAGGAGATGGGTAGACGCACCTAAATTCGAACCTGGGAACAAGCCCATGGACATTTTCTGGAAGGACATTCCTTTCAATCTAGCCAAGAATGACTAGACTATCATAGCTCATGGGAGCATACGCATCCGCCACTATGGACAAGGCTACTGAGGTCTCTACTTTACTAAGGGGGAAAGAGGAGAGAATCACGCAATTCAAACAAGAGCTCGAGGCAGAGAAAGCAAGCAAAAACATGCAGGTGGCAAAGCAACTCAAGTAATTGCAGCAAGACATGGAGTTACTGAAAATAAGCGATGAGGCTGATATATTGACCAAAAATATACAACTCTAGGAAATGCAACAATCCATGGAAAGATACAAGGACGTTCCCACTACTGAGGAGTTCATCAAAGAGGCCTTGGAATTAAATTCCCTTCTGGTGAGATAGCAAGAGTATTTTTGCCAGAAGATGTCACAAATTACTCCCTATTTGACTACTAGAGACCAGCTGACAGAGAAGGCAATCAACCAGAGAATGGAGTTTAATGATTTAAACACTAGAATCTCTGAGTTCATTGAGTGGCATGAAACAGAATATGGAAAGAAGGCCAATCTACCCGAGATCGAAGAAACTCATAAAGACATTCTCTTTATGGATTGGGATGCTAGAATCAAACAGGCTGAACTAGCAGTCACAAGGGCAGCTGGAGTATCAAAGAATATCATCAAAGTAGTGAATCACATCCTATTCGCCACTAACCTCATCAAGGAATGCAATACAAAAGAAATGCTTGATTTAACTGCTCTATATAAAGACTAGCAAGAAAAGGCAGGGAGTCAGGGAGAGGCAATTACAAAACTGACCATGACCAACTGGGAGTTGTATTGGTAGTATATAGTTAAGACACATAGCCAGATTATGACTCTCAACTGTGCCCTTCAGAGGACTCAAAGGGTGTTGCCACCGCTCAACGATGTGATCTTCATAGGACATCTCAGGACTCATTTCGGGCCACCTCCTCAAATTCAACCAATGACCAATATTTGTGATTTAAAGGACAAGCTGATAGACAACAAGTCATCCTCTTAGTTTTCTCTATTTAGCCTCTATTTATTTTTGGAGTTAGTTACCTAGTTAGGAGGAAGGTTGTTTGAAACCTCCTCAAATTGTGTATAATCTATTTTTTCAAATTTAGTTATAGTAGTATTTATACCCTTCTCATACATTTAGAGAAGGGTCCATAATTTTATCAAAAACATTCGCAAAGAATGCACTATCGTAAGTTTGTGAATGCTTTGGTGAAATGATGGAACATGATCATTTCTTTTAGATATCAGACTACTTTCCTTTGTTGATGCACTTTTGTATTCTTGGTAGAAAATTTGATTTGAAGAAAGAAGTTGGTCTATGTCATTTGTCAAATGAGCAAGACTTCACACATATGGTACTATTATCATGTATGATTGATTATGTGTACATTTAATTAATGGAAAAACTTTACTTTCATGGATTATATGTGAGATTTATTATTTCTGTTAAGTGTTAATTACACTTTTGTATGATGCCTAGCTGAAGTTGTGATTTTCATAAATAAATCATCACATATGTGATATATTTTATAAATTCCTTTGACTAACTATTTAGTCAAAGTAATTATCTTTTACATTATCATCTCTGTTTGGTTGTGTTCAATCTTTATTGTCACATGTTGAATAGATATCCTTGTAGATTACATATCATAGAAGAACACTCGAGTTTATATTAGAATAAGTTAGTTAGAAAAATTGCATTGTAGAATAGGCCACTTAGATTATCATTATTCTATTGCAAAGGACTCATAAACCACCCACTTTCATCTTAAAACCAGCACTAGGAAGCTGGTCCCATTATCCCTAGTCGGAGCCACCATTTTAAATGGAAAAGGAGTTGTCTTAAGGTACACTCCAGGTGGTTATCCCCCATGTTTCGGCAACAGATTTTTGAGGCCACAAAAGTTTGGCACGAGAAGGAGGGAATTTAACTTTGAATGGCAGATGAAGCTAAATATTATTTGAAAATCATTCATAAGAGTAAAAACCTATCCACCATTTCTACCCCTTCTCAAACTCATTCAGAATCTCCTGATTGGAGGTTTGAAGTTGTAGAAACATCTCCCTCATCTCTTGAGGTAGTAAGGCAACCACCTTCCCTAGATTACACTCCTGAGTCTCTCGAAGTTCATCCTTTGATATAGAAATTGGAATAGATATCCATTTCTACAGAGAAACCATAGAGATCCAAAGTATCTTAAGAAAGTGTTACCTCCTTATTACAACAAACTGGTGTATTGACTAGACTGTAAAGTGAGAGATTTGGGTTACCCCTTTTGAGTTCCCCATCCCTCCACAACGTAAGAAATTCACTTCATCAACATTTGAATCAGATAGTAGCGAGATCACATCACCTTTCCATCCATTTACTTCTCCATCTACTTCTATTCAATCCACGACTTCTTAAATACCCAATTCTCCAATTAGTACTACAACTATCAGTACTAATCTAGTAGTAAGTTCTTTTCCATCTATACCTACTTCTGGACCGACCTTCCCATTTTCTCAGTCCTTGACACAATTTATGGTCAATCAACCTTGGACAAATCCTAGTGCCATCCTAGTTGCAAATCCAAATGCACTCCCAACAAACCTAGAAAAATGGTTGCCTAAGTATAATCCTGACGATGCTCTCCCGGCCAAAGAACATCTAAATAATTTTATGTTAGCCATGAATCTCAATGGGGTTGCACATGAAGATGTTGTAATTAGGTTGTGTCCTTATACTTTCTGAGGATCTATTGGGTCTTGGTATTTTTCCCTTCTACCAGGTTCAATTAGAGACTAGGTTACTTTTCAAGAAGTGTTTCTTTCAAAATTTGGTGATGATACGACCATAGCATCCTTGATCAATGAACTTTCTAATTTGAAAGCTAATCCAGATGAAAATATCAAAGATTTCAACTCCAGATTTAAGAAATTGCTAAACAAAATCCCAATTGCCTCTAAACCTGATGTAGATATACAAATAGAACGGTATATATCATCTTTCCCTTCTAATATTGCAATTTTTGTAGATAGAACCAATAAGGCTACCCTTGTAGAAAACATGAAAGAAGCCTTGTCTATAGAAAGAAGAATTATACCTTTGGAAGAAAGGTCACAAATAGACGAAAGGAAGACCAAAAAAGTGACATTTAAGGATGACTCTAAGAAAAAGGCTTCAAAAGGCTCTTTCGATCTTTAGGGCCTTCAGAAAGTGCTAAAGATAATGTCCATCGAAATGGTAGAAATTAAAAAACAAGTCGCAGAATCCTTTCCTCCTAAGAAACCTTTTCGATCATTTAAAAGGAACCCTTCGTCTACGTCGCAACCCCCATGTTATCACTCAGGTTGTTCCCTTTGACTCCTAAGGGAATACAGTCGAGGTAACCACAGACCAATCTTTGGATTGCAGGTCCTAGCCTACCTGCAATCAGAGAGGGCTCTCTCTTTATGATTTAGCTTTGTTTAGGGGTGATTTTAGGCTAGGTATGAGTGCATGAGTTTGATTTAAGTTTGGTGGGATGGTTGTTGCTTCAGACAGATTTGGCATGCAAAGGATGAGAAATTTAGACCATTGGGCATAGAGTCAATGAATGTGAACTGAAGGTTGTGTTTTCTTGGTAGAAGAGAGGAATACATAGTAGGATAACTACACATGGCACAATATTAAATGCTAGAATTAAGATGAAATGGAGGTTAGGGGATGAGAGGCAATTAAGGATCTCTCATCCAGAAAAAGAGGGAAAGTGGATGAAGGCTAAATAGGAGCAATGAAGGATTCCTAGACAGCATTCAGAAATGAGAGAAATAGCTTAAACATGATCAATTAAGTATGCATATTCATCACTAATTCAGAGGAAAACATATAAAACCACGGAAATTGAGCACAGAGCATATAGAAAGAGTTCTGAGCTATTCTTTCTTTCTGCAGCTTAGATTGTGATATATAGATGATACATACACATATAAACTGAAAAACAGAGGTATGAAAGACTTATTGAACCATGAGGAAGCACGAGAATTCCATATTAAGTTTTTCAGCCATTAACACCACAACCCGCCAGTTCAGAAACAAGCATTCCAAAATTCTTTGATTATAAAAGCTCTCAACATATACAGCGCAAGTCTCAAAAGAGAAAATCAACCAACCAACCCTTTAAATAATAAACAGGGTCGTTTATATAGAGAAAACATTCACAAAATATCTACAACCAACAAATCTTAAACAGATCTGAGGGAATAAGTGTCTTTAATCTAACTTATCATCAAATAAATGCATAAAAGATCTATCTAACTACTGCGCTGGGGCAGCTGCCTCAAAAATGAGTTAGTATGATGTCCTTTGAGCTCTGTGCTGTTCATTTGGCCATAACTGTGCTTTGGTTTTTGTAGCGCTGCCCTTAGGTGGCCTTATGTGCATTAACTTTGATCTGGTGAGCCTTAATGGCTCTAAATTCCATCACTGATACTCTTTGACTTTGCTGGGGCTCTTTAATGTTCCTTTGATGTGGCTTTATGATTTCCACTGATATTTTCCACTGATACACTTTGCCGCTACTCTGATACTCTTTAATACTGAATCGGGGCCTTTTCTCTCCACTCATACACTTTGCCGCTATAAAATCACCCTTGCCTGCCACTTTATGGTGAGATTTGACTGCTGCTATGCCTTCCGTGGCCTTTAGAACTGTTTCAGCACTTGTCTGATCAAAACATTATCAAAACTGAAGAAATATTGCAAAAAAGAGGAGGAATGGACGCTGATAGCCTGCTGAGGCAAAGACCCTGCTGTTTAGAGCCAATTTGTGGTGGAGCGATCCAAAATTGATGCAGAATGATTAAGCTTCCCTTAGAGCTGAAGCACGCGTAGGCGTCAAACAAAACCATGAAGAAATGCCATTTTCCCTATATAAAGTGAAAAATCACTTTACACAAAAAAAACGATGAAAAATGGAGCGGGAGCGACACTTTAACGAAAATTAAATCTGGGTCGTTGGATCTAGCGCAGGCAGATCCAATGTCTATGATCAAATTGCAATATCGCAATTGGTGGATGTCCAAAGCACAATGCCTCTGAAATGCGATGAACCCCACGGACCCGATACACTATAGGCTCCCTTTTTATGGATAGCGGGTCCGGCCCATCGGCGGTCCCTTATCGGCGGATTTATAATAAAAATGGGTCAGTGGACCCGATATTCCCTTCAAACTGTTCTTTATAGTATTTCGGCTCTAGAATATCGGAGCTCTATATGGAGCCGCGAGTTAATGAGGACCGTTGATCTGAGGGCCCGAATGCGCAGCTGTGATTAAATCAGTGTTTCACTATTGGCAGGGACATGGGGGCGGGGCTTTGTATATGCCGACAGCAAAATAGTGATTGCGATACATGGAAAGTGCGGGTTTTGCGATAGAACTTAAGTTTTATGAAAAACTTAGGTTATAACAATAAGGCGGGTTTTTTAACGATAAAATATATATATATATATATATATATATATATATATATATATATATATGCGGGATACATGGAAAATGTGACAGGAATGGCTCCCGATAGCGATATCGCTTCGGATGCGATAGCGATATCGCATCGGAGCAAGAGGAATGGGGGCATATATATATGGGCCAACACTGCTGCTACCTCCAACAGCGATATTGCATCAAAGGGGGGGGGGGAATCAATTGGAGGAGGGTTTATATGCATTAAAAGCGGTTTTTAAAGCATCGGAAGGGTTTTCATGCCTTGAAAAAGGTTTAATGAAATCAGAGGAAGGTTGTTAATGCATCGAAAGGGGTCCAAAGCATGGAAAGACAGTTTTTATGAAGCAATAAAGGGGTATTATGCATTGGAAGGGATCCAAAGCATTGGAAGATGGTCAAAGAGGCAGAATGAGGGTTCTTACTAAGTTTCAGGCAAACTTACTAATTCCCAAGCATACTTATGGTTATTTTTCAACCAGAGGGAGGGGATATGTATATAAGGGGATATTTAGCATATTTTTAGTAGGGGAAGGGAAACAGATAGGGATTTACATAATAAGCTAGAAGTTAATATGAATTTTGATCAGAAAAGCACTAAGGATAGAAATCTTAGGCTTCAAAGGGGAAATAGGAGTTTATTGGATAAATCTAGGACTTTTGAGCAAATCTCAATATCCTTTGGGAAGTTAGTGAATGATTTAGGAAAGTGGAATAAGGGGAAGTTAGACATGCCTCTCTTGAGCTGCTCCAAATGGATTTTGCCTTATACTTGTGATCTAAATAGATTTAACACTTGAAAACTTGAAATGGATCATAATTCATCATACCGCCACCTCAAAGCTACCTACCCAGCCTACTTACCTAACATTTTTTCTTCTTTTTGGATGGGTGAACTTGGACTAGCAAACCCAGATTTTCATCTTTTCTTTTGGCTATCCTCCTATCTAAATCTACCCTTATTACTTCCAGGGGCTCAGATTAAGCTGTTGAGCACCCTAGCTTCTCTACCTATCTAACAATCTGCCAAGATTAAACAGTTTGGACAGATATTCATTCTCTATTTCTAAAACAAGAAATTTAAACCTATGGAAGCCAAGATTAAGCTGTTTGGCCTTCCCTTAACTATGAAATCCTTCAAAAATGGAACTTTTGCAGCATGGAAAAGATGAACATTTTTGGCACTTCCACTGTCAATCATGAAATATGAAACCTATTGTAATAGGAGGCTAATAGTGGCTCCACTTGGGGATGGCTTTTCCTTGTGAAAAGTCAAGAAAAACAGGTCAGATGGCCTTATCTTCAACTATTGTTGTAATCTGGAAAACTTCCCATTGCTGGTTGCTTTATTTATGAACATGACAACATACTTGAGGAGCTTAGGGCCTTCTCTTCAGGCTTTGACTGCAGCAAGTTTCTATCGAAACCAAAAAACCAAAAATCCTACCTACCTACTCTAATTTATTGAAAACTAGGATGAATCAAACAACGCAAAAGTGCCAATGAAGCCAATCAAGCAACTGCAGAAACACATGAACTGCTTGACTGATAGTTAGTGAAATCAGAAGTATAACTGGATCATGTGCCATCATAAACAAAATTGTGATAAAGAAAGGCCACTGCAGATGTATTTGATCCTTACAGAGAAAATATGTAAAAGATTTTGAATTGAGAAGAGCCTCCATATAATCTGCTATAGGATCAACAAAAGCGTAATGTGTGATAGCTTCTTCTGGGCCTTCTTGGTCCATATTTACAGGGATGAATGAAACAGCAGGAAGAAATGGAACAGCTGGAACAGCTGGGGTGAAAGAGGAAATAATAGAAGGAGTAGGTGTAGTGGATGAAGGTGTAGAAAAGGTGCTTGGAGAGGTAGATGTGAAAGCATGATTATCCTCAATCTGCAAATCAGAAGGTAGTACAATTTCCTCATGACTTGGAGAAGGAAGATTTTGCAAGAATTCTTTAGGATCGCAAAAATCATATGACTGAATTTGAGAATGCAAAATTTCAATTTCATTTTCATATTTTTCAACAACTAAATCAAGAAAATACATTTTGATTTGAGGTTGTTCTATTGCTTTGACCGCTAAAAACACCACTTTGAAAGAATTGTCATCAAGCTCAAATTTTGATAACATCTTCCTGAACTCATCTAAAGCTTCCTCAACTGAAAAAACTTCCACAAACCCGGTCATCCTGTCTGACTATTAATTCTTTGGAATATGGACTATTTGGTTGTAGAATTGATCAAAAAACTTGAAGCTCTGGATATTTGAACAAAAATGTTTTGATATTTCTCTTTCAGGTTCGCTCCTCCAGTGGATTCTTGATTGAAAATGAAGTGGAGTCGCCAGGTGGATGAATTAACCTTGGTGTGCCTGACCTCTCTCCATCGTCACAGATCAGAGCTAAACATGAAATAACTCTAAAGAAAAGTTTCCCTTTCTCCAGAAAACAAGATATTTTTGAGATTTTTATGATTTTTTTGATTTTTTGTGGTTTTTCAAAACAACTGTTATGATTTATTCAAGAGGCAAACTGATCAAGTACTTAGATTTGCGATGATAAACAAAAATGAATCAGATTCCCTAGCGGATTCGCCAATGATTTTATCACTCAGGTTGTTCCGTTTGACTCCTAAGGGAATACAACCGAGGTAATCTTTGGATTGCAGGTCCTAGCCTACCTACAATTAGAGAAGGCTCTCTCTTTATGATTTAGCTCTCTTTAGGGGTGATTTTAGGCTAGATATGAGTGCATGAGTTTGATTTAAGTTTGGCGGGAGTGCTTCAGACAGAGTTGGCATGAAAAGGATTAGAAATTCAAACCATTGGGCATGGAGTCAATGAATGTGAACTGAAGTGTGTGTTTTCTTTGGTAGAAGAGAGGAATATAGAGCAGGATAGCTACACATGGCACAATATTAAATGCTGGAATTAAGATGAAATGGAGGTTAGGGGATGAGAGGCAATTAAGGATCTCTCATCCACCCAAAGAGGGAAAGTGGATGAAGGCTAAATAGGAGCAATGAAGGATTCCTAGACAACATTCAGAAATGAGAGAAATAGCTTAAACATGATCAATTAAGTATGCATATTCATCACTAATTCAGAGGAAAACATATAAAACCACAGAAATTGAGCACAGAGCATATAGAAAGAGTTCTGAGCTATTCTTTCTTTCTTAAGCTTAGATTGTGATATATAGATGATACAGACACATATAAACTGAAAAATGGAGGTAGGAAAGACTTATTGAACCATGAGGAAGCACGAGAATTCCATATTAAGTTCTTCAACCATTAAAACCACAACCAGCCAGTTCAGAAACAAGCATTCCAACATTCTTTGATTATAAAAGCTCTCAACATATACAACGCAAGTCTCGAAAGAGGAAATCAACCAACCAACCCTTTAAACAATAAACAGGGTCGTTTATATAGAGAAAATATTCACAAAATATCTACAATCAGCAGATCTTAAACAGATCTAAGGGAATAAGTGTCTTTAATCTAAATTATCCTAAAATAAATGCATAAAAGATCTATCTAACTGCTGTACTGGGGCAGCTACCTCAAAAATGAGTTAGTATGTTGTCCTTTGAGCTCTGTGCTGTTCATTTGGCCATAACTATGCTTTGGTTTCTGCAGCACTGCGCTTAGGTGGCCTTATGTGCATTAACTTTGATCTAGTGAGCCTTAATGGCTTTAAATTCCATCACTGATACTCTTTGACTTTGCTGGGGCTCTTTAATGTTCCTTTGATGTGGCTTTATGATTTCCACTGATATTTTCCACTGGTACACTTTGCCGCTACTCTGATACTCTTTAATACTGAATCAAGGCCTTTTCTCTCCACTGATACACTTTTCCGCTACAAAATCGCCCTTACCTGCCACTTTATGGCGAGATTTGACTGCTGTTGTGCCTTCTATGGCCTTTAGAACTGTTTCGATGCTTGGCTGATCAAAACATTATCAAAACTGAAGAAATATTGCCAAAAAGAGGAGGAATGGACGTTGATAGCCTGCTGAGGCAAAGACCCTGCTGTTTAGAGCCAGTTTGTGGTGGAGCCATCCAAAATTGATGCAGAATGATTAAGCTTCCCTTGGAGCTGAAGTGTGCATGGGCGCCAAAAAAAACCATGAAGAAATTCCCTTTTCCCTATTTAAAGTGAAAAATTACTTTACATAGAAAAATCGATGAAAAATGGAGTGGGAGCGACACTGTAGCGGAAATTAAATCCGGGCCGTTGGATCTAGCGCGGGCAGATCCAACGGCTGCGATCAAATTGCAATATCGCAATTGGCAGATCTCCAAACCACAATGCCTATGAAATGTGAGGAACCCTGCGGACCCGATACACTATAGGCTCCCTTTTTATGGATATCGGGTCTGGCCCATCGGTGGTCCCTTACCAGCGGATTTATAATTAAAATTGGTCAGCGGACCCGATATTCCCTTCAAACTATTCTTTATAGTATTTCGGCTCCGGAATATCAGAGCTCTATATGGAGCCACGACTTAATGAGGGCCGTTGATCTGAGGGCCCGAATGGGTGGCTGTGATTAAATCGGTGTTTCGCTATCGGCGGGGACATGGGGGCGGGGCTTTGTATATGCCGACAGCGAAATAGCGATTGCGATGAGGCTCGCGATACATGGAAAGTGCGGGTTTTGCGATAAAACTTAAGTTTTATGAAAAACTTAGGTTATAACAATAAGGCGGGTTTTTTAACGATAAAATATATATATGCAGGATACATGGAAAATGTGACAGGAATGGCCTCCAATAGCAATATCGCTATCGCATATCGGATGCGATAGCGATATTGCATTGGAGCAAGAGGAATGGGGGCATATATATATGGGCCAACACTGCTGCTACCTCCGACAACGATATTGCGTCGACGGGGGGGGGGGGGGGGGGGGGGAATCAATCGGAGGAGAGTTTATATGCATTAAAAGGGGTTTTTAAAGCATCAGAAGGGTTTTCATGCCTCGAAAAAGGTTTAGTGAAATCGGAGGAAGGTTGTTAATGCATCGGAAGGGGTCCAAAGCATGGAAAGACGGTTTTTATGAAGAAATAAAGGGGTATTATGCATTGGAAGGGGTCCAAAGCATTGGAATATGGTTAAAGAGGCAGAATGAGGGTTCTTACTAAGTTTCAGGCAAACTTAGTAATTCCGAAGCATACTTATGGTTATTTTTCAACCAGAGGGAGGGGATATGTATATAAGGGGATATTTAGCATATTTTTAGTAGGGGAAGGGGAAACAGATAGGGATTTACATAATAAGTTAGAAGTTAATATGAATTTTGATCAGAAAAGCGCTAAGGATAGAAATCTTAGGCTTCAAAGGGGAAATAGGAGTTTATTGGAGAAATCTAGGACTATTGAGCAAATCTCAATATCCTTTGGGAAATTAGTGAATGATTTAGGGAAGAGGAAGAAGGGGAAGTTAGACATGCCTCTCTTGAGCTGCTCCAAATGGATTTTTCCTTATACTTGTGATCTGAATAGATTTAACACTTGAAAACTTGAAATGGATCACAATTCATCATACCGCCACCTCAAAACTACCTACCGAGCCTACTTACCTAACATTTTTTCTTCTTTTTGGATGGGTGCACTTGGACTAGAAAACCCAGATTTTCATCCTTTCTTTTGGCTATCCTCTTATCTAAATCTACCCTTATTACTTCCAGCGGCTCAGATTAAGCTGTTGAGCACCCTAGCTTCTCTACCTATCTAACAATCTGCCAAGATTAAACAGTTTGGAGAGATATTCATTCTCTATTTCTAAAACATGAAATTTAAACCTAGGGCTATTTGGCCTTCCCTTAACTGTGAAATCCTTCAAAAATGGAACTTTTGCAGCATGGAAAAGATGAACATTTTTGGCACTTCCACTATCAATCATAAAATACGAAACCTATTGTACTAGGAGGCTAACACCCCAAACACTATTTCAAATGTTGAATCTGACAAAGAAGTTGAAGAATATTCACCAAATGAAGAAGAAGCTGAAACGGAAGAAGAAATTGAACTAAACGGGATGTGGGATTTTATTCTCCCAAATGCACAAGCAATGCCAGTGACTACAATAAGCAAAAATTCTCTTGATATGTCTATCACAAATCACAAGCAGAATGTTGCTACTCCTGCAAAGGAGAAAACAATAGCTAAGAAATCTAAGACAAGCCAGACTGATCCTATCCCTCCATATTCCCCAAATGCCTCAAAAACATTGGTAATCTTAGACAGTCAAATACAATATAGTGGAAGACATGAAAAAGACTATAGCTAACATCTCACTACACGAGCTCATTAACTCAAACAACACCAGAAGATTTTATTAAGGGAATGTAAACTAGTTCCAGTATCCCCTCTGCCATCTGCTGTAGTTACTCAATCTGCCTACAATATGGGAAAAGCTCCCTCATCCTCAAACAAGGTAGATCCTTTAGATCTAGTTCTGATTGGTGATAGGTTTATTTCTCATGTTCGTCCATTTTTGCTCACTTATGAAATTTTTAACAAGAACGTTCACAACTACCTTTTTGATTATGGAGCCTCCTCAAATATAATGCCAAGGGTTGGTTTATCCAAACTGAACATTACACCTAAAAAATATACAGTACACATAGTTCAGCTAGATAGGATGAAAGTCGAGGTGCTTGGAGAAATAACATCAATTTCAATTAGGCTTTCCTCTAATCCAAAAGTTTCACAAATAATTGATATTTTGGTGGTTGATATCCCTAAATTTTATGGTTTAATTCTCATTAGGGATTGGTCTGAAAAGTTGCACAGTTATTTTGCAACTGATTGGTCTCACATGTGGTTGCCACACAATGGTAAACCTAACCAAAGCAGGGTAGACCTAGAGAAATTCATGAAATATACTGTCACCGACCTCAAGGGAAGAAACAAACATGTTGCTTTCACTAATAATATCATTGGAAACTACTCAGTCGAGTCCTATTTAGGATCCTTTAATGCTCAGAGGTCTCCCTTTTTAGATAACGCTATAGTCTCTCAAATAAAAAAAAATTAGAAATGGATCCTTGCAAATGCCTAAATTTAGTAGATAAAGTTTCTAATAACTCTCAATTCTAGACTCTCTATTTTGATGGTTCTAAATCAGACGATTGTGCGGGTGAAGGATGCATTTTGATCAATCTGCAAGGAGAGAAAACCATGTTGGCCTGCAGACTTGAATTCCAGTGCACTAACAATGTCACTGAATATGAAGCACTAATCCAAGGACTGTATAAAGCCATCAGTCTTAATGTCAAATACCTGCAAGTCTATGATGATTGGGAGATAATTGTGAAACAGGTGACAAATACAATTCATTGTGTCTCTAGGCACCTTAAACACTATCAATCTTTAACTCAGAAATTGACTTCTCATTTTTCTACTTTCAACACATCTTCACTTCCTAGATTATAGAATGCAAGTGCTGACTTACTTGCTAATGTGGCATCCAGGTTTATGCCCTTAGAAGACTTTAGCCCGGACATATTTTCAATAGAATTAATATTTAGGCCATCAATTCCCAACAATATAACAAATTGGAGAGTATTCAACAACGATGCGGATATAGTTAATTTCTTTACATCAGAGGGATCGTATGAAGAAAATATCATAGATGAACATGAGCATGATCTAGAAATCATATTTAATCTTTATCATAACCCAATCCCAAAGTTTGTGGTTAAAATGGAAGATCTTTATGATCTAAAGGATATATTTAAGAAAATTACCAACTCCAAAATTCAAAGTTCTACTTTGAGATTTGAAGTAGTAAACCGAGGGTCAAATGAAAAACCTCAAATTGTCAACCTAGGTCTAGGCCTATCATCTGAAGAAATAATATCATTCATTAGGTTGTTGAAGACATATAAAGGCATTTTTTCTTGGGATTATGTAGATCTCAAAACTTATGACGCCTCTATAATTCAACATACCATACCCATGACTTCAAATGAAAAACTAGTTCAACAGAAGCTTTGCAAAATTCACCCAAACCTTGAAATTCAAATCAAATCAGAATTGAATAAGCTCTTGAAAGCCAAAATAATCTTCCATGTTAGACATTCTAAGTGGGTATCAAATATGGTACCCATAAGGAAAAATAATGGAGATATCAAGATTTGTATTGATTTTAGAAACCTGAATCAAGCTTGCCAAAAAGATAATTTTCCCTTGCCCACCATGGAACAGATATTGCAATCAGTTGTAGGTTCTAAATTAATGTCCTTTCTAGATGGATTTTTAGGATATAATCAAATACTTTTCCATCTAGATGATAGATTAAAGACAACATTCAGGACCAAGTGGATAACATATGCCTATCAGAAGATACCTTTCGGACTCATTAATGCGGGTGCCACATTTCAACGTGCTATGGACATTGCTTTCAGAGGTCTAATCAATAAATCGGTGGTTATTTACTTGGATGATATCACAGTCTACTCTAAGGATAGGAACAATCATTTAAGTGACCTGAAACACATTTTTGAAAGATGGAACAAATACAACATTTCAATAAATTCAAAAAAATCCTATTTTTCTTTACTAGGGGGAAAACTCCTTGGGTTTATAGTATCCAACAAAGGAATTTACATTGATCCTGATAGAGTCCAAGAGATTGAAAAAATTCCCTTCCCACACAATAAGAAAAACATGCAATCATTCCTAGGACAAATAAATTTTGTAAAAATATTTTTCCCATATTTTTCACAAATTGTTCTACCCCTTCAAGCGATGATAAGGAAGGATGTAGTTTTCAGATGGAACAAGGATTAAAGAGAGTGATTCGAGTTGATTAAAAAATCCATTATTAATGCTCCCTAATTAACAAACCTGGACTTTCTCAAACCGTTTGTATTATATACTTTCTCATCTGATACATCATATACAACAGTTCTGACACAGTTGAATGATGAAAATGTTGAGGAACCCATCTCCTTTTTTAGTTCTAACTTGCAAGGTACTGAATTAAATTATTCTGCTATAGAGAAACAAGCATTTGTTGTTTTTAGAACCTTGAAACATTTTAGAACTTTTCTTCTTAAAACCCATAAAAAGATAATTGTACCCTACCTTACAGTAAGACAACTATTGATCGAAAGATAAGTAGGGGAGAAAAGAGATAAGTGGATAACTGCACTTCAAGAATATGATGTAGAAATCCATCCACCTAAAATTGTCAGCGGCCAAGGATTTTGCAGGATGTTAACAAGAGCTTCACAGTTACTACCAAAAGAAGATCAAGGTAATGAAGTACAAATATCAGAGGTAAGCCTCAATGAGATGCAATCACAATATGTTGATTTGAAATTTTATCTTAAAAATGGATATGCTCCTATGCATCTTAATTATAAAAAAAAAGCGAGCTTTAAGATTGAAATCAAATCAGTATGAGCTAGTTAATGATATATTGTTTACGAATAATTATGATTCATTATTGCTGAGATGCCTAGAGAAACCTGAAGCCGAAAAAGTCATGCAAAAATTACATGATGGACTAGCTGGAGGACATTTTGAAGGAAATACCACAGCTCACAAAATCCTACATGCAGGGTATTATTGGCCAACGGTATTTAACTATGTACATGAATATACAAGGAAGTGAAAAACTTGTCAAACCACAGTCGAAAGAGAAAGAAAGCCAACATTCCCCTTACAACCAGTTAAAATCCAACAACCATTCAAATAATGGGGATTATACATAATTGGTGAGATTGTTCCTAAGTCTTCCAAACAACATAGGTACATCCTTACAACTACTGATTAATTTACTAAGTGGGTAGAGGTTGTCCCATTAAAGATAGCTAATACATAAAATATTATAGACTTCATTGATCAATACATAATTACCAGGTTTTCCTTACCCTCAGCTTTAATGTTTGATAATGCATCTTACTTT
This sequence comes from Pinus tabuliformis, assembly GCA_031772625.1. NCBI lineage: Eukaryota > Viridiplantae > Streptophyta > Pinopsida > Pinales > Pinaceae > Pinus > Pinus tabuliformis. The sequence continues at coordinate 916,114,060 of CM062819.1, forward strand.
TATGGAAATACAATGGTAGAATTTTCTCTTCAGCGAGGTTTCAAGTTGAAATATTCAGCCAATTATTATCCTCAAGGTAATGGATTAGTAGAATCAACAAACAAGAAGCTCATTAGAATTATCAAAAGGACTATTGATGAAAATCACAGGAATTGGCACAAAGCATTAACATTTGCTCTATGGGAAAACATAACTACTCAGAAAGCCTCTATGGTTCTTCTCCCTTTGCTTTAGCTTATGGAAAATGAGTTTTTCTTCCCACAAACGTAGCAATCCCATCTCTTTCCCTAGTACAATTTATTGATGAAAACCCTTCATCTTCTCTCTAGGCTAGATAGTTTCAAATTATCAAGCTTGAAGAAGAAAGAGAAAAGGCTAAAGTAGCACACTTCCATCATCAACAATTAGTCAAAGCTTCTTTTGACACAACTTCTGCTAGTCATGAAAATCTTGAAGTAGGTGACTTGGTTTTGAAATGGGACAAAGCACATGAGGAAAAGGGTAGACATACCAAATTTCAAAGACTATGGCTTGGCCCTTTTCAGATCATTGAAAAAATTGGACAAATAACATTTCTTCTACAAGACTTGTTAGGTAAGAAGGATTCTTTGCCCGTCAATGGGAAAATTTTGAAAAAGTACTTCTCCTAGGAGATAACCTCTTCCAGTTTTGTAGCATATTGCTTTTTAGGAAAATAATGGTCAAATAGTATTTACTTTTGCCTTCTCAAAATAAAATCTTTCATAACATTTATGTTGTTTCACTTTTATAATAATGTAAGAGTCAAAAGGAATAATTAGGACATTTGAGTACTAAAGTAAATTTCATTTCTTTGGAAAAACTTGACCTTGCTTAAAACATTTATTTTACGAACAAACTCTTATCTTTATAGAATATGAATGTTTTGTCATCAGTCCAGAAAATAATCTTTAACCTAGTAAGGATTTTTGCAGATCAACATCTTAAAAAAATCTATCATTATCACCCAAAACTCTCAAAAGAGCCAATGATCCACCCCATCTGTTAAAATTTTCCTTTTTTCAGAGTGTAATTCTAAAATATAAAAAACTTAAAAGATAAAAAGTCTCATTACAAGGTTCTTTACCATGTTCATAGGGAAGTTATTAAACTAATATTACCAATACTGCATACCAAACAGGGTAATAGCTAATGGTCTCCTCGTTCAGAAGACGAGGGGTCTCATCAAGAGCGAGCTTGTTCAATTCAGTTACAATGAGTGAATGGAATTTTCATTATTAGGTTACCATGCCTAGAGAATGTCTTTTAAGAAACCAAAAAAGAGAAAGATTACATTCAAAAAAGGAAAAAAGGGGACAAGGTCTAAGTGAGATTCAATCCAAGTGAATATCGTTTTTAAATTTGAAAATTCATACAAATGGGACAATGAATCATTGTTTGCTAAAAGATAATCCTATCAAGGCTATGAATGCCTGCTAGCAGCAGAGGCTCTATCTGTGATAAATGAGTAAACTACAAAAAAATAATCTGGAAAAGACACCTATTATATTTCCTTAAACTTGATTGGCTGATGAAAATGTTTATACTTCTATCATTACAAGAGTAAAGGAATTAAGTAAACAAGCTGAGCAAATAGTGATGATTCTAGAGAAATGTTGTATACCTTATAACTCATGTAATAATTATTCTTATAATGCTAATTACTTTGAAAGTTTTTAGAAATTTCAAAAAACTACTCAGAGATAATTAGTTCTCCCAAGTGATTCACCAATTGTTGTACTATGAAACAACACCCCCATTTATAACAAACAATAGTCAGGCTCACAGTTGTAAATGGGGACCCTTTTAAATTTTTGTGCTCAGGATAATAAAATCCTAACTCTAAGAAAATTCCTACCAAAACCTTGCAAAAATAACTAAGGATGAAATCCATATCACAAATCGCAAATCACACTTTTCCACGTGGCCATGTTAAAAAACCTTTACGAAATTGTGACATGCGATTAAGTCTCCTAGTGCGATAAGATAACCTTCTCATTTCGTAATCGCATTTCTCACTTCGCATAGTTCGCGAGAAACTTTACCATGCCACTAGAACAACCGCAAACGACTTGCGAAATACGATATTGTGATCCCTACAATTGCATTTCACTTAATACATCTGGTAATGATATACTGTATCCCTTTTACGACCGCGATGTGCAGTTAATTCCGGAAAAACGTGTGGAATAATTACATTTTAAATACCAAAACAAACAAGTTGACAAGTTATTGAATATTTAGCTGCCTGTGGAAGGATAATCATTTTCCAGGTTATGGGTAGTTATAATCGATTATCTCATTAAAACCTTTCTCATGACCCAAAGTCATTTCATAGAAGCTTTCAATCTTAATTACTAGATATGGTCTGCACTGATATATCTTGTCTATTTCAGAAAAGCGACAAAAGGCATGTCCCTAAGAAAGGTGATGCAGAAACAAAGAAAATAGACCATTGTTGAAGCTAAGTTTATAGAGATGGCTCCTATCTTTTCTGATACAATTTGTGCTGCTGCTGGAGACGCAATAGCTTCGGAAAAAATTTACAGTAGGCTGGAGGACGAGCATCCTAAAATCACTATTATGAGAGCAACAATTGACTCAATAAGGCCTTGAGAACTTCAATGTAGAGATGCTTCCTATTCATTCCTTCATAGCATAGGAGCAAGACATAAAATCCTCCCCTATACATATATGATTAGGTGGGTGAATGAAAACCTTATCATTGAAGATAGGTAGTTCAAGAATTCAAGCATGGAGCTCATAGGGTCGTTCAGAGTAGAGGATCCGCAGAAGATGTACCACATACCTAATCCCCAGGATATATGCGACAACACATTTGTGGCTAACTTTGCAAGGAAGAATCCAAACCCATTCGAGCTAATTAAGGGTTGGAGGTTGTTAGAAAAAAAATTCAAGTATGAAAAATCGGGTATGTATGATATAACCACTTTGGCAAACCCCTACAACTATGCAGAAACCATGTTATGTAGATTGTATGGGCTACCCAATAATACTAAGTTTTCAATTGAATGGGTTCCTCTGATTGATGCCTCTATTAATTCCCATATCATGAATTGTAATTCCATACTATTTGACCACCTAGCCACCACCATTACCTAATATCGACACAAGAAAGCCTCCTTTTAGATAATCTCCCTCCCTTCTATTTTAGTGCCTACATTATGGATACTATCTGTTTTTACACAAATGGACCTTACAAGATCCTTACACAATCCATCTCAATCATAAACAAATATGGGAATCACATTACATACCTCACTTCTATAAGATATTTGATGTTGTCGTGTCACCCCTACATCAAATGATTTTCAATAAGAAAGCCCTTATGTTTTCCCAAGAAGCTGCAATAGACCTACTTACTGTCGGCAAATATTTTATTGAAGAATGCTTCACCTCTATTAGGATTTTTGGTAGCATAGTTGATCCACACGTCCTTCCTTTATATGTTTCTAATAAGTTATTAGCAAGAGAGATTGCCCACCAGATTGTGGGAAAGGGTCTGAATAAAGTTCTCAAACATGACAAGAAGTCATTATGGCCCATTTTCCCTGTCAAATGTGGTTCTTTTGGTTTAGCCAATTTTGTTCATGCCACTAAGGGATCAACACATATGGAAGCCCTCAGGCTTGATACATTTCCTAAGAGGAAATTTGATCGAAACAAAGTGGCATATAATGTCACTACTGGGGTAAAGCTCAAGCCATACAATCATGACAATAATTATTCTGAGAATTTGTTACGGTTAGCCATATCCTTCAAACAAGAATTTGAATAGGAAAAAGTGAATCTGGAACCTGAACATTTTCAAAGATTTTAAGAATTCAGAGATGAGAGGCACCAGGTGATCCCTATGCATCTATTAAAACCTGAGGATAAGTCTACTCTAAGCGTCACTGTTGATAGTGGAGGTCCTAGCTCTCAAATAGACTCTTAGGTAAACACTGAGAAGACACCAGAGAAAGGGAATCCCCAAGACGCCGACAACACAGTTGAGTCCAGCAGGAAGTTAGCTGAGAAACAAGTGATGAGCACCTCGGCTATAGAAATCAGTTCAGAGACCAAAGGTGGTAGTTTGGAGAAGGAGTGGGATCAATTTAATCAGAAATTGCAATGCACTTCCAAAGCCTCAAATATCCAAGAAACAGAGGAATGAAAAACTCCTTTGCATATTCATAAAGATACAAACCCCAAGTCTGTCAACAAACAATCTACATCTATGGAGGAACAAGTAATAATGTCCCACTATACTAAAATTATCCTTGCTCTGCCCACATCGGAGATTGTTCTGAAGGTAACTAAAATACCTCCACTTGATGTGTTCTATAGTCCTCTCCACAAGGCTATGGTTACAAGGTAGAGAAAAAGGAGAAGGGTAGATGCACCTAAATTCCCACTTGGGAACGAGTCCATGGACATTTTCTGGAAGGACATTCCTTTCAATCCAGCTGAGAACTTGACTAGACTATCACAGTTCATGGGAGCATATGCATCGACCATTATGGAAAAGGCAATTGAGGTCTCTACTTTACTAAGGGAGAAAGAGGAGATAATTACATAGCTCGAACAAGATCTCGAGGTAGAGAAAGCAAGCACAAACAAGCAGGTGGCGGAGAAACTCAAAAAATTACAACAAGACATGGATGTCCTGAAAATAAGCCATGAGGCCGATATATCAGCCAAAAATATACAACTCCAGGAAATGCAGAAATTCATGGAAAATACAAGGACGTTCCCACTACTGAGGAGTTCATCAAAGAGGTGTTGGAATTAAATTCCCTCCTGGTGAGACAGCAATAGTATTTCTTCCCGAAGATGTCGCATATTACTCCCTATCTGACTACTAGTGACTGGCTAATAGATAAGGCAATCGACCAGAGAATGGATTTTAATGATTTAAACACCATAAACTCTGAGTTCCTTGAGTGGCAGGAAACGTAAGATGGAAAGAAGGCCAATCTACTTGAGATCAAAGAAACTCATAAAGATATTCTCTTTACATATTGGGATGCCAAAATCAAATAGGTTGAGCTAGCAGTCGCAAGGGCAGCTGGAGTATCAAAGAATATCATCAAAGAAGTTAATCACACCCTCAATGCCACCAATCTCATCAAGGAAGGCAATACAAAATAAATTCTCGATTTAACTGCTCTGTATGAAGACTGGCAAGGAAAGGCAGGGAGTCAGAGAGAGGTAAATACAAAACTGACCACGACCAACTAGGAGTTGTATTGGTAGTATCTGGTTAAGCCATATAGCCATATTATGACTCTCAACTGTTTCCTTCACACGACTAAAAGGATGGTGCAACCCCTCACCAATGTGATCTTCATAGGGAAGCTCAGGACTCATTTTAGGCCACCTCCTCAAATTCAACTGATGATCGATATTTTCAATTTAAAGGACAAGCTGGAAGACAACAAGTCATCCTCTTAGTTTTGTTTATTTAGCCTCTGTTTATTTTTGGAGTTATTTACCTAGTTAGGAGGAAGGTTTCTTGAAACCTCCTCAAATTGTGTATAATATATTTTTTCACATTTAGTTAGAGTAGTATTTATACCCTTCTCATGCATTTAGGGAAGGGTCGAGAATTTTATCAAAAACATTTGCAGAGAATGCACTATTGTAAGCTTGTGAATGTTTTGGTGAAATATTGATGGAACATGATCATTTCTTTCAGATATCAGACTACTTTCCTTTCTTGATGCACTTTTGTATTCTTGGGAGACAATTTTATTTGAATCTGTTGGTCTATGTCATTTTCCAAATGAGCAAGACTTCACACATATGGTACTATTATCGTGTATGATTGATTCTGTTTACATTTAATTAATGGAAAAACTTTACTTTCATGGATTATATGTGAGACTTATTATTTCTAGTAAGCGTTAATTGCACTTTTGTATGATGCCTAGCTAAAGTTGTGATTTTCATATATAACTCATCATATATGCGATATATTTTATAAATTCCTTTGACTAACTATTTAGTCAAAGGAATTATCTTTTATGTTATCATCTCTATTTAGTTGTGTTCAATATTTATTATCACATGGCAAATATATATCCTTGTAGATCGCATATCACACAAGAACACCTAGGTTTATATTAGAATAAGTTAGTTAGAAAATTGCATTGTAGAATAGGCCACTCAGATTATCATTATTTTGTTGCAAATCACTCATAAACCACCCACTTTCATCTTAAAACCCACACTGAAAAATTGGTCCCATTATCCCCAGTCGGAGCCACCATTTTAAATGAAAAATGAGTTGTGGTCTAGACCGAGTGGTTATCCCCCATGTTTTGGCAGTAGAATTTTGAGGCCGCAACATGCCGACAAGATGCTTCATCACTATGTGAACGGGAATGAGATAAACCTTCACTTCCATGTTGCAAGTAACAAGATTACCTTATTCATCATTATAGACTCTAATATTTATTCATACTGACGTCACATAAGTAGCTTGATAGTTTAAATACTAAAATTGTGGTGTAGGTAGGAAGTTGTGATCTATACAAGAAAAGAACAATGCTCGTACATTTTGAACTTATTTTAATTTATTTCTAGTTCATTCTAACTTAAATTTCTGTACTTGGATATAAGAGTGAGGATATCCACCCTCACTTGATCTCATGAATAACCACTATGGGTCTAAAGAAACCAATTCATTTATTTCAAATATTCTTTCAAAAATCTATCTAATGCTTCTCACAACAATCCAAATTGAGGTTAATAAATCACAGAAATCCCAAGCCTAACAATGCATACACATACTAAATTAAAATTACATTTCTTATTATAGGCATACTCAATAGTTAAGTAAAATACATAATCTTTGCCATACGATTTCTCATGATGTTCACTGAGAAAGATAAGTGAGCTATAGAATGTATACTATAGGATTTATCATGATGTTCACTAAGAAAATAACTTTTCGAGAAACTTCACTCTGAGTATTTATCTAAATAATGATTCTACAATAAAAGTATGACAAAGAATTTAAACAAATTCAAATAGTAAATAAGTAACAAAGTAACGAGAACCCAAAAGAAAATATGGCAGGAAAGTTGTAAATACGTGGAGATGATAACCTGATGGGATACATTCAGGAGTTGAATTTGGGAGATGGTACCCTTCTTAAAAATCCATCGAATTATAGAACTTGAGCCGTCTATTGTATCTACAAGTTGTTTGAATAAAAGACATCCAATAACACTGGTAGGAAGAATGAAACATTATCAGAGGGATTTTCATTGTGAGAAAAAAGGAACATTGGAAAGCTTTCAGGTCATCACTTGGAACAAAAACTTAAGAAATCCTTATATGAAAAAGAAATAAAACCACAAAAAATCTTATCATAGATACTCTATTCAAACCAGTAGGGGTAATTCTTGTAGCATGGGACAAAGTTGACTACAAAACCCTCAAATAAAACCAAGAAAATGTAAACACAGTATAATATTTTTTTTTGGAAATCATCTATATTTAATAATTGTGAACTCTCGTAAAACATATGAAGAAATTTTTGGTTTCATACCTCATAAGAGGTATCCATGTCCACGGGTAGCCTCCAAGCTAAGACTTTAGAGGATTTGTGTTTTACAAAAAAATCCTCTAAAACCCCCACAATGGAATCCAGAGAAGGGGTAACTAGAAAACCATGTATTAAATACAAACAAAAATAACTGAACACATGGTAAAGGAAGTGGAAAAGCTATTTTATGAGAAATTTGAAAATTTTAGTTGCTAAATGGGGTCGAAATCAAAACTCAACACAAATCAATGAATGTTATTGATTAGGGTGTTTAGTGTAAATTCAAGGTTTCTAAGTCACCAATAGAAGGTGGAATAAGCCCACCAGAGTATAAGAATTGATTCATTCTTTGTAAATGAGGTTGGTGAATATGGTTGGATTGGGTAAAGGGGCATCCTCTTACCGATAGAGAACAGGGCTACAAGCCTATGACCTAGCTAGAGATGCCAATGTAATACACTTCACACATAAAACATTACGCCCACATATTTTTGCATCTATGAATATTAGGAACAACCATCATAGTGTTATGATTCACTATATCATATCACTAGGAGAAATTCATTAGGCTTCAATGCACTATCCTTCAACCTAAAGCATCAGAATGAATCATTCCTTCCATAAATTTTCCCTAGGCTTTCATCAGGAAAAAACAACCTTTCAGCTCTGCTCTTTCTTTGTCCTATTGTTTTCTTCCCCTGTTGATGTGTGTTAAACTATCCATGTTCAGAGCCATGAAATATATTTGATAATGGAGGTTCCCAAGAAAAAGGAGTTTCATTCCTACTACTTCACTAAGAAAACTATTGGGTCAGGTGGTTGGGAATCGATGGTAAAGAACTACAGAAGGAAATCCAGTCGGAACTATGTTAAACAAAAGAAGTCGAGCGAGAACAATGGTAAACAAAAGAACTCAAGCAAGCCCATTTTTTTGACATAATTAAAGTATCAAAATTATAATTAATATAAAATTTTAAGACAAATTGTTAATTTAAGACGAAATTATTTGTGTAAAAGAAAAAGAAAAACAAATAAAAACTATTATGATATTTCTTTTCCATGGATTAGAGAAGCACTTCCTTTAGATATTATTTACAAACTTGTATAAAATTCGTTTAGAACTTTAGTAAACTCACACTTAGTCACAAGTACATTAGTGAGAGGAAGAGCAAGAATGGGTCTGAGTATTCATGAACAAACATTAGGAATCACTCAAAGAGAATAGACATCAAAAGCCAGATGAAAGCTTAATTCTACAATCATATGTGACATGTTTGTTAGTATTTTATTTTTGTCCTTTGCAACATTAAGGGCCTTATGATAACTTGAAATAATTTCAATCTGTGTTCATCTCCTTCCTCAAAGTATTTTTGAATTAGTTTATACCACCTAGACACCACAAGGTATAATATTAAAATTATGACATCCTATTATAATCTACAAAATTGAAAGTGTGAGATGAAATCAAAACTTTTCAACAGTAAAAGAAAATACATGTATGTTTCAATTTTCCTAAATAATGAAAATCCTTAATGAATTTTAGCACTATGTCATTTGCATCTGTTACTGCATATTTCAAAAACCCTGGCTACAAAAGTACCATACTAAACAAAATGGTGATGGTGAATTAACATTCTGTAGCAAGATTTTGTAATAGTTCAGTTCTAGGTGGAAATATTAATTTTGATTTCAAGTACAAAAAGCTTCAATGAATCTTTGTATTAAGGCATAAGGTATGCCAAAGCATGGTTCTATAATCTAAAGTATATTAAAAAATTAAAAAGTACTGCAATACCATTATTAGCCTAAATGTGCAAGCAGTCACTAATATCCTATGAAATGCCAATAAAGAGATATTATAGGAAGCAATTACTGTAACCTACATTTTTTAGTGCCTCCATTTATTCTAAATATGGTTTTCTTTTATTACATGGAAATAAAATCCATTTAAATGGCATTTGAAATTTGGAAGAACACTTCTAAGTCCTCCATTAACACCCAAACATATTCTCTACCTATAGTCATATAGGTCCAAAAATACCAACCCCAAATATGGTAGCCTAAACTTTCACCTCAAACAATAGAGCATGGAGTTATTAGTTGTTTTCAATCTTGAAGAGAATTTAGCCTTTTATTTGAATCTATTCCCATGCAAAACCATATCCTCCCTCCATTTCAATCTCATGTGCATTCATTACCATGGCTTCAAGGAGTCTAAAACCTTGCACAATTCAAGGTATTTCTACTCTACTTCTACCATATATTGGATCACAAATATAGTCCAACAAGTAGAATAGCTCAACATTTTATAAGGCCCATAAAATAGAATATCTCAACATTTTATGAGGCCCATACCAATATTGATGTCATCTAATCTTGAAATAGATCTTCCAAAACTTCATTGCTCTAGAAATAAGCAAAAAAAAATTGAAGTCAACAACTTGTGCAATTTGAAAAGTAAGGCAATGAAATAAGAAGATTCATAGGTTTTCATTTGAAAACACGAAAACATACTAACAACAATTTTTTTTTATTCTCAATTCCTACGCTAGGGATAAATCAAGTCTTTGAGATGTCACATATAAGAAACTAACATGAATAAAATACAGATTTACAATAAATGCAAGAAAATAGATATTTTTTTTGCATATCATAAGGTCATAGGTGATAACCCATTCCCAAAAAGAATATAGAATCTAACAATCACTCCATGAAAAATATAAACTAGGTAGTAGGAGTCCACTCCAGAGACAAAACACACCCAAAAAGCCAAAATTCAATTTTGTGAGAGCTGAAAATGGCAGTAGAGACACCACAAAAGGTTTCCAAGCAAGTAAGATTCATATTCAAAATAGTTATTAACCTCTTTTAACCATCTAAAAGCATAATAATGTTGATCTACCTTACAGTGAAAGTTTCCTCCAACAAGTTACCCAAGGCATCTATAGTCCATAAATATAGATAATGCACCAAAGGATGGCCCTATTGAATCAAATAATGTAACATTATCCATAGGGATAAGGCTTTGTGACAAAAATGAAGACCAAGGGATTGGTGAAAAGATCACTCATTGTAGCCACAGACCATGAATCATAACCTAAGAACATCAACATATCTTAAATATAAAAGAAAAATCAACTTGATCATAGGATTTTCAAAGTCAATGTTCAACTTAAGACATTGTTTCCCTATTTCTCTTGCCCACTCCATTGCATCCCAAGCTGACCAGACCCGTGGAAAAACCTAGTCCACTTCGGCCACACTACATACTTGGAAACTGACCAAATACTCAAATCCAAAGCCTTTTCCACAATTTTGTAAGCAATGATAAGAAAAGTAATAAGCTTCGAACCATGGCACGTGGCAGTGGGGCCATTTGAATACCGTCCCCATCACACGCTAATGTTCAACAATTTAGGTGGGTGCGATATCATCCATGACCGTCAGATCATTTGAATCTGATCGACAGCTGAGACGGGTCGAGTAGGTTGGTGGCAGTGTTGGTCAATAGTTGTGCTTCTTTTCTACGCGATATTGTTCGCTGCCATTTGATAGGAACCTACGGATCAACGACGTAGATTAAGGAGACAGGTTATTTTGTTGGCGGGAAGAGCGTTTTCCCTTTTTTGTTGGATGGCTTCTTTTGGGCACAGTTCGCTCCACTTTATGGAGGGTTCGTGGGGCCTTGTGGTCTTTTTCTCTGTTTTGTCCGCTGCTTAGGTTCAACGTTTGGCCTATTCTTGTTTAGCTTTTAGTTGTTGAATGGCTAGTATTTTTGGGGTAGAGACTTTGGCCTCGGGCCCAATCTCGGGTCCTTTGCGGGGTCTCTCCCTTGGGCCACATTTCAATGTGGTTAGTTGTATTTTTCTATAAATTATTAATGAAATAGAAGGTCCTACTCTTGCTTTAGCCAAAAAAAATAAGCTTCCAACCATGTATAGAGTCTCTAATTGCATTCTTACGAATAGGATTCATCAAGCCACAATTGAGACTTGAGAGACTGAAGGAGGAACCTAGAAAACCCAAATCTACATTTAAACAACAAATATGATCCCCAATAAAGTCCCACGTGAACTTAGAGACTTGATAAGAAAAACCATCCAATCTTGAGGACTTTTCATTTTGCATGGAATCAAAGGAAGCACATAAATCATCTCTCATAATATCCTAAACCAACATTTCATTATACCAAGTAGTGACATTTCAAAAGATAATCATGCAACAAGCATCTTGGGAAACACCCACACTATTTTTTAGATCAAAAAGAGAAAATATAGAGAAAGGGATACCACTGCTACAAATGTATATATATAAAGTCCATACATTGAACCCAACCTCCACACTTGTCTCCTTCACATTCAAACATGGTCACGCTCCCCTTAAATATGCATTAAGTTGTCAACAAAGAAGAGACCATCCAATTCTACAACTGTCCTTGCTCAAAGCTAAGCATGGGGGCATATGGAACAAAAAAATGTATCACATGGTCCTAAATCAAGAGCATGACCCCAACACACATGCCTACCTAATCGAAACCATGAGCAATCACATGATTATACAAATATAAAGAAAGAGAAAACATCATGCCACCACTCCCTAAAAAATTCTCAAAATTCCTAAAATGGGCCATTCCAACAGTTGCTCATTTTATTTTGAAGCTCAAAACCAAATCCCCCTCAGTTAAACACACAATTCTATGTCAGCAGGTTTATAAGGGATATCGTCCACAAATGCAGGGAAGCATCCCTTGGATTTCCCCATGAGATTTTCCTTGGAAAAAATAATAATATACTATATATAAGGTGTATGTAATAGTTGCAAGTCTCATTACAAATGTGGCACATTCCCATGTTGAGATTCCATTCCTTCAGAGCGCAGGTGCCTAATGTTATATCATCATCCTTCACTCTGCCATTAACATCATTGAGTGGATTTGGTGTCATGCCTTGTGGTCCCTATTTGGTTTGTGGTTTTTACCTATGTGATGCTCATAATAATTGCAGGTCTTAATACTATAATGCAGTATCCCTATGTTGGGAGTCCATTCAACATTAATAATTTTCTCCTTCCTCCTATGATTACTTTCCACTGCTACACATGTACAATATATGAAGTCACGATGTAGGTCTCCAGTGAAGTTGGGATATCAAGTCCCAACACATGTCTCCAAGTAATTAAGAATATATCTAATTTTTTTGCAAATTATAGCATAAAACAGGATGGAAGGAAAATGTTTGTAAAGTGAAAAGAAGAGGGTAAGCTATCATCCCTAGATCTATGAAACACAATCCCAAAGAGAATGAAATATATCATGGAAACATATACACCATAAATAATAATAGCAATGAAAGAAAAATGCATGTCTACCAACCTATTTCTTCATGAATAGATAAGTTTGGTTGAATAATATCTTTAGAGCTAACAAGGAAAATGTCACCAATATATAGATGATACATGGGAACATAGACACTATAGAGTTTTTCATCTCCACTCTCTGTTGGCATTATGATACAAGTGTTGTCCTTGATGGCAACTCACTCAGAGACAGGTACAGGTGATGGCAACTTAATCAGAGGACAAATCTTAGTACAACAGGACAAGAAAGCGATATACGCAGGTTCAGTAAGGAAAATCGACGTGTACACACAGGTTGGCTTCAGTAAAAGTGCGTACATGTGAAAACGTACCTTTGGTCCGTGGCGGTTAGTCCTTGGAAGTTGTGCCTATGGTTTTGGACCATGGTGTCTCGACGGGCGTGTCGATCCCTAGTTTTGAAGTTGATGGTGTTGTGTTACTATGGTTTTGGACCGTGGTATTGTGAAGGGCCTAAGGCTATATAAGGAGAAGATCATTAGGCAAAGGAAGGTAAGCAAGGAGTGAGAGTGTGTGAGTGACGAATATCTGATGAGGTGAGAGATCCAAATGCTGGTTATGGGTTGGTGATCTGAACCAAGGTTTCACTCATGTGGAGGATGATGATGAACGATGGAACGGGATCTCAAGGCTTGGAAAGATTATCTTCATATGGTTTGACTGTGAATAGACTAGATCTATTGACGCATGTTTATTGTTATGATCTGGGTATGTTTTGATGTCTGATATAGCTGCAGAGTTTTAAGGTTGAATTTACAGATCTGTACGCGGGTTGTCTTTGGTAAAAGAGCGTATACACGCAGGTTGGGTTCGTCGAAGTAGCGTATACAATGTGAAGTATGAAGATGGAGTTGGATCTGGTTGTTGTTATGTTGTCTGTGTTCTTGACAGGGTTTCAGTGATTCAGTATTGGGTGATTCAGAGATTGATGATGCAGGTTGTACTACAATGGTGATTGTCTTATGGATCCAGTATGAAAATGTATGAAACGTGGTCCCAGGAAGATCGTAGGCCGACACCTACGTACTGGTAAACATATCAGCCAGTACAAGAGCCAGGGGGTTGTAGCTCCCTTCCAGTAGCAGCTGGAAAACGAGTAAAGTTTGGAGCATTCTGTAGGTAGGCACCTACGTACTAGTAAATGGATTGGCTAGTACAAGAGCTATGAGGGTGGTAGCCCTCTGCAGGTTGTACCCTGCGTGCTGGTAAAGGACTGCACGAGTACATTGTAAAAGAAGTTTCTTATTAATGGAAGATAGAAACAAATTGCAGCAGGTGGTTTTCACCCACATTGGGTTTCCACCTTATATCATGGTGTTCATGTGTGTGGCTTTTGTGTGATGATCTGTTCTGTTATACTGCACCTATTTCTTGTTAATATGGTTAATAATGTTCTGATACATTTACTGAAGATAAGCTAACTGAATCATAAGATTTCTGGATATACGCTAGTTGCTTTAGACACAGTAGCATGTACACGCGGGTTCACTTAACTGAAGTAGCGTATATGTTTCTGAGCATGAAATGTGAAAAGTTTTATTGATCTGATAATACTAATTCACCCCCCCCCTCTCAGTATTATTTCCAACAATTGGTATCAGAGCAGGTCCTTCAGAGAAGCTAGATCGCTTGAAGGAGATTCGTAGAACAATGGGGAAGAAAGCACATCAGAAGAAGAAGACAGCTCAAAGGAACAATGACAACCTGCCATTGAGTGGAAGCAAGTATTCAGATCCTGAATCACCTCATATTGAAGATGGACAAGCAAATGAAGCATCAGATCAAATCATAGATCTACCTAGCAAAAGGGAGAATGCCCTCAAAGAAGAAATCATCATATTAAAAGATCAGTTGGAATGTGCATCCAGAATTCGACAAATGCTGCTAGCGCTGAATAAAGAGCAAGAAAACGTGATCCTCGAACTAAGGCATCAGTTGGATGAAGGAAGGAAAGCTGAAGAGACCTTGAAGAAGCAATGTCTTGAAAAAGAAGAACAACATCGAGTTGAGGTAAATATCTTGAAAAGTAAATTAGAAGAAAAAGATAAACTATTACGATTTCAAGATAGTACTAAGATCTTGGATGATATTCTTAGTAGTCAAAGGTCCCCTGCTATCAAAACTGGTCTTGGTTTTCATGAGTCTATTGAAGATAAATATGGTTCACAAAGTAAGACAAGAATCTCTAATGCAAAATCTGAAAGGCTCAACAAGGAGATGAAAGGACAACCCCATCAACAATCAAGGAAAGAGACTCATCAAAGAAAATCTTTTACTCCTCACATGAATAATGTTGAATGTTATGTATGTCAAAATCTTGGACATGTTGCAGCCATATGTAGAAGAAGAAGGTTTCAAGACCATCATGCAGAAAGATCATCACATTCAAGGTACTTTAATGGATATTGCTTTTCTTGCAATATGTTTGGCCACAAAGCTGCTGATTGCTATAGGAGGAATATGAAACATGTAAGATGCTATGCATGTAACAAGTTTGGACATAGATCAAAAGATTGCAGGAACAAATGTCATGATAAGAAGAAATCATCAACATGCTTGAAGATATGGAAGAAGAAGGAAGTTCAGTCAGAAAGATGTGGCACAACACAGGGTACTCAGCACAGTACAGACATAACAGACTCAGGGGGAGTTGAAAGTGTAAAACTTCAGTGTTCTAATTCTCATATGCAATTTTAATGAAGGGAAGTCGCGTATATACGCGAGTTTCACACTGCAGAGTCGCGTATATGTCAGTTTGTGAAAAAGTAGTGGGGACAGACTCAGAAAAGGGGTCTGATATGATCTAGTCCAGTATATGCTCTATTGGTTAACAGTTACAGTCTGCTGAGGATGTTTGGAAATGTCTTGATACTTGCTCAGGGGGAGCATATACTTCAAACAATGCATTGTTGGCATTATGGTTAGAAGTTGTTGATAAAGTCTATGAAGCTAAATGATACATCTTGTTGTTTGATCAAAGGAATGGTATTGCAGGCTAATGCTTATGGTACAGATCATGATGCTGCTGGTGGCTTTCATAAGTCTTGGTCTAGATATTTCATCACTATGTCATATATCTCTTTTGTGATATCTCTTTTATGATGTCAAGGTCATGTAACGACCTATGTTAGTTTCCCCACTATGCCTGGGATGAATGATGTAATGTTCATGTATTATCATGAGTAAACTCTTAATGTATCTCCACATGGTTAGGTGGATGAGTCAATATTGGTATATCCCCACTAGGTTGGGTGATGAATGTATGTATTGAGTCTTTTGGTCATAGGAAGGTCTTCTATGTTGTATAAGTCTTTGTTCTTCTTGAAGAACATCTTTTGCAGATCTTGCCTACAGTCAAGGGGAGCATGAACAGCACAATTCAGCAAGAGCAGGATGGATAGATTGGTACACTTTGGCATATACAAAGGGGGACACATTTGGAGATTTCAACAGGTAATCAGGGGGAGTATGGACAGCAGAAGGTATACCAAAGAAGAGAATATCTTGGTCCACCCTTTGCCCTTGATGTCAAAGGGGGAGAGTGACTTGGTGTGATGGTTGCCATCAAGTCCAAAGGGGGAGATTGTTGGCATTATGATACAAGTGTTGTCCTTGATGGCAACTCACTCAAAGACAGGTACAGGTGATGGAAACTTAATCAGAGGACAGATCTTAGTACAACATGACAAGAAAGCGATATACGCAGGTTCAGTAAGGAAAATTGGCGTGTACACGCAGGTTGGCTTCAGTAAAAGCACGTACATGTGAAAACGTACCTTTGGTCCGTGGCGGTTAGTCCTTGGAAGTTGTGCCTATGGTTTTGGACCATGGTGTCTCGACGGGCGTTTCGATCCCTAGTTTTGAAGTTGATGGTGTTGTGTTACTATGGTTTTGGACCGTGGTATTGTGAAGTGCCTAAGGCTATATAAGGAGAAGATCATTAGGCAAAGGAAGGTAAGCAAGGAGTGAGAGTGTGTGAGTGACAAATATCTGATGAGGTGAGAGATCCAAATGCTAGTTATGGGTTGGTGATCTGAACCAAGGTTTCACTCATGTGGAGGATGATGATGAATGATGGATCAGGATCTCAAGGCTTGGAAAGATTATCTTCATATGGTTTGACTGTGAATAGACTAGATCTATTGACGCATGTTTATTGTTATGATCTGGGTATGTTTTGATGTCTGATATAGCTGCAAAGTTTTAAGGTTGAATTTACAGATCTGTACGCGGGTTGTCTTTGGTAAAAGAGCGTATACACGCAGGTTGGGTTCGTCGAAGTAGCGTATACAATGTGAAGTATGAAGATGGAGTTGGATCTGGTTGTTGTTATGTTGTCTGTGTTCTTGACAGGGTTTCAGTGATTCAGTAGTGGGTGATTCAGAGATTGATGATGCGGGTTGTACTACAATGGTGATTTTCTTATGGATCCAGTATGAAAATGTATGAAACGTGGTCCCGGGAAGATCGTAGGCCGGCACCTACATACTGGTAAACATATCAGCCAGTACAAGAGCCAAGGGGTTGTAGCTCCCTTCCAGTAGCAGCTGGAAAACGAGTAAAGGTTGGAGCATTCTGTAGGTAGGCACCTACATACTAGTAAATGGATCGGCTAGTACAAGAGCTATGAGGGTGGTAGCCCTCTGCAGGTTGTACCTTGTGTGCTGGTAAAGGACTGCACCAGTACATTGTAAAAGAAGTTTCTTATTAATGGAAGATAGAAACAAATTGCAGCAGGTGGTTTTCACCCACATTGGGTTTCCACCTTATATCATGGTGTTCATGTGTGTGGCTTTTGTGTGATGATTTGTTCTGTTATACTCCACCTGTTTCCTGTTAATATGGTTAATAATGTTCTGATACATTTACTGAAGATAAGCTAACTGAATCATAATATTTCTGGATATACGCTAGTTTCTTTACACACAGTAGCGTGTACACGCGGGTTCACTTAACTGAAGTAGCGTATATGTTTCTGAGCATGAAATGTGAAAAGTTTTATTGATCTGATAATACTGATTCACCCCCCCTCTCAGTATTATTTCCAACACTCTCAACTTGCATATGACAATGGGAGAAAAGTAAGAATTACCTTCCATACAAATTGAAATAATATTTATTTAAACTATAGTATGTCAAAATACACTGCATGTTTACAAAGAAACATGGATTTTTATTTATTACAATAATGGTAATATGAAAATAGATATCAATTTGCAGATATCCAAGAAACATTTCCATCTGCCACTAAATTTCAACATTCATGTGGAATTCTTCAGTGTTAACTCAACTTCAAGGATATCTAAATCATAAGAAACAACCTGAAGGATAAGTAATGATGTAATAAAACCAAATTCATATTCCCCTACACAAAGATGATGAATAATTGCAACCTCTTTAAAGGCCCTTGAGTTCTGGTTTGTAAAGAATAATCAATGTATAAGATTTAAAAACATTTTCTAACAAAACAATAAAAGAATTTATCACCTTCTCCACAATTATAAATTTGATTCTTAAATAATTATTACATGTATTGACAAATTTATTGTATTTGACCAATCCATATCTCATTGAATGGAAAGCTAGGAATCCATTATATTTCAATCTATGGGAAAACTTCAAAAATTAAATCAGATATATTTTCTATAAATCTGACTATAAATTAGTGGAAAAGAGTATTTACTTAGTGTTAATCATCTGACATTTTCTAGATCTGGTAAATAATTATACAATAAAACACGTTTATAAAATGTAAATGTGCTAAAGCCTAAAAGCAATGCAAAATACTGCATCGTGCTTACGATGCTCAAAGTCAAACAAAAACATGGATGTGTAGCTATTAAAAGGGAGTTATATAGTTTAACATGTCAATAACATGCTTTTTAAAAAGCCCAATATACGATGTCTCATCTCAGGAATACCCAGAGAAATGGTAGCACTTATTAGGGTCCTAACACTTCGAGACTGAGTAGATATGTTTGACAAGAGGCATTTTATTTATGAACTATTCTCGAACCTAGAGGAGAGAAGCTCCCACCCATAAACATAAAAATAAACACATCAAGAATATGAATATACCAATAATCACTCTTAACAATAGTTTTCCTATTTCATATGGGTTCAATTTGAATGCAACTTATACTAAGGTATTTTAGATCTGTAGAATTTTAAGTAGAAGAAGACGAGGAAGGAGGTCCCATTGCACAAAGGTCATTCATTGTATGATAGTGTTGAAGCCCCGAAAATAGGGTCTACAAAAAGGGGGATACCCACCCGGTCTGGACCTTGGTTAGCAGCTCCTTTTCCGTTTGGTATAGTGGTTCCAACTGGGGATATGGGACCAATTTCCCAATTTATGTGTGTGTGTGTTGACAATTGATATTTCCTTCCTAATAATTTCTAAGTAAAATTATTTTATTCTAAGTCTAATTTAACAACATGCAATTGTATTCTAATGAATAGAAATATCTAATTCTAAAACTAACCCGGGATTTAATCTTTCAGTTATGCGATCTAAAATAATTTCTAATGGAAATTGGTAATAAATATCATTCAATTTCTATGAGAAAAGAATTCAATAAAGATAAATTATTTCGTATAAAAAGTTAAACGAAACAATTGTGAAAAACATATCGCCTAATAAGTCACTCATATATTAAGCATAAATAAATGTCTATCACCACACAGAACTGCCAAATGATAGCTCAAGCATTCAAGCATTCATACATAAATAATTGAACATGAATATCACCTTAACATATAAGTATAAATTGTTGAGATATAAAAGTACCGTTTATAATGAGTTCTACTGATGAGCTCCAGGAATAATGATTTATCTCTTCTTAATTCAACATCTACTAAGAGTACAAAAGTGCAATTTCAGTAGCAGATATTAAACACAGATGTCAATAAATATTGTTCCATTCATTAATCAAAACCTCCTCAAAGGATGCAGAAGTGCATGTTCTGAGGACAAGTTTTTGAAAAATTTCAGGACCCTTCTCTAAATGCATGAGAAGGGTTTAAATACTACTAGATAAATCTAAAAATAGTTTATTACAAAAATATAGGAGGCGGTTTAAATGACCATCCTCATTTTAGGCAAAGATAAATCAAAACTAAAACTAAAACTGAATCTAAAAGTAAAACGGGCAATTAACTATCTATGTATCTGTTCCTTTTAGTCGCAAGCATCTAGCATCGGCTTGAGGAGAGTTGGATGGCAAACCTCCCACTTTAGCTGTCCTACGAAAATGGAACCGACAAGTGCTGGCACCATCTTCTCGGCAGAATTAGTGAAACATTTGAGAGTCATGCTCTGACTGTGTGGTTTAACCAAGTACTGCCAGTAAGAATCCCAATTTAACTTGGTTAACCTTTTGATGGACCCTGCTCTTTCTTGAGCGTTTTGTCTCCAGCTTGTTTGTAGATGCTGCACATTTGGCAGAAATCTTGGAGTGGTCTCTGATATGAGATTTGCCCTGTGTAAATTTTCATTGACACAGTCAATGACGTTGTTTGCTGCAGTGGTTGTTTCTTCTGCCAATTGTTCTGCTTTCCTGATCTGTGCATCCCACTTATTAAAGAGCATTTATTCGTGGGCTTCATTGATTATGGGTGCGCTTGCCTTCTTCCCTTCCTCTGATTCCTGCCAAACCAAATATTCAGTAACTCTTTTATCAATTAAATCGTAATAATGTCGCAAGTCCACGACTTAATTAGTAATTCTATCACTTATCTCGCAATAAGAGCTCCATTGCGTATTCTTTGACACAATGTTTCTTGTTGCTGCAGGAGTTGATCATTTAAGGAAATGGATTCTGTGACAAACTCTGTAAGCTTAGGATCGTCCTTATGTATCTCTTGCATAACCTATCACTCTTTTTCTCTTTCGGCCAAACTATTCTGGTATCATAGCTGTATTTGTTGAAAATCCTGCTGTAATTTTACTAGCTTTTTCTCTGCTTCGTTATTGATGCTGGCTTGGTGTAGCTATTGCTACAAAATATATATTTGATCCTCTTTTTCTTTCAATAATTGTTGTACCTCAAATGCTTTATCAATGGTTGCAGAAGCATATGCTCCTACGATCTGAGATAATTTAGTGACATTTTCAGTAGGGTCAGTGGTAGGATCTTGCCAAAGGATATCTAATTGCTCTACATCAAGAGAGAGCATGCTTTCCAATTTCCTTTTCTTTCTTTGTCTTCTCACCACTTCCTTATGTTGCGGACTATAAAATACATCGAGAGGAGGAATTTCCTCTATTTTGAGCATAATTTCAAAAGATGGGGTAATGGGAATATGTTCCATTTTTGGGACATTGCTGATTGTTCTAGTGACTATATCATCCATTGTCTGTATATTACTCTCAGGTGTCTTTGTGCCCTGCCCCTTAGTATTGATTAATTCATTGAATGTCTCCCATTCTTTATCCATCTCAGTTCTTACTGGTGGTGGCTGGTTGATGAGAGGGGGAAGATTTACCTGTGGAGTGGTCAAAACCTGTTGTTCTCGGCACTCTTTAGATTGGTCAGTATCTCTTACTGACCCTTCAATTTTATTATGGTCGCTCTCAGACCTTTTAGAGTGTTCTGGTGTTTGTCTCGCAGACTTGGATCTAGACCTGTCTGTGCCTGAACTTCCACTAAGACTGATACTGGGAGTTGGCTCTCTCACTGGTTCCAAGCATAATTTATCCAAAGGGATATTAGCTAATCTCCTTTCTATGTATATTTTGAATTCTTGAAATTCTACCGAAGGAAATTGCATTTGGGCTAAATGCAAAACTTATTTAAGTGTACTTTTCTACTGAAATGTATCATCAAAAAGATCATCTTCTCTAGAAAACACTTTTATTTTGACTGCAGTAGTAAAATTCTTAATGATATCATAAGGGTCGAATTGTCTTCCTAGAAATTTGAACAATTGTGGACATAACATGTTGTATACTTATTTGAATGCATGACCTAAATCAAATAGTGAAAAGGCCCTACAGGCCACAGGAAATTGTGGCCAAATGACCTTTGTCTTGTCCTTCAGCTCTTTACTCATTCCTCCTACTCCGCAAGTCTGGTAGGCAATCTCTCGTGTGAGTAGTTTATCAGGGACATATAAAGGTAGGACATGAGGGGAAGTGAGACTTCTAAATACCCTGACATAGGTGAAAGGTTCTTCTCCGAACCATCTTGCGACAAGGAGCATATCGACCTCCAGTTTGGAAGAAAATCTTGGAGTGCCTTTATTATACAACATATTGTATAGAGTTAGAATGACTCCATGATAAATCTTACAAAAATATGGAATGAACTTGGAATCCCATAATTCCTTGTGATAAAAATGAATAGGTAAGTGGTCCTGAGTAGTCCATTTCCAACCCATTAGAGGAAACTTGGAAACATAACAGATTGCATCCATTACATAAGAAGATAAGTAGAAAGGGGGATAAATCCTCTGAGCAGTTCTTTTGGACCAATAATTCAAAATGGTTGTGGCTAAATTGTCAGACAATATTTTAGCCCAATCCACAATAGTAGCATTAGTGGTGGCATCTAATAATGGTAGCCATTCAGAAGAAAATTTGTTAACGTCGGGCTTTCCAAAAAGTCTACAGAACATAGAAGCAGCAAAACAATATGGAGAGCCAAGAGAACCAGTACTATACATACCATGCTTATCCTTTTTTAGCGGTTTGTCCCTTCTCGACCAGTCCTTGGTGCATTCTACCAAATCTTCATTTTCTTTAGCGAAATTTTCCATGAACTGTTTGTTATAAGTCACCTGTGGCTCTGGTAGATGATACATGAGCCTCAAATCTTGTGTGGTGAACAAGCCAATGAGTCCTTGGCTCTGAGTCTTAAACTGTCTATTTGTTATCTCAGCACTATCCAATAACCATTTGACCATGTCCCTGTATGAAAGAATCTTGGGCCTTGCCACTATCCGGTGCAAGAACGAGCATGCTAGTTCTATAATTGACACCTTAGATGACCCGCGTGAGTCTGCAGTAGCTGTAACCTCCATTACTCCAGGATTTTCTTCCTCGAGTAGACTGTGCATGCCTTCCCAAGTAGTAACACCGACATCTCTGTTACAGGTGGTGTTTATGTATAAGGGCGTCATTTCTTTGTCTTCAAAACTTGGAGCTTTTCCTTTCTTTCCCATAATATTCTAAACACTACTATGTATACCTCTCTACTTTTCGCTCCTGCAATTTGCAAATGAAGAAAGAGTAACGATAAGAAAAAGGTGAGGGGAAAGCTTTAAATTCTAAAATAATATAAAATATATCACCTTACGTGAAATGGCTCTTTGATCAGATCAAAACCATATTTCATTAATGATTAACAACTAACTCATTAAATTAACATTAATGTGCATAACTGGGCATCGGTTTATGGAAAAGCTTTTTTTTGAACGACGAGCCCTGCAGATCTACGATAAGGTGATTTTATGATTTGCTTTGCAATATCGCAGATCGCAATATCGCAGATTGCAATATCGTTGATCCGTTATGTGTGGCAATTATCTATGACCATATGTTTTCTGCGCAATGCGATTTGCAAGACGCGCCATCGCATATCAATGTTTTGAGGTATTTCACTTTAAGTGATACTTGAAGCACATGAAAACTGTGATGTGATGAATTTCTTTAATATGTGATCTCGCATCGTGATTTCGCAATCTTAGGATTCTGTTTGTAGGAAAGCATCTATTACCTTTTTGCGATGCGACGTTTTTTATTGAGAGAACGGTTTTGTTCGAACTTATCATAAAACTTAAGTCTTTTTAGATTTTCGGGTATTCTCCTAAGTTTATGATAGTAAGATTTATTCAAAAATGGAATACAAGTCCTAATTTATTTTTTTTAATTTTTGGATAAGGGTCCCCACTTATTTAGTATTAGTGAGAAAACTAAATAAGAAGGTGGAGTTGTTGTTGGCCACAACAATTGGCGATTCACTTGGAAGAACCAGTTATCTTTGCTTTTCTTTTGAATTTTCTAAACTTCCAAAACAAAAGGTTTTTTAGAGAATCAAGCTTTATTATAGAAAGATAAAGTACACCATGCTTTCAGCTATTAAGGATAGTTTGTTTCTTCTATGTTAACTTTGGTTATTTACTTCCTAAAGCTAGTCATTGTATTTACATCGGCCACTACTTGGTTTATAAAGATAAAAACAAATTCTTCTCTGTAAATCAGTTTTAAATATGCTCATTTGTCATAGGTAGAGCCTTTGCTACCAGCAGGTGTTTATAGCCTTGACAGGGTTACCTTTTACCCAGTAATGATCCTGTATCCTACTTGGAGAAATATACGATTTTCAAAGGGAAATCCATATCCACACCGATTGCTTTTATTTTCTTTTAATCCTTAAAGAACAAATACTTGGTTTGATAGACAAATTATGACAATGCCACTCACTTGATTTATAACTTTACTGAACAAGTTGGCTCATGATGAGACCCCTTGTCTTTTGATTGCAATAATCTTGAGTCATTGCCCTGTTGTGATATGCAGTTTTGGAAAATTCAGCAAGCTGTAATATCTATGATCATGATAAGTTGGCTTGTGATGAGGCCTCTTATTCTTTAAGTTAAAGGGTATCGCTGGATTATTCCTTGAAGCTCGTAATTCCCTAGGTGGGGAGGAAGTCATTGTTTCCTTAAGAATAGCTCTAGACGACAATGGTAGAGTTTTTGGAAAGAGATTTTCTACAGAGAATCTTCTTTTTTTGTTATTGATACTTTTCATTTGACTGATATAAAAAAAATTCCCACTAAAGGTCATTTTTTTATCAAAATTTACAAGGTTGAAACTAGTATCATTTTCAAGCTTATAGCCTTTGACTGTATCTTTCAATAATAATGTCCAATTTTCTAAATCAGTCCTATTTATACAAGAGAAAAAACAAAATTTAAAAGAAATTCTAGTCTTTTTTGTGAATTCCAAATGTAACCATTTACAATTGGTTTTATTATCAAAATAAAGGAAAAACTAATTTACAAAAATAGAAGAATGATCTCCTATGGAAAGTATTTTTTGAGGATCTGCCTGTTAACAGGTAAAGATTCTCTTTTTCTTGTTAAATCTTGTAACATAAAGGTAGATGGACCTATGATTTCTGCTATTTGGAAAGGGCCAAGCCACATTCGTTGAAATTTCGTATGTTTGCCCTTTTCCTCGTGAGCCTTATCCCATTTTAAAACTAGATCTCCAATCTGAAAGTCCTTTTCGGATATCATGTTTGAATCAAAAGAAGCTTTTACTAATGCTAGGTGGTGCGCATGAGTTATTTTAGCCCATTCTCGTTGCTCTTCCAACTTAAGGATTTGTAGCCGCCTTAGTTGTAAGGAAGAAGTTGGTGTTTCGTCAATAAATTAAACTAAGGCCAAAGAGGGAATCACTAGATGAGTTGGGAGGACCACTTCTTTCCCATAAACCAAATTAAAGGGAGAAGTGCCAATGGAGGCTTTCTGTGTTATTCGGTCTGCCCATAGAGCATATATTAAGGATTTGTGCCAATTCTCATGAGTTTGATCAATGGTTCGCTTAATGATTTTGATTAAGTTTTTATTTGTTGATTCAGCTAACCCATTCCCCTATGGGTAATAATTGGCAGAGTATTTAAGCTTAAAACCTATTTTGAGCGCAAATTCAGTCATGGCATTGCCAGAAAAATACTTTGCATTATCAAACATTAAAGCGGAGGTTAAACCAAACCTGGTGATTATGAACTGATTTATGAAATCAATGATGTGTTCGGCATTAGCTGTCTTGAGAGGAACTGCTTCTACCCATTTAGTAAAATAATCTCTAGCTGTAAGGATATACCTATGTTGTTTAGAAGAATGAGGAACGATCTCACCTATTATATCCAATCCCCATTGATCAAAAGGTTGATTGATATTGACTGGTTGCAAAGGCAATGATGGTTTCTTTTGTCTCCCAATAGCGGTTTGACAAACTTGACATTTCCTTACGTAGCTATGCGCATCTTCAAATAGTGTAGAACAATAGTACCCTGTGCGCAAGATTTTATGTGCTGTAGTATCTCCAGCATAATTTCCACCTGTTGGTCCATCATGGAGTTCCTGCAACACCTTTTCAGCTTTAGATTTCTCGAGACATCGAAGGAGAACATAATCATAATTCATCCTAAAAGGTACATCGTTTACGAGTTGATATTGCTTAGCCTTCAACCTTAGGGCTCTTTTCTTTGTATAATATAGGTTTGAAGGAGCATATCTGTTCTTTAGATAAAATATGATATTAGTGTATAATGATTCAATATCGTTTAGGCTTACCTCATACATTTTTACTTTTGAAGACGGTATTTCAGACATAAGCGATGCTCTAGCCAGCATTTTGCAAAAGCCTTTACCTTTTACAATATTTGCTGGTTTAATTTCACCATCGTATTCATGTAAGGTCGTAACCCAATTTGCTCTCTTTTCACTCAAATCATTCTGTACTAAGAGATTTCCTACCGCTGGAAAGGGCACTATGATTTTTGTATGGGTTTTAAGTAGGAAGGGTCTGAAATGTTTGATCGCCTTGAAAACAGCATAAGCTTGCTCTCGACGTCAGAATAATTTAATTCGGCCCCTTGTAGATTTGAACTGAAAAGGGAAATTGGGGCTTCTGCCTTATCTTGATTTTCTTGAGTGAGTATCGCAGCATATGATCTATCAGAGGAAAATGTATACAAAATGAAAGGATCAGAGAAATTTGGAGTGGCTAAAGATGGGGCATTTATAATCGCTTGTTTAATCAAATTGAATGCTTCATATTCTTCTTGGCCCCATTTAAAGATTGAATTATTTTTAATCATTGCTTGTAAGGGAGATACGATCCTTGAAAAGTCTGGAACAAATCTCTTTACAAAATTAATCTGGCCAAGGAAGGATTGCATAGCTTTCTTGTTGTGAGGCAAGGATATTTCGGGAAATCTCCTTGATTCTGTCGAGATCAATATGGATTCCAGATTTTGACACTATAAATCCAAGAAGTTTTCGTTCACTTAATGCAAAAAATGACTTTTTGGATTAAGTGAAATTCAATACCTTTGGCAACATTGGAAGATCTATTTAAAATCTCTGAGATGATTACCTCGTTTCTTGGAATCTATAGTTATATCATCCAAGTAGATTACTACTGATTTGTTTACTAATCCCTTAAATGCGATGTCCATAGCCCTTTGAAATGTGGCGCCAGCGTTGATCAAACCAAAAGGTATCTTTTGATATGCATATGTATCCCATTTGGTTCTGAACGTGGTATTTAATTGATCATCAAGGTGGACCAAAACTTGGTTGTAGCCAGAGAAACCATCCAAAAAGGACATTAATTTAGATTCTGCAACTACTTGTAATATTTGCTCCATGGGAGGCAAAGGAAAATTATCTTTTTAGTAGGCTTTGTTAAGATTTCGAAAGTTAATGCAAATTCTAATGTTTTCGTTTTTCTTTCTAATGGGAACCATATTGGAAACCCATTTAGAATGTCGAACAGGAAAAATGATTTTAGATTTCAATAATTTATTGAGCTCAGACTTAATCTGATTTTCCAAATTAGCGTGGATTTTTCTCAGCTTTTGCTGTACAGGTTTTTCATTGTTTATCATTGGGATAGTATACTGAATGATAGAAGTGTCGTAAGTCTTAAGTTCATCATAGTTCCAGGCAAAGACACTTTTGTATTGTTTCAGGAGATGAACGTACGCTAATCTTTCTTCAGGGGCTAGGCCAAGACCTAGGTTGATATTCTGTGGCTTGGTATCAGTTCCTAGATTTACTAATTCATAGTTCAGAGTTGAACTTTGAAGTTTTGAATTGGTAGATCTTTTGAATCGGTCTTTGAAATCATATAGGTATTCCAATTTGACTACTGATTTTGGCATAGCATTATTAGTGCTATCTTGTTGCAACTGTTTGTCATGTTGGTCTTCATCTATAATCTAATTAGTGTAAGATCGCTCTGATGTGAGGAAGCTTACAATATCAGGATCATCGTTGAAAATTCTCTAATTGGTAATGTTATTAGGAATCTAGAGTCTAAAGATAAATTCAATTGAGAATCTATCCAGGATATAGTCTTCTGAGGGAATGAACTTGGAAGCTACGTTTGCTAAGAAGTCAGCACTAGAATTTTGGAGTTTGGGAATTGATGAAATATTGAATGTTATAAAATGTTCAGACAGATCTTGTACTAAAGATTGATAATGCTTTAAATGACCTGATAGACAATGTATAGTGTTTTGTGTCTGTCTAATTACAATTTTAGAATCTCCAAAAACTTGTAGGTACTTGATATCTAGTCCGATTGCTTTGTATAATCCTTGGATTAAAACCTCGTATTCTACAATATTATTGGTGCAATCAAACTCGAGTCTACAAGTTAGCATAGTTTTGTTTCCCTCTGGACTAACTAATACGCATCCTGCTCCTACTCCATCGTTAGACTTAGAACCGTCAAAAAATAACTTCCAAAATAAAGATTTATTTACAAGACTATCTATGAAATTAACACATTTAGAACTATTTGTGTGAGAAAATTTTTCTACTTGAGATCGAACAAAATGTTCTAAGTAAGGCGAAGTATGAGCATTGAAATTTCCTAAGAAAGAGTCAACAGAATAGTTGCCAATTATATTGTTGTTGTATGCTATAGGTTCATTTTCTCCTTCCAATTCTATTACTATGTATTTTTGATGCCTTTCCCTCTCAACCTTTATTTGATTTGGTCTACCATTGTAAGGGAGCCACATATACGACCAGTCGGTTGCAAAATATCCATGAAGATTTTCAGACCAATCCCTACTAAGAATTAGGCCATAAAATTCTGGAATGTCTGCAACTAAAATATCAATAACTTGACATACCTTTGGATTAGATGACAACCTTATGGTAACCTGATTTAGTTCACTGATCACTTCAACCTACAACCGGTCCAGCTGAACTATGTGTACTGCAGATTTTTGAGGTTGAACATTCAACTTTGCACATATCGATTTAGGTAAGATATTAGATGAAGCTCTTGAATAAACTAAACAATTATGCAATTTTTTGTTGAAAACTTCATAAGTATGAAGAAATGGAGGGGTATGAGATCTTGACCTTCCTCCAATTAGAGCGACATCGTTTGGATCAACATTACTAGTCACATTAGTTGGAGGTCTTCCCATCTCGTGAGAAGCTTGCGAGATTACAGCGGCAGGCAGAGGAAAAACTGGTATTGCGTGTAACTCTTTGAAAAGTAGCTTTTGTTGATCTTTTAACTTGCTCAATTCATAAAAAGTAATGTTATCCCCAGTCTTATTCATGTCTTCTACGATATTATACTCCATCTCATCAGAAATAATCAATGTTTTGGATGGAGTTGGTGAATCTGTTTGGACTGGGCCTGTTTGAGTCGCTTTGGGTGATGTTTTCTTACCTGCGACTTTATCCTTAGACATTGAGCTTGTGTTGTTCGGCTTAGGAGTAGGTTGAGGAGGATCGAGTTGATTTCTACTTCTAGTACTGACTGGTGATGCCTCTTGATCCTCTTCTTCTGGGAGGATGAAATCCCAGATTCCCTATACTTCTACAACTTCTTCTTCATCAGTAGGCTCCTCGTTGGAAATTTCCTCTTCTTCTTCTTTTGATTAAAAATTTGTGATAGCATTGGGAGGCTTTGAATCAGTTCAAGGATTTCTTCTATAAGGCTTGTAAGGCTTTTTAGAAGAAGTCTCTACTACTTGTTTCTTAATGTCAACCATTTCGTTAGACATGGTTTTCAAAACTTTTTTCAATCCTTCTAAATCGAATGGGTCTTTGGACTTTTTTTTCTTTGGATCTTCTTTAAAAGTAACCTTCTTAGATTTTTCGTTCATCAACGGCATTTTTCTTTTCTAAGGCTATGATACATTTCTCTACCGCTATTTCTTCCTTCATATTGTCAACAAAAGTTGTTTTGTTAGCTCTATCAACGAAGATTGCTATGTTTGATGGTAGAGCAGATATGTACCATTCACTTCGAACTTCTTCGCTAGGCTTGGAGGTGGTAGGAATTTTGTTCAAAAGTTTATTGAAACGTGAATCAAAATTTTTGACAGGTTCACTTGATTCAGTCCTAAGGTTAGATAGGTCATTGATCAGTGTTGTAGTAGACCTGTCATCACTGAACTTACTTAAGAATTGTTCTTGGAAAATATCCCAACTAGTGATAGATCCGAATGGTAATGAAAAATACCATGATCTGGTTGCTCCTTGCAAAGTGTAACGAAAGAGCTGGATGACAACATCTTCATTAGTAACCCCATTGAGATTTATAGATAACATAAAGTTGTTTATGTGTTCTTCTACTAGCATGCCTACTTTACGATTAAACTTAGGCAACCATTTTTCAAGATGGGCCGGTAATTGTCTCAAGGGCGCACGCATTAAGACTTCCCCTGGGTTATTCCATGGAGTTTGGGCCATTGTTTAACTACTAACAGAGGAAAGCACAAAAGATGATCCTTGCGGTTGGGAAGATGAGGATATTACAGTTCCAGATGATTGAGAAGCAGATGTTGAAGTTCGAGTGGTTTGGTGGACAATAATTTGAAGTGGAGGGTTGGATGGTTGGCTTCACGGTGGAGAGGTTGAGATGTATGATGATGACGAATGAGTCTCGCTATCACACCCTTCAGGTGATTTCCTTTCTCTTTTCCTTATAGGTAGAGGTAATTCAGTTAGTTCAATACCAAACTTTTCACTCTACAATCTGGCAAGGGGATGAGAAGGGTTATATTGCGAAGTCACACTACCTTGATATTTTTCATATTTTTTGGGTGATATGGAAAACGCTCAAGTTTATGGATCAAAGATTCAACTTCAGGAATTTCAATAGTAGATTTCTCTGAAATGTTTCTCATTTGGGTTTGTCGTAGTGATTATTGTTTTATCGACTTCTCGCTCAAGATTTAAAGATTCTAAATGTGATGGAGAAGTCAGGGGAGATGGTGAGGGAGATTTACTCTCAGAATGGTATTTAGCTTTAGATTTACTTGCCATTCACAGTTAGGGGCCCTCCTTCTAGCGCCAAATACATTTAAGCCCTGAAAATCGGGTCTACGACAAGGGGAACACCCACCCGGTCTGGACCTTGGTTAGCAGCTCCTTTTCCGTATGGTATAGTGGGTCCGACTGGGGATATGGGACCAGTTTCCCAATTTATGTGTGTGTGTGTGTGTTTTGAGAATTGATATTTCCTTTCTATTAATTTCCAAGTAAAATGTTGTTATTCTAAGTCTAATTTAATAACATGCAATTGTACTCTAATGAACAGAAATATCTAATTCTAAAACTAACCGGGATTTAATCTTTCAGTTATGCGATCTAAAATAATTTCTAATGGAAATTGGTAATAAAGATCATTCAATTGCTATGAGAAAATAATTCAATAAAGATAAACTATTTCGTATAAAAAGTTAAACGGAACAATTGTGAAAAACATATCGTGTAATAAGTCACTCATATATTAAGCATAAATAAATGGCTATCACCGTACAGAAGTGCCAAATGATAACTCAAGAATTCAAGCATTCATACATAAATAACTGAACATGAATATCACCTTAACATATAAGCAGAAATTGTTAAGAGATAAAAGTACCATTTATAATGAGTTCTACTCATGAGCTCCAGCAATAATGATTTATCTCTTCTTAATTCAACATCTACTAAGAGTACAAAAGTGCAATTTCAGTAGTAGATATTAAACACAGATGTCAATAAATCTTGTTCCATTCATTCATCAAAACCTCCTCAGAGGGTGCAGAAGCGCATGTTTCGATGACAAGTTTTTGACAAATTTCAGGACCCTTTTCTAAATGCATGAGAAGGGTTTAAAGACTACTAGATAAATCTAAAAATAGTTTATTACAAAAATATAGGAGGCGGTTTAAATGACCGTCCTCATTTTAGGAAAAAATAAAGCAAAACTAAAACTAAAATTGAATCTAAAAGTAAAACTAGCAATTAACTATCTATGCATCTATTCCTTGTAGTCGCAAGTATCCAGCATCGGCTTAAGGAGAGTTGGTTGGTCGACCTCCAACTTTAGTTGTCCTGCAAAAACGGAATCGACAAGTGCTAGTGCCATCTTCTCAGCAGAATTAGTGAGACATTTGAGAGTCATGCACTGACTGTGTGGTTTAACCAGGTACTGCTAGTGAGAATCCCAATTTAACTTGGTTAACCTCTTCATGGACCCTGCTCTTTCTTGAGCCTTTTGTCTCCAGCTTGTTTGTAGATGCTGCAAATTTGGCAGAAATCCTGGAGTGGTAACTTATATGAGATTTTTCCTGTGTAAATGTTCATTGAGACAGTCGATGACATTTTTTGTTGCAGTGGCTGCTTCTTCTGCTACTTGTTCTACTTTCTTGATCTGTGCATCCCACTTATTAAAGAGCATTTCTTTGTGGGCTTCATTGATTATGGGTGCGCTTGCCTTTTTCCCTTCCTCTGATTCCTACCAAACCAAATATTCAGTAGCTATTTTATCAATTAAATCCTAATCATG
Source organism: Pinus tabuliformis (assembly GCA_031772625.1). Taxonomy (NCBI): domain Eukaryota; kingdom Viridiplantae; phylum Streptophyta; class Pinopsida; order Pinales; family Pinaceae; genus Pinus; species Pinus tabuliformis. The sequence continues at coordinate 916,146,561 of CM062819.1, forward strand.
TCGCAAGTCCATGACTTGATTAGTAATTCTATCGCTTATTTCGCAATGAGAGCTCCACTACGATATTCTTTGGCACAATGTTTCTTGCTGCTGCAGGAGTTGATCATTTAAGGAAATGGATTGTATGACAAACTCTATAAGCTTAGGATCATCCTTATGTATCTCTTGTAGAACCTATAGCTGGTTTTCTCTTTCGGCCAAATTGTTCTGGTATCCTAGCTGCATTTGTTGAAAATCATACTGTAATTTTTCTAGCTTTTTCTTTGCTTCGCTATTGACACTGGCTTGGTGTAGCTGTTGCTATAAAATATGTATTTGGTATTGTTTTTCTTTCAATAATTGATGTACCTCAGATGCTTTAGCAATGGTTGTAGAAGCATATGCTCTTGCGATCTGAGATAATTTAGTGAGATTTTTAGTAGGATCAGTGGTAGGATCTTGCCAAAGGATGTCTAATTGCTCCATATCAGGAGAGAGCACGCTTTACAATTTCCTTTTCTTTCTTTGTCTTCTCACCATTTCCTTATGCTGCGAACTATAAAATACATCGAGAGGAGGAATTTCGTCTATTTTGAGCATAATTTCAGAAGATGGGGTAATGGGAATATGTTCCATTTCTAGGACATTGTTGATTGTTCCAGTGACTATATCATCCATTGTCTATATATTTGTCTCAGGTGTCTTTGTGCTCTACCGCTCAGTATTGATTAAGTCATTGAATGTCTCCCATTCTTTATCCAGCTCAGTTCTTATTGGTGGTGGTTGGTTGATGAGAGGGGGAAGATTTACGTGTGGAGTGGTCAAAACCTGTTGTTCTGGTTGCTCTTTAGATTAGGCAGTATCTTTTATTGACCCTTCTCTTTTATTATGGTCGCTCTTGGACCTTTTAGAGTGTTCTAGTTTTTCTCTCCTAGACTTGGATCTAGACCTGTCTATGCCTGAACTTCCACTGAGACTGATACTGGGAATTGGATCCCTCACTGGTTCCAAGCGTAATTTATCCAAAAGGATATTAGCTAATCTCCTTTCTCCGTATATTTTTAGTTCCTGAAATTCTGCCAAAGGAAACTCCATTTGGGCCAAATGGAGAACTTCTTTAAGTGTAATTTTCTGCTGAAATGTATCATCAAAAACATCATATTTTCTAGAAAACACTTTTATTTTGACTGCAGTAGTGAAATTCTTAATGATATCATAAGGGTCGAATTGTCTTCTTGGAAATTTAAACAATTTTAGACATAACATGTTGTCTACTTCTTTGAATACATGACCTAAATCAAATAATGAAAAGGCCCCACAGGCCACAGGAAATTGTGGCCAAATGGCCTTCTTCTTCTCGTTCAACTCTTTACTCATTCCTCCTACTCCACAAGTCTGGTAGGAAATCTCTCGTGCCAGTAGTTTATCAAGGACATATAAAGGTAGGACATGAGGGGAAGCGAGACTTCCGAATACCTTGACATAGGTCAAAAGTTTTTCTCCGAACCATCTTGCAACAGGGAGCATATCGACCTCTGCTCTGGCAGAAAATCCTGAATCATCTTTATTATACAAAATCTTGTATAGAGGTAGCATGAATCCATGACAAATCTTATAAAAATATGGAATGAACTTGGAATCCCATAATTCCTTGTGATAAACATGAATGGTAAGGGGTCCTGAGTAGTCCATTTCCAACCCATCAGAGGAAACTTGGAAACATAACAGATTGCATCCATTACATAAGCAAATAAGTAGAAAGGGCGATAAATCCTTTGAGCGGTTCTTTTGGACTGATAATTCAAAATGGCTGTGGCTAAATTGTCAGACAATATTTTAGCCCAATCCACAATAGTAGCATTAGTGGCGACATCTAATAATGGTAGCCATTCAGATGAAAATTTGTTAATGTCAGGCTTTCTAAAAAGTCTATAGAGCATAGCAGTAGCAAAGCAATACGGAGAGCTGAGAAAACTAGTACTATTCATACCATGCTTATCTTTTCTTAGTGGTTTGTCCCTTCTCGACTAGTCCTTGGTGCATTCTGCCAAATCTTCATTTTCTTTAGCGAACTTCTCCATGAACTATTTCTTATAAGTCACCTGTGGCTCTAGTAGATGATACATGAGCCTCAAATCTTGTGTGGTGAATGAGCCAATGAGTCCTTGGCTCTAAGTCTTAAACTGTCTATTTGTTATCTCATCACTATCCAGTAACCATTTGACCATGTCCATGTATGGAAGAATCTTGGGCCTTACCGCTATCCGGTGCAAGAACGTGCATGCTAGTTCTATAATTAACGTTTCAGACGACCCGTGTGAGTCTGCAGTAGCTATAACCTCCATTACTTTGGGATTTTCTTCCTTGAGTAGACTGTGCATGCCTTCCCAAGTAGTAATGCCGACATCTCTATTACAGGTGGTGTCTGTGTATAAGGGCATCATTTCTTTGTCTTCAAAACTAGGAACTTTTGCTTTCTTTCCCATAATATTTTGAACAATGCTATGTATACCTCTCTTCTTTTCACTCCTGCAATTTGCAAATGAGGAAAGAGTAATGATAAGAAAAAGCTGACGAGAAAGTTTTAAATGCCGAAATCTTATAAAATATATCACCTTACATGAAATGGCTCTTCGATCAGATCAAAACCATATTTCATTAATGATTACCAACTAACTCATTAAATTAACATTAATGCGCATAGCTGGGCATCAGTTTATGGAAAATATTTTTTCCAAATGACGAGCCCTACATATCTGCGATAAGGCAATTTTACGATTTGATTTGCAATATTGCCGATCGCAATATCGCAGATTCCAATATCATTGATCTGTTACATGTGGAAATTACCTATTACAATATGTTTTCTACGCAATGTGATTTGCAAGACGCACCATAGCATATTAGTGTTTTGAGGTATTTCACTTTAAGTGATACTTGAAGCACATGAAAATTGTGATGCGATGAATTCCTTTAATATGTGATCTCGCATCCTGATTTTGCAATCTTAGGATTTTGTTTGTAGGAAAGCATCTGTTACCTTTTTGCAATGCGACACTTTTTTTTGAGAGAACGGTTTTGTTCGAACATATCATAAAACTTAAGTCTTTTTAGATTTTCAGGTATTCTCCTAAGTTTATGATAGTAAGATTTATTCAAAAAGGGAATACAGGTCCTAATTTATTTTTTAAACCTTTTGGATAAGGGTCCCCACTTATTTAGTATTAGTGAGAAAACTAAATAGGAAGTAGGGGTTGTTGCTGGCCACAAAAGATAGATATAGTTTAAAATTTTAGTTTACATCAAGGTGTAATAGGAATTCTTTCTCATGGATCACAAGGCCATCCATTATACTATTGATCTAAGATGATGCAACCTTAATGTAGAGAATAAACAACTAATATTTAGTAATTTATCTATTGACCTCCATTAGGGTTATGTTTGGACATATGTTAAGAAGTGGAAAGGGAAAAAGGTGAACACTATGGAATTTAATCTCTTAGTATGCTAGCTAATGATTATATTATAAAATTATAGTCCTATATCGATTTTGTAGAAAGATCCAGGGTAATAGGAATTACCAATAATAGAAGATACATATAAATAGAAGAATTACCTTTGTATTAGACATTGTAATACATACGTCAATAGTAGAGAACATCTCGCCTGGAGTGAGTGAAAAGCATCCGCAATTACCCTAAATCCCACAAATAACCAGCTTTGTCTGGTATATATGAAAAGGGGATTTATGTATAGGAGTTAGGTTTATTCATTTGTCTATGTCTGTCTAGAAGTTTTCCATTCAACTCTGAGAATGATATTATCATATCCATAACCATTGATCTTATTAATAGCCCTTTCTGCATCCACCATGTTCGAAATGGACGAAGTGAAAACCCATGCTCATCCCAGTCCTCTACAGAATGTTTGACAGAGGAACCCCTTATGGAGAGAAGTTTATCGAACACTTTTTAACTTTATCACCTAATAATTTATGAAGGAATAATTTTGTCTTTAAAAGAAATGTCTTAAAATAAACCCTTTACTCATTTTTACTAGTGCTTTGTATCCAGATTGTAATAATTTAAGATGAATTTTTCTTTAACAAAATTAACGTAAAATCAATCTTTTACCCTTTTTTTTTTTCAGCTGAAAAAACCAACAATATTATATTACATATAAAAGATTGTTTACATATATCATAGGTCACATTTCCATCCACGTTCAGTTGGAATGTTATATTGCAAAAAATAGAATAACCTTTTCTATTTTAAGCAGTAGAAGACGAGGAAGGAGGTCCCATTGCACAAAGGTTAACCAAAGGAAACCCAAAATAGAAAAGGTAGTTATCATCAGTGTTCCACATATTCTTCTTTTCAAAAAACAATTGTAACCCAACCATCCATGAGTTGTAGTAACAGGAACCAATGCTTAGTGAATGTAAAAAATTCCACTATGTTGATAGAAATAATTTGAATAGAATTTGTACTGTGACATACCAGAAGGAAGCAAAATGCCATCCTTAGATAATTTGTTGAAAAAAGAAATGAATTCTTTGTGTGTATGTGTAATTTTTAGATCAGTGAAGTGTTCAATGATTTTCCGAATTCTACCAACTAGTTGAAAAGGAGTGGTGGGTAGAAAGAAGATATATTATTAACCCACTCCACAACCGCTTGTGAATCTCTAAATACTTCCAAACCAACCCAAACCTGCATGCACAGAAAACAAGGCCCCAAAGTACTAAAACTTTAGCTCCTGTATTTGTCCCACTACCCCCATTCCATCATATATGATACATAGTGACAGACTAAATGATGATGTAGGCACCAACTACAAATCTCATCGTTACTTGCACCATCAAAGTAACCCCATAGAAAGAAAGTTAAATTTAGTAGAGGAGAAATTAGTCTCAAAGTAGGTGTACCCCTGCCAAAATCTGTTCTCAAAGATGAGTGAACTTCGAATTTTCCAAATTCCCCACATAATTTATATAGGAAGTGGTTTGAATGTTTTATATTCAATAATCAAGTCCCGAATACAATCATCCATAGAAGAGTAGTTCCAATTCGCCTGTAAATGCAGCATCTTAACTACACCATTCCAAATATATTTTGCAAAGGAGCATCGAAGAAATAGATGAATCAGATCTTCCATTGCCTCCATATAGAGTAAACAACAACTAGGTCCACTTTGTCCTTTACAGCACATATTGTCCCATGTCAAGATTCTATTTTTTCAAATGAGCCAAGAAAGGACCTATAGCTTTTTTGAAATCTTCCACTTCCATATTTTCATAAACCATTTACTGGAGGAAGAAATAATAGGTGGGGAAATGTACTAATATGACTCTCTTACCCTTATTTGAACCATCACCAAATTGTGGTTCCATGCATATTTATCCTCATTTTTAGTGAGAAATATGCCCACATGTGCAAGGTATTTGATGTAGATCTTCCATCTATCTACAAGTTCCTCATATAATCCAATGTCAAAAGCCATGAACCAATAGGGATTGGAAAATACATCCTATATAAATATTTGACTAATATAGTGTATGCCCAGATTGTAGATTTTTTGTAGAAGGTTTGGTGGAAAGTTTTGATCACATTTCAATCCACAAATTCGATCTAAGACAATTTTAATGTTTATTCCTTTGACAAGTTACCACTGAATATTTATCATATTCCATTGGAGAACCTTCATAAAGCTCCTACAAATATAGGATATGTCATATGGGATGTGTGTGATATATTTCATCCACAATATCATCGATATATTTTGGAGATATTTAGATTGCATGATGTTATGCGAGAGACCATATCCATATAGATCGTGCAAAAAAAATTCATAATTAATTCCCAACTCATGTGCTCAAGATCAAGGATGCCCCGACCTACTTCCCCTTCCTCCATGTCATAACCTCCATGTTGGCCAAATGATATTTGTACTTATTAGGGTTACCATCCCAAATAAACAGGGAAAATTTTAAGAACCCCCCTAAATTTATAAATATAATAAATGGGCGAATCTCCATGGTATATAGGAAAAATGGAAGGCGATTTTATCAATAATATAATATGTATATATAATTTTTTGGCGAATCTCTCACCAGGCATGGCGAATATTTTACTCAATTATAAAATCTTGTAAGATCTTGGCAAGTCTTTCACTAAATAATAAAACTTTGTATGGATCTAAGACGATAGAATTTCCCCTTTAAATAGTCTATGCTCACATGAATACCATGGTATTACCATGGGTCAATACCATGGGTTATCATAAACCTGGAGCTTAAAAATTACTATTAGTAATTTATAAAAATTAATAAAATTAATAGTTGATTTTTATTTTAACCAAGCTAAAATGTTTAACCTACATTAAATTACAACATCCATTTTTACTCTTGACCAAGCCCCAAGAGGATCAAATATTTTTTCACTCTATGCTAGTTTGCATATCACGATATTTGATACCTCTCGAGGGTTAGTAGATCGAGAGTAAAGATGGATCTATGCTGGTTTAATTCCCCCATTTAAATAGGCTACATTCCATGTGAATACCATGGGTCAATACCATGTGCCATTTTGGTGAATACCATGGGTCAATACCATGTGCCATTTTGGTGAATACCATGGGTCAATACCATGTGCCATTTTTATTTTTATTAATTCTAATATGAGGGTTAATAATGTTTTTTTGCATGGTATTAATAACAATCTAGTCCATGGTATTTGTCCCATAGTATTTTGCCCATAGGTTTCACCTAAATATAACCCATTTTTTGAGTGTTCATAAATATAAGGTGACTTATGAAGTAAATATAAAAAAATGTTTTATTTGTTTACCATACCTCTAGTTCATTTATATTTTTATTAATTTACCATACCTATGTTACAAATATGGTATTTGGCCCATAGAATTCACTTAAATAAAACCTCTTTCTTGAGCCTTCATAAATAGAATGAGGGTTATGGACTAAATATATTTATATTTTTATTAATTTGCCATACCTCTGCTACAAATATGGTATTTGGCCCATAGGATTCACTTAAATAAAACCTCTTTCTTGAGCCTTCATAAATAGAATGAGGGTTATGGAATAAATATAAAAAGAGGTTTTATTTATTTACCATACGTCTAGTTTATTTATATTTTTATTTATTTACCATACCTTTTGAGTAAGTATAAAAAGACGTTTTATTTATTTACCATACCTCCAGTTTGCTTATATTTTTATTTGTTTACACAAGGTGACTTATGGAGTAAATATAAAAAATGTTTTATTTATTTACCATACCTCTCATTTATTTATATTTTTATTAATTTACCATACCTCTTTTATAAATATGGTATTTGGCCCATAGGATTCACTTAAATAAAACCTATTCTTGAAAATGGGCGAATGAATTCACTTAAATAAAACTTATTCTTGAAAATGGGAGAATGGAAGGTTGTAACTCCTAATTTCAAGGGCTAAATTTACCTTTTTTACCCTCTCCCTTAAAATAAGGTGGGCTATTTGAGGTGATTTGTAAAAATGTACTATGATACAAAATATTCACCCACTAAAAATTTAAAACCCCTTAATTTCGCCAAAGGGCGAACATTCGCCCCTAAAATTATCCTTGCAAATAAATCTAGAGATGATCTAGCATATACTTTTAATTCTATTCTTAGGGAGAGTGAAGAGATGAAGCTAGTATATAGAGATGCTTTGAAGGATTGTTCAAACTAGAGTCAACTTGACTCCCAGGGAAAGCCACCTATGTGCCCATGATAAAAATTTATAGTTGGATTTCTCTATAAGCTAGATCTTGTCCTTAACTCCATAACAATTACGTTTGAGCATAAATCCAAGATATTTAAAACCCACATCCAATGCAGTGTAGAAAACACCAAAAATATGAGAAATCTCCAGTACCAATGCATCATCTAGGTAAGTAGAAATAATATGAGACTTAGTATTATTCATAAGGAGTCTAGAGACCAATCCAAATAAGTTAATAATGCCACAATTATGTCTCCATTCTAGAATATATATAATCTACCAAACAGTAACACATCATCGACAAAAATCAAATGAGTAACCATGACTTGTCTACTAATAAATATACCTATTAGTGACCCATCCATATGTGTCTGCAAGAGAAAGATGCTAAGTCCCTCAGTAATAAGATACCCTGAGATGCAAAAAATAATTTAGTAGGAAGTCCATTAACTAATATTGTAATAGATTTCCCCCTTAAGCCCATAAACTATCTTAGAGTTGTTCCCTTAAGAGTAGAAGGGAATATCTTCAATTTTTGAGCATCAAAAATAAAATTGTATCCCCGACAGATAATGTCAAATTCAAATAGGAATGTTTCGATATCTTTAGGAGAGAAACCATGGAAATTAGGTAATGTTGTGAGAGGAATACACTTCATAGGCACATCACCTCTAATATCTCCAATTGGAAATTTTATCATGGAAGTTATATGAGCCATGAATATATTTCAGTATTCACTTGGAATCTCAATAATATCTAGTTTTTCTATAATGCGGGGCTGGGCTTGTCTAACAACACTTCCTTGATCAAATGGTAGAGTGAATTCCCTCAAGTCTTCCTCTGTTGGAAATAATACTGAGAGGGGGGTCAATCAGTATTATCAGATCAATAATTTTATTTCCCAAACAGATTTATATACGCTACTTTAGTGAAGTGAACTAGTGTGTACACGCGACTATACTTAAAGAAACTAGCGTATATGTATAGAGCTTGTGATTTAGACAATTTATCATGTGTTGAGCTTAAACAAGTATATTAGAGATTTATTAGACAGTGCAGTAAAAGTATAATACAGCCTTACACATAAGAAACACATATGAACACCAAGATTTAAGGTGGAAACCCAATGTGGGTAAAAACCACCTACTACTATCATCTCTATCTTCTTTTAATGATAAGAAAATATATTTACAATCTTGTACTGGTGCCGACCCATACCAGTACGCAGGATTCTACCTAGAGAAGGTTACAACCTTCTATCGTTCTTCAGATTCTACTGGAAGGGAGCTACAAGCCCCTAGCTCTTGTAGTAGCCAATATGTTTACTAGTATGTAGGTGCCAGCCTACAAAAAACTCCAATCTTCCACTAGGGACCAAGTTTCATGAATTTTCAGACTAGATACTCCTAGATCAAAAAAGCACAATCTGAAGGCCACGTCTCATCAAACACTGGACCCATCAAATCTTTTAAACTTGAACTACATCAACCAATATTCAGTTAATATGAACAATCAGATCACTGACACCAAAACACTGTACTAAACCTAGAACCCTGCATCATCATTCAGAACCAGCTGTAACCTCAAAAATCATGCATTAGAATGTATACGCTACCTGGCTGCACCCAAACTGTTTGTATACGCTACTCCCATTAATTGAACCTGTGTATACCTTCAAAACTATTGTAAACATAAACGTTTGAATCAAGTCTGTACCAACTATCAATATATTGAATATCTATTGTCAACTTTCAGATCTTTACACAGGCAGGGACAATGATCACTTCTTCTCACTTATACAATCAATCAATCAAATGCCATCCTCCTTATGTATTTAGTTTTTACATTCAGATCTAAGAAGACTTCATTGATAGACAGAAGTAAAATAATAGAATTTGATTAGATAGTTCAGTCAGATCTTAAAAAGAATCTTTTCTTTTGTAAATGCTACTTGAAAGAACCAAACCTACATGTATATGCTCTTTGGTCGAGACGAATCTGCGAACAAATCTGCAAATATTGACGTAGAACTTTGCTGCAATTTCAGACTTTCGACAAACATAGATCTTGATGGATAATGAGTAAAACAGGCACAAAACATCAGATCTAGTTTCAACCAATATCAGATCATTCAAGAATAAGTTATTTCATGTCTCATGATCTTGATCCAACATTGAACTCAAGGTGCACATAAATATTTCAGATTCAGTCCCAGACACAACCCTGCAAAATAAAATATGCTTCAAATATAAGTACTCCTTAGAACCTTATTGCTTGCGCACATGGCCTAATGATCTTCTCCTCCTTATATACTCTTAGGCCTTTCTCAATACCTTGGCCCAAAACCATTTAGGACCAATACCTTGGACCAAATACCTTGGGTCAATACCTTGGACTGAATACCTCGGACCAAATACCTTGGATCAAAATAACTTTGACCAAAAACTTGGTTTTCCAATATGTGCGCGCTTTTCCTCTTGTGAAAGTGCGTGTATACGTTATACGCTACTTTTGATCTGTTAACCCACGTGTATACACTTTTTGGACAAGCTGAACCAACGTATACCTCTCTTTCTTCATTCTTTGGAGTTTGACCTGTAATCCTTTATTGTTTACTTGTTGCACTATGAATTGTCATCTGAGTGAGTTTCCATTAAGGACAACACCTGTATCATAATGCCAACATCCTCTTCCTCTTTTGAACTTATAATGCTCAATTACTTTGATCCTTTGCTTCCTATTTCTTCTTTCCTAAACTCTACTTATGTTATTGCGGAGGACTCTGACATGGAAATTGACTGACCTCCATATTTCATATCAAATCTCATATGGGATATAACTCTAATAGTAACTCGTCATGATGTCCCTAACTCAGCTCTTGAAATGATTTCTTGGATATAGGTAACTCTACCTAAAAATTTTCCTCCCTCTCCTTGGGGGTCTTCCTCTGCTAATTCTATTTGAATCTATATTGATGCAATTAGGAAGCAAAAGAAATACATTCAAACAAATCTTAAGCTCAGGACCTGGAACAGGGAGGAAGCTTCCCTTCCCAGGATGAGAGAGTGGCCCCTAAATTCAAGAAAACAAAAGAAAGAGAAACAAAAAAAACCACAAAATATAAGCTCACGACCTGAAATAGGGTAAAAAAAAAAACTCCCCTTCCCAAGACGAGAGAATAGTCCTATGGTCAATACTGATTGTACCTTCGCGCCTTTGATAGCCTCCCCAACAATGGCACCAAAATGTTGGTGTTGAGATATGAATAATAGAATTCACACTTTTCCACATTAATTGTCAGTTGGGGGATTGTCTGATTATTTCAAGGCTATCGTGAAAAGTTTATGTAGGCCACAGTTTCCCTACCCAGCATTAATCATTCAATCAACAATATAAAAACGTGTAACAACAACTCATAACAATAACAACAAATTAAGATTCACAACAAGGAAACTTAATGAACCATTACAACAATAAAGAAATAAACATAACATAAATAAACCCATGCACAGCAAAAGTCCAACAACTAATGATCAGGAGAGTGAGCCCAACTCTCTGATCAGGGCCATAGCAAAGAGCGAAGACTGGTTAATACTTTAGCAAATCAAGATCTCATTAATTAAAAGGAAAGTACAAAAGTATGATGTTACATTCAGAACTCTTGTCTCTCTCCCTATTTGCGATAGTTTTCTGCCTCTGTAATCCTCACTTACACATTTCAATGTTACAAGAATAACATTAACGATTCCCAGAGATTACTGCACCTATCTACGTACAAATACATAGAAATCGTTCAGATAGAAGAAATATATAAAGATAACAAATGCATTGGTCCAATCAGGCTCTGTTCATTTGAATTTGGTACAACCAGCATCCCTAGATTATCCCTCCCAGCCCATCGAAAACCATACGTTGAATTATAGCTTGTTGATCATCATCCTTCAAATCTGCAAAGAAATATGAGTTAGCAAGTCCCATGAGCAATGCTCCCAAAGGACTACGCTTCATCAATTAATAGCTCACAAAGACATGATGAATAGATATACCTTTGTTGCTTGAGATGCAAATTAACCTCACAAACGCATGAAAAACGGGAGAAGGAAAGGGATAAAAAGACAGGTAAAAAGTAGGAAAATGTAGAAACCAACATCTCCCCCCAACTGGATTTTTTGCATGTCCTCATGTAGCTCACTTTCTGCGCAGGTTTGGGTTGGAACCACTATGGTTGGCATGAAGTTGTGCAAGGTCATATGTCGTAGACATATATATCTCAAGAAGATTGAAAACATGGGTGCGAATAATATCCTTCCCCTAGTCTTCTCCTATCACATAATCTAGTGTGTGCTGCTCCGAAGGCAGTCCAATGATGGGAAACTAAAATATCAACCCTATCCACGGGGTCTCATAGTGTTGGATGCATGTGATATTTCATGGGATTTGTTCCATGACATGAGTAAAATTAGTGGCCCCAAAAGGTTCACGGCCTCGCATGGTTTATGATGACAACATCCATCGTTTATGATAGGCGTCCTGGGCCTCCTCTTGCTAAGTAAGGATCTGCCTCATAAATATTTCAATACACCACTTCTGTGTTGTCAACATTTGGTCCTTTCGTCCTTCTAGCTCCAGAAATGTTTGATGCCTATTAAAAATATCCACTGACTAACAATGTTCCATCTTGATTACAAGTGGCCGATGTGCTTTATTTTCTTCAAACGTGTTGAAGGATTTCTTCCATTTAATATGATTAATCAATTAAGAAGTAAATTCTCTCATCTAAATTTCTCCCAAATACAACACTGGGTTGAACGACTGATTGTTCTCCCAAATATAACTGCGCATATAAAGTTCACACATGAAGTGTTGATTCAGGAAATTGTGAGATCTTAGGATCCGCACAAACTGCATAGAGTCTTCTATGTCATGGATAATTTCCTGGTAGATCCTTGCTAAAGACGAGAAGCATTGGTTCTCCATTTTTGAATATATGTGGTAAGAAGAAACTCTCGAGACTTAAATAGATGTGACAATGACTCGATTTGTGCAGTTGCCAAGGTCGTGGACTTTCTTCACTCTGTACTGATGTCGACATTGTCTCAACTCTGGGAGTCATGGTAGCTTGACCGACATTCCTCTTTTTCCTTCTCTCTTGTCTCTGCAGGTGTAATACCTGTCTCCTCAACTTGGTAATTTCCATTTTTAATTGCATGTTCTCCGTAAATAGTGACCAGTATTGGTCTTGGATGGGGGATTTTCCATTTGTACATTGTTCAAGGAATTCTTGTTTAATAAAGACCTCCTCCATCAGTCTTCTGGAAAGTGTTGGAATTGGTGAAATGATGTCAGTGAACTCATCAATCGGTTCTTGTTTCACCCTTATTTCTTCAACTTTCTCAACCACTCGAGGAGAAACTTTAGTTCCTTCTTCTGTAGGTTTCGATAGTTTCACATTTCCTCAATGGCTCAGGAGCCACTGCAGGTTCTGATACTTCCACATTTCATCCAAATGGCTAAAGAGCCACTACAGATTCGTAAAGAGTAGTATCATCCACATTTTCTTCCCGCAATCATTCTATAGCCCTTTTTTCTTCTTCCACTTGGTTAGGAATTGATTCTAGCCATTGCATGGTAGTGTCAACAGCCATGTATTTTCTAACTGCTCCAGGAGTTAACGCTGGTCCTTTTGGACTAGTGTCAACAATACCCCTTTCTTCCATCCACTCACTAGTCATCACTAGTTCATGTGTAACAGTGTTAGCAATGATTTCTTCAAATTTGTTTCCAGTTGACACTGATTCTTTTGTAATATCATCAACAAAAATTTCTTCAAATTGTTCACAAGTTGATAGCAGATCTTGTGTAACAACATCGACAACAATTCCTTCAAATTGTTCACTAGTCAACACTATTTCTTGTGTAACAATGTCGCCAATGATATCTTTGATTTGTTCACCAGTCGACACTGGTTCTTGTGTAACCATTTCAATGGTGGTTTCCCCTCCCATTGGCTCAGTAGTTGACACTGGTTCTTGTTTAACAATGTCAATGGTGGTGCTTTCTCCTGCAATTCCTCCGACAAATTTTAATACTAGAGGAGAGATACTTTCTCTTATTTTGCAGGTAGGAGAGCAGAATTTCCTTACCCCCTTCAGCAGGGAAGCCAGGAGTAGAGAAGGAGGAGTAATATCCTCAATTTCCATTCTTACAACACCTTCTACCTCAGTTTCTCCAATTTCATCTCTATCCCCTGTATTGGTTCACTATTCTGTCATTTATTTCTCCCTTACTTATTTTTCTGCTTTCAACACTTGTTCCACCATTTCCACCAATTTTTTGGTAGTTATTAGCTTGATGGGACATGCCCTAGGTTCAACATTAGTCAGCCAAGAAAATCCCTACACTACTGGCCCTTTCGGCATCAGCCCACGGAGTGCAAACTAAAGTCTCACCCGAAGCAGTATGGGAAAATGCAGGAATCAAGTTTCCCCACCCTGAGATGGTTGCGATGTCGATTTTAAACCTTAACTCTACCTTTTCACAAATTGATAAGCCCTAAAGGCTTATTGATGTACTTATCTATTAGTTCTTGAGAACATTCGCGAAGGTCTGCGATCATCCTTCGCGTAACCCGAACAAGCAATCTCGGCACTTACATGCCTCTATAACTACTTTTTTGTATAGTTCCCCGAATTATCTTAAGTGTTCACCAATTATATCAAGTAATTAAGATTATCTTTGTGTAAACATATATCTCTACTTGTGTTCATATAACAGAGGAAAACATATAGATTCATGCATCTATTTAGAAATAAAACATAAACCTAGGGATTAACATAACATAATTGCATGCAATTGATAGAAGTAAAATACACAGTAATTTTAGAATACTCTTCTTGATTGATGATCCAGATTTCCAGTATAAACTCTGACTACCCTGCGCACATAGCTGCAGGGCTCCGCACACTCAACTATGGACTTCTACCCTAGGCCTCTGTGCACTCAGCTACAAAGCCTCCTTCCTATGCTAAGACTCTCGCTCTTAGCTCTTTATAGACTCATCAATGACTCTCTTCTTCTATTGAACTGAACTATCTTAGACTACTCTAAGACCTCCTTTTTATACAATCCCATGGTCCACAGATCAAGGGCGGATTTCATCAAAATGACATAACCTATCTAAACTAAGGGTGGAAACCTTTTTTGAATCTTAATATGTTCACACTCTGCAATCAAAAAATGCTGAGACTTTACATTTCTTTATACAAAATTCAGGTTTTCTGCCCCAAGACGTGGGCTTTTAACCCCAAGATTGACCCCAGGGGACCCCTTCCCAATAGGCCCCCAAAACAAACATGGTGACTCGCCCTCGAGTCACTCGGTTGGTGGGGAGATCCTGTCATGAATGCCTCCCAGCTCCACTTTGACTACTGCAACTTCGACAGTGCAATGCGTTGTCACCTGCTTCATCTCCTCAACTAGTTTCTCTGTCATTGGCCCTGTACTATCTGACAGTATCTTTTGTTGAGTCACATGTAGGCCAGGAAACTTTTCTTCGATAGTGGTGGTGAGCGCATAGGCTTCATCAAGCCAAGGCCCTATTCTAGCCTTGAGGATGTTCTCTTTGCACTGTGCTCCATCCACCTACTCCTTTAGTACCTTTGCTTCCTACAGTTTTTCTACCCTCTACGTAAGGGCGACAGTGTGCGCTGTCACTTTGACTTCATCATATCTCTGTTGGAGCGCCTAGTCCTCTATTTCCAACCTTTGAAAGGTGGGATCCTTCTACAAATTGGTAATTGCTTTGAGCTCCTACTTGAAGACCACATTGCACTCCTTCACTGTGTTCTTTACTGCTACCATGATGTCTTTCACAAATGTCTCATGCTTTTTTCTGAATTATGGTAGGGTTGAAGGCTGGGCCTTCAACTGCAGTTCTGTAATCTTGAGGTTTAGGTCAAACTAAACCTTCACCAATTTTGTTTTGGTGTCATTCACTCCAGTAGCGAGCATACGAATCTGCACATCTAGTAGCTCATCATCAGGAATGGCCAGCTTTGGGACATATCTGCATGACTCAACCACTACCTTGGTTGTGCGCTCATTTTTTTTATGATGTCTTTGATGAGATTAAAAGTAGAATCTATTTGTACATACATCTCAGCATTGTTGACTTTCTGTTCACTGGTTACCTGTAATGCGCATTGTTTACAGGCCCAAAGTTCCATGATCACGTCGTCCTGCAAATTGTGGGGCGCCTCACTGGGAAGCGCAACGAAATTGAGCCAAACTCCTTTGAGGGAATTGACAACGGTTCTGTCATCCTCAGTCTCTGTGGTTAGTGCTCCCTCCAGCAACATTATTACCTTGGAATCTAGTGTGTGCACCATACGTCCTTCTTTCGATGTGTCCGATGCCAAAATAGTTGACGCCGCACTGCTTCGTCCCACGCTAGTCTAGACCTATGATGCTTGGATATGCAGCTCAGACAGACCCATCTAAATGGAACCAAAGGATTTCTTTTGTTGTAGCTTGAACTGTTGTAGCAGTTCCGCTGTGGCACCTCTTATCGTATCACCAATATGATTTGAATCACCTTATGTTAAGGTGATCGGATCAAGAGAAGTCTTGTTGGCCTTAGACTTCTTTCGCGGCACTACCTTCTCTAGATCTCTATTGCGCTTAACATGGAATGGGGTAGTCTCTAGGTCTACCCCTCCCAAGTCCGATAGCTGGTCCTCCTCCTCCGTCTGTGGGGAAGGTGACTTCTGACTCTTGTCAAAGTCGCGCTCCTCTTCTTCCACCTGTCCTCCCATCTGCTTTGTGGTGGCATGCTTTGCCTTGGCCTTGTCCTCAGACTCCTTTTTTCTCTTTGTGACCAATTGCTCCATCTTCAGCTTGGCCTCTTCCTTTTTTTGCTGCGCTGTGGTCTTGCTAGACCCGATTGTCAAGTCCAAGGTAGTGTGCCAATCTACCGGCCAGCAGTCAAGGACTGCTGTAATCATGTTGTTTGCAGCTAGGTATGGCAAGTCATACCATTTCTGCTCATGACCCTTGCATGCACATATCAAGACCCAGTGGAATTTGTCCTTGAACTCCACACACTCTTGCATCTTCTCAAAAATAGTTGGCAACAGTTGCAGTTTGCAGTTGATGGCCGTATGGATTCTTGTCTCCATTAAGATCCAAAAGACCTTGGTGTCCTTGACCCTGTGAGGGTCCTTCATAGCCCATAGCAAAGTGAACTTCGCTACTTTTGGTAGGTCAGGCGTGACTGGAGGAAACTGGCTATTGTTGGATTGTTGGGGCTTGATCCAGGTTCAAAAGTGAGTTATCCAAACAAATCCTGAAACTACCAGCCCTTTCGGCACTACTCTACGGAGCGTAGACTGAGGTCTCACCTAGTACGGGAGGGTGCTGGAACCAGGTTTCTGCACCCTTGGGATGTATTGATGGGACTTGGAAGGCCCGCGATCCCACTCTACGTGTTGTGCTACTTCCGCGCAGCTGTCTGTCAAGTTCAATTACCTTCCCGCGGCTTAAATGAAGAGCGCAATTGTTATTTACCTTTTATTGTGCTTATTATTATAGATCTTGAATTAAATTAATTGGGCCCAATACTTTCATTTACCATTCAACATAAACAAACATGTGCGCAATCATAAACTATAGACAGATGCATAAACAAAGATATAGAAACAAATACGCGATGTTCCAAAACCAACTTATCTTTATCAATGCCTCTTCCAGTTACAATCCACGTCCCACGCTGTGCACACAACTGCAGGGATCCATGCACACAGCTGGACTCTACTAGGCCTCTTCACACACAGCTACAGAGCCTCTTCCTATTCCTACCACCCAAGACTTGGACTTACAGACTCAGAGTGAATATCGCATTCAAAAACCCATATCACTTCAGATCATATCTAAAAACTCCCTTCTACCCTTAGAGCCTCACTCTATTTATACATTCCCATGGTCTGCGGACCATGGGCAGGCCGACTCACTTTACATTACCTTACATTATTTGAGGTTGGATAACCCTTTGACTTGACTCATCACAATTCACACTCCATGCACTTCATGGAGCCTTTACAATACCATTACCCAAAATTGTGGGCTTTAAGCCACAAAAACATTACGCGGGGGATCCGCTGACAAACAGGCCTCCAACACAAACATCGTGACTTGCCCTCAAGTCACCTCGTCGGTGTGGCAAGTCATGCTACTAAGGCTTCGCGGTCCACCATCCCTATGAGTGACATACTACAATTTTTTGCTCTGTCATTGCCTCCTGCAACGCTTCTTCAAGCTCCTGCTCCATTGTCCCTACTAATTCACTTAACTGATGATGCTCATTCTACTCTGCTAGGTTAACAAAAGGCGACCACTCATAGGATTTTAGCTCTATCTAAGATATCTAATGTGTGAAATTTTTGTGCAAGAGCAGAAAGCTTGCGATCTCTAGTTCATTGTACTCAATGTCTGCTGAGGCTTTTTTTGCATTTTTGCAAGAGAGTTGTTGCTATCCGTGAGGTCCCAATCTTCAAGTTTCATTGTGGGCACATGGCCGAGAGATGAACCTTTAAATGGAATTCTGTCTTCTGTCTCAATATTCACCATCTTACCCTTATCTTTCATATATCACTTACCAGACCGTGAGTTTCGCAGTGACATTCGGACCGGTCCTGCTACCTGTCTGGGAATTTTTGGTACATCTCCCACCATTGGTGTTGGGCTTGGTGCGGTGTCCTTGGCTATCGACATTATGCTATCCAGAAGGTCCTACGTCTCTTTTGGCAATGTTGTAAACACTGGGCTTACTCTCAATGCGTCGAAGTTTGACGGGTCCATACCTATTGGATAGCGCAATAACGTAATTTTCAAGACGCCACGGTTTGTTCGGTGGATGACCAGCTATGATTTATAGTCTTGTTAAAATTCAAATTCGAGTGTTCCCCCCTTATTTGGGTCATTAATGTAGGATTTATGGTAGATCATTCTGAATTTGTCTCTGAATTCATATCTTAATTGCCCGCCGCCCACTCCTTTTCGCTTTAACTCGGACATCATGTCATGAACAGTGACACCAACAGTCACTTCCTTGTCTATCTGCATAACAGTGCAGCCCCTTCTACCTGACCGCGACCCTTGTGAGATACTGACCCTGCACGCACCCCTGTTGTCGCGCAGCTCTCTAACATACTATTTTATAGTCGTACACTCTCTTTCAATTGTCTGGAGCAGTGAGACTGTCTCTTTTTCGGTTATTCTGTTGGTCACACCATCTTGGTTTACCACTATCGCGTCTTGGTGAACAACCCAAGACACGGTCTTTATTGTCGCCCTTGCACACACTGTTAGATGCGGTGCACTCTCCTAATTTCCGTTGAGAGTTAGGTGTGGCCTTAACCATGACATTCGACCAACTAGCTCGTGGTCATACTCCTCCAATCCATCCTTAGGTTTGTGCACATCCGGCTGCAACTCTCCAGGTTTTCTGTTCAGAAGGTCTTCCCTTAGTTCCCTTTCTAGCTGCTTAATCTCCATGTCCAACATCATACTATTCATTCTCAGTAACACCCTATTTCTTTCTAGTTCGCAAAGTTTCACATTCCCTTGCCGAATGACTTCCTAAATCCATTCATACTCCTCTTCGTGTGGTCTTGTGATCTCTTCAGTCTAGACTTCGCGCACTATTCTCTCTACTAGTATTTCTACATCCCCAGCCTCCTACGGAGGTTCTTCAGGGACATAAGTTCCTATACTATTATATAACATAGTGCTATATACGCCCATCTAATCACTAGGACACGTAGGTCCCATTTTGCACATTGTATCCGTTGTCCCCTATTCATGACTTCATGTACCTTAGCGAATGATTCCTTTCTCACACTTGGTAGTGCGATCCTTTTCTTCCACCAATGCACCCTGTTCTCGCCTGCTATTGTAATACAGCTGCGCACTAGAACAATCTATTTGGTATACATTTTTACCCCTTGGGAAAGGTGTGCATGCAAGCTGTTTTTCCCTTTTCCATCAGTCCACCTTATTTGGGGCCTTACAAAATGTACAAGCATCATCCTACAACATTCGCTCCAACTTCCCAAACTTCCTTGATATGTCTTCCACCATTGTGTGGGTGCCATGTGTAGTGCTCATGTTAATGCATCAAACCATTGTTGCTCAAGCACCGCATGCTCAAATTCACCTAGAAATTATTCTACCATGGATACTCCATCATATATTGGTAAGTCGCGTACTTTTGTAATCACACAATGCAATGATCCTAGCAACATATTGAAATTAAGTGCCGTCACTTCGTGCAACCGTTTCTACCATCTTTCAATTTCTTCATCTAAATCCGAAGTACAGGAACTGTCGCGCTCCCATGAGATTCTCCCATCTGCAGTAAGGTTCACCTGATCCTAGTCTTGTACTGTTATCTGGTAAATGCAATCCAGCTCGTCATCATTGTCATCATTGCGCACAGGTTCGGTGTAGTGCACTCCTTCCGCTGGATCTAGTGGAACTACTACGGATAGGGACTTTTTTTCGAAAATCATCTTCTACTTCTTCAGGTTGATGACTCGATTCATATCCATGGCCCAATCTATTCCTAGCAACGCGGGGTAAGGGTTACTGTCATCAACAATCTCTATCACCTCAAAGTTTGTCTACGTGATCACGCCTTTGATGTCCACTGTTACCCCTTTCAACCTTCCCATGGGCAAGACCTTTTGTTGGTTCACCATCCATAATTGAATAGGGGACCACTATAATGCGGGCCTACCCACGTGTTCCCATGTCTGGTTTGGTAAAACATTCACATCCGAACCCAAGTCTAGGATTACTTGATTCATTTCATAGTCACCAATATCCATCGTCAATCTCATCTCCCTCTTGGTGCATAATGCATGCCTTCCTAGTTTCCAGACTATGCACAGTTCACCCAACCCTGCGCACTTATTGATAAGTTCTTGTAGTCCTTTAATTGCCTTAATGTCGTGCAACAGCTTCATTCATGTCCCTAAAAGGGTAGTAAGCATAGAATGATCCATTTTTGGCTCTGGTTGATCCTTACTACCTGAAGTAGAGGCCTCCGTGAAGCTCTTCTTAGCTTCCATAAATGTCTCCTTTGCGTGTTCCACGTCAAACTCAGGTTCCTTTGTAGGAGTCTTGTGAACCCATGTATCATCCTCGAGTTGTTTTCCCTTATCTTCCCCTATAGGCGCACCACTACTGAGCACTATATTCACATTTGGTTCTTCTTCGTAGGGTTCAAACCTCATCATTTGAATATTTTGCATCGAAGTAGGTTGAAGTACCCCTTTCTCTCGAATCTGTGTGATCAATGTAGGACAATCTATTGCTTCATGATCAAACTGCTCACAGTACGAACAAGACATTCTCGTTCGGTTGGTACAATCGTGAGTGTAGTGCCCTGGTCCTCCACAATTATAATAGTTTAGCTATTTGCGGCCCCTTCTTGGCCCCATTCCTCCTTGTCCTTGACCTCGCCCTTGAAATCCAGCGTGCGCCATCCCTGTGGCTGGGTCAAGGCCTCACGTTTCCATCTTCATTCTATATGTTGGGGTCTGCTACATTATTAACTCATGGGTCCAACATGTACAATCATCATGGCCCACTGATCTACAAAAATTACAAAACAGCTACTACGGAATCTATGTATACTTCTGCAATAGGTGACAGTTGTTTTTCGTGTGATTTCCTCCCACCTGATAGATCACGCACTAGAGCACAGGTGTCAAACTTGGCCCTGCCTATGGCTCTGGTCTCAACGACATTGGTCCCCCTCCTACCAGGTAGTTCATGAATATTGGACAATGATCTTTGTCGTGGCCCTGGCCTTTACATTTTATGCACCACACCTCTTCGCACGCCTCTGGCCGGGGTGCCCTATTCTGCTTCAAACTCTACATTTCCAAGCATAGGTTCTATAGTTGCGCATGGATCTATTGGACTCCTAATCCTAGATCATGTATCAGTGTTTCATGCAACCTCATCGCTATTCCCAAAGCTTCTGCCTGGGTTCAAAGCTTCTGTTGTGACAGCGCCATCCTCAGGTGTGGTGTCAAAGACGCAACAAACCACGCATGGTGCTGCGCATCCGTTAGCATCATATTAGCCTCGCAGATAGTAATCTTTAGTCTCTGATCTGGATCCCAGGGGGTTGTACCTGGAAGCATCGTGATCTCTTCAAATCTGATGATTAATCATGTCTCTTATTTCGGCCAGCTAAATTCTCTGTTCAGCCCATTCTGGATCTCCGCTATTCTTACATTTGGGTGATCATTTGAGTGCTTGATATACCAGGTTAGCGCGCGATCCTGCAACATGCTCACCAATGTGGCCTCCTTGGGCTTCCCACACTGCTCTTACCACAAACCAGAACTGGTCCGGATCCTCATTCCCTACTCCTTTTAATACGGGTAGCTTGATCATGCTCGCCATGCTGAACTGCAGGTTTGGTGGAGGATGGGTGGTTGAAGATGGAGGTGAAGTAGGTGAAGTGGGTGAGGGCGTAAGTGGAGGTAATAACTGTGGAATGCACTGCCTTATCAAACTGACCGCACTTCTCGAGGAACCCGAGTGTGCTCTTCCTCACTCTCTCGCGGGGGTGAAATTAAAGGACTATTTCCTAACCCTTTGATCCCTTTGTAGACCTTTCCGCTCCACATCGTTCCAATCATTAATGTATTCGCATAACCCGTTTCTCACATAACAACATCTTAATTCAGGTATTCAGGGATTTGATGTACCTACCTTGCGGTCCCTTGAGAAAACATCGTTCTGCTTCACTATAGCTCAACGGTTGTGTCTATCACGAACTCAGTGATAAACCACACTATTATCCAGTCTAGCCAATGGTACACGGCCTGCATGATCTTATCTTCTAATTCCTCTAGTATGCATACTAACTCTAGAGTCCACAATATCAGTTGATCGAGCTTGTACCTTCCTTGGCTATTGGCTAACCTCGTGATACAATCATACAACTCTAAAGAGAGGGTCGCGACGAAGATCTCATGGATTTCCATACATACATAGAGATCCAACCACCTCTTCTCAGATATCTATGGAGTCTTGTTTTCTTGTGTTATGAACTCGTGAAGCTTCTGATCCAACCAATCTTCAATTTCCTTCTTCATAGGGTTCTAGTGTTCCGATATCAGACATCCCTTAGCCAGATCCCTGTCCTGGCAATGGAACCATTTGTTGGCTTGTTGGGGCTTGACCCAGGTTCAGAAGTGAGTTAGCCAAACAAATCTCCAAATGACTGGCCCTTTCGACAATAGTTTATGGAGCGCAGACTGAGGTCTCACCTGAGGTAGTATGGGAGGGTGTTGGAACTAGGTTTCCACACCCTTGAGATGTCTTGATGGGTCTTGGAAGGCATGTGATCCCACTCTACACACTGTGCTACTTCCACACAACTGTCTGTCCAGTGAAATTACCCTCATGTGGCTTAAATGAAGAGCGTGAATGTTCTTTACCCTTTACTGTGCTTATTATTATTATAGATATTGAATTAAATTAAGTGGGCCCAATAATTTCGTTTACCATTCAACATAAACAGACATGTGCAGAATCATAAACTGTAGCCAGATGCATAAATAGAATATAGAAATAGATACGCGATGTTCCAAAACCAACTTAGCTTTATCAATGCTTTTTCCAGTTACAATCCACTTCCCACCCTGTGCACACAGCTGCAGGGATCTGTGCACACAGCTGCAGACTCTACTAGGCCTCTGCACACACAGTTGTAGAGCATCTTCCTATTCCTACCACCAAAGACTCAGACTTACAGACTCAGAGCGAATATCACATTCAAAAACCCATGTCACTTTAGATCAGATCTAAAAACTCCCTTCTACCCTTAGAGCCTTGCTCTATTTGTACATTCCGATGGTCTGCAGACCATAGGCAAGTCGACTCACTTTACATTACCTTACATTATTTGAGGTTGGAAAACCCTTTGACTTGACTCATTACAATTCGCACTTCACACACTTCGTGGAGCCTTTACAATACCATTACCCAAAATTGTGGGCTTTAAGCCTCAAAACCATTACGCGAGGGATCCGCTGCCCAACAAGTATCCTTTGGTAACTCCCATGTGACCAGCAGTATGGAAATACCATGTGATCCTGTGCCTCTTTGCAATTCATGAGAAACTCCCCGCAGAGGTAGCGTGCCTAGTAAAATTGTATTCCCTCTATGCACTAGGCTGCTCAGACTATTACTAGTGTCGACACTTCATCTTCACAACACTTTCACATAATCTTTCGTACCAAGATTTGCGTTGCTACTTTGGCCACTGGGTCAGTTATATTTGTGATGGCGTAGTCGCATAGCTTCTTAGCGAGTTTGAATTTGTCCTTCATTTCTTCAATGAGGCCGCACTCACCTGTCTTTCCACCAAACGCCATGGCTTGATTTTCTCCTGAGTGCGACAGCCGAGTGATCCTATGGATCAACATATTAGTGATAGATATCGACTCTTCTAGCCACAGACACCCATCATGCACCAAGAACAGTAGTTGCTTGACCACTACCATGGTTATGGGTGTCTGGTTGTAATGTGACACCCACAAAATGTTTAACAGGCCTGCCTTATCCACCCCTTTTACCCACTTCCTTGGCTCCAGCGTGGTCACACCAAAGTATTTGTAGAAGACACAGTGCATGATTTGGTCTATCGCTAGGTGGGGAAGGCGTTCCACATCAGCTAAATCGTAGTCCTCCAATTTTAAAAGGGGGATATGCCCTAGGTGCGGTCCTTTAAAAATGATTTGGTCCGGTAGTAAGGGTGTGTATAATGTGACCTTACTTTCATCAATATCCTTTGGAACCTTCATCTTGCCTCAGTGCGGAGGAATGTACTTGGGAAGTTTAGGAATGGGGTCAGAACCCTCCACATCAACATTCTCTGTAGAAATTCCCACTATAGATCAACCGATTATGCAATATACTAAAGCAAAATACAAGATCTACTTCTACAACAAACTTTGTGGAAGCTTAATCGAATTGAGAAAAATCAATGAGAACACATATAACTGAGAATGAGAAATCAATCACTCATAACATAGAAGAAATAACCCATGGAAAGCGTCAGCCTAAAACCCCAATCTCTATATTATCATACAAGTGGAAATATGTTCGAGTTACAAAAAGAATCAGCTCACAAGCTATCCTGCTCTCTCTAAAATCAAACAATATTGCTCATAGATAGTCAAAGGCTTCTCCAAACCTTCTCCTCTACCCTCCAAGCCTCCTATTTCCTTGTGTAATTTTTCTTGGGGTCCAGTGCTTCCACTTGTGTGAATTCCCACCTCACACCGCTCACTTGGCTCAGAAATAACTGCACAAACCTGAAGGAGATAATTCCTTCTGCATGGATGAGTTTCCTTTATAGGAAAAATCCTCCAACTGATAGTACATTGTCCTTCCATCTGATCTCAACTGCGTCTTTGTCTGAACTGACATGCATGAGTTATTTATGAGATAATATTCAGTTATTTGAAGTGCAGCAGTTACATGCATGCAAGCATTAACTAACTGAACTCACTGTTAATTCAACAAACTGCTTGAATTAATCTAACTAGACATGACTTAGTTAACTGAGCTAACTAATTACAGCTCACTCTTATCTCTTTAACTAATGGATAAATCCCTTAATCAAAGGAATAATTGTTGCATGTCCTCACATAAACTTCATGTTTATTTTTCCTTAACTAATTAACTCAAGTTGAATTAATTAATTAATTTACAAACAACTCCTAAGATCAAATTCGAATTTTTACTTCTCAATTTTAGTTCAGGGACTAACTAAAATTGGAATCTAACCTGAAATTCTATTTATAGCAATGTTATTTTTAGCACTTCCATTTTTCATTCCTTGTTGCTATGTCGAACATTGGTACCCGAACTGCTATTTATAGCAGTGCTATTTTTAGCACTTCTATTTTTAGCATTTCTTGTTTCTATTTTCAACATCCTCAGCCCCATCCATATCAATGTCATTTGTGTGCACATGGAGTTCTTCAACATCAACTTCAGGCTCTAGATCAATCACCTTACCCTTCTCCTACGTGGTGAGCTTTCCCATCTGTGGGTGCTTTTTGGGTGATGCGCACACCGGTTGTTGCACTTTCTTCTTGTCTTTCTTTGATTTTGGACCCTCCTTGGTCGGTGTAGGCCTCGACCTAGGTGTCACTGATGACTTGGGAACTTCTGCTGGTAGTTTGACGATGTCAATCTCTGGGGAAACTCCCTCAGCTGCCATTACTACCTTTGAGGCAGTGCCTTCAGTTGCCATTGCTTCTCCTGCACTAACAGTTTCTGCGGACACTGACATATTGTTAGAAAGCAACAATTGCGTCTCTGTTAGTAACTTCTCAAACACTGAACTCGCTATTAGGGCTTCAATGATATCAAGGTTCATAAGTGCTTGAGAGCTTAAGACCGCAATTCTCACAATGCCAAGTGTTTTCCCCTAATAGCCACCTATAATTTATAGGCATTTTCGATTTTAAACTCGACTGTTCCCCCCATAACTCGTTCATAAATGTTGTATTCGCAGTAGATTTTCATAGATCTTGCCGTTAAATTTCGACTTAAATGCCGCCCCCCGCTCCATTTGGTCATTTTCCCACTATGAAGTCATGAACAGTGTCCATAACAGTCACTTTCCGGCTGCCCTGCGCGGTCCCTTCTTGGATAGCACAGCTCCCTACACATCTCTAATGATACTATGACATTCCTTCACTCTACACAATTCCACAATTGCGCAACTCCCCAACCCGGGCCATGTAGTTTATAGTCGTGTGCCTCCTTTCAGCTACCTAAGGCGCTAAGACTGTACTTCCATCTTGTAGTCATCTAGCTGGATTGTCGGTGTATGGCTTCAATTGGTTGCCATTCACCCATCCTGGGAATGGTTCTCCATTCAATTTTACCAACTGAACTTCTCCACCATTGTTAATCTCCTTGATGACATAGGGCCCCAGCCAATGCATCCTAAATTTCCCTAGAAATTTATCAAGCTTGCTGTCATATAACAAAACTAGATCATTTACCTTGAAGGTACGTAGTTTGATGTGCTGATCGTGACATACCCTTTTGCTCTCCTCCTTTTGCACTTCTTGATGAAATCCAACTAGAAATCTATCCTCCTCAAGTTCTGTTAGTTGCGCAATCCTTCTTCCAGGGCTCCAAGATCCGCCATTCCTGTGAATGCCGCTATGTGCAGACTAGGTACAATGTACTCCATTGGCATCACAACTTCCACACCATAAACCAGTCCAAATGGTGTTTGTCCAGTTAACTTCTTGAAGTTCGTTCTATAAGCCCTTAACATTGTGGCTACGCAAACAACCTAGTTGTTATCACTCCAAAATTTCTCTAGAGTTGTTGTGAAAGAAATGATAGAGGTAACCACAAACCTACTTTGGAGATTAGGATCTAGGCTTCCTAATGCTTGGAGAGGGCTCTCTATTTACGATCTAACTTTGTTTATTAGTTTATTTTAGGCTAGTTATGATTGTACTTGCATTTTGATTTTGATTTGGTGGTGGGATAACTTAGATGGATGGCGGGATGTCTTCTACCATTGTACTATGGGGTCAAATGTCAAACAAACAGGACTAGATTAAGTTCTAAAGATACTATTTACAGGGCAAGGTAGCTAAGTAAATTTAGATCTTAAGGTTGGATGGTGAAGTGGTTTTCAATCGGATCCAAAAAGCAATTAAGGGTTCCTTAAATTGGATAATGAAGGAAGTGAAAGAGGTCATCCGGGATGGGAGAGCAATTAAGCATTCTCAAATCTGGATATCAGAGGAAAACATTAAAATAATCAAATATTCAATACAGAGTGTACTTAAACAAATTCTGAAATAAATTTCTAGTTAATTCATTAAATTTAGATAACATGCAAGTTTGTGAAATACATAAGAAAATAACAATTTGACAAAGAAAATACTTCACTGAAGTAGCTCAACACATGAATCCTGTAATGCAATCTTTTTATTACTCAGTCCAGTCTTGTGACTTGAAAAATTGATACAATGAACCCTCATGTTACAGATCAATACAACTATATAAATGTCTAGCAATCCACCTTCTATACTTCGAATTATGAAGTATTTATACAAAAGTAGTTTTCTTTTACAAAATATCCCAAACCGCCCTGGGAATAATCTAGGAAAAAGAAATATCTTCATTCAAGAAGATAGAGATAGATATTCAATTGATGTACGATGTCCCTGTTTATTTGGTTGTGCTGTCTTTATGCTTTGATTTTCTGTTGTTTATTCTCCTTTGTTATTGGTATTCTATGCTAGTTGTTCTTTTTACTTTTCTCTTTTAACTAATACACTTTCACCTGATACTCTTTCATCTGATTGATCTATCACCTTTCCTTCACTGTGTTGTTTTCACTTTTACTGTGCACTTTTACAATAATTCAATTAAATTTTCCCATGTGTCTGCATCTGGCAATTGAATATTTACCATCCTCCTATAGATTTCATCTGCTTCTGTGTACTTGGCAAAGGTGGGCTTAGTTACAAAATGGTGTTTTACCTCATGTTGGAGGTAAAATAGGTTCTACAAATTTTGGTACAGAACCTTTCCTGTAGGCATCCCCTTCATGGAGGAATTATTGGTTTGATCTCTTGCCACCTCTCTGATTCTCTTGTTGTAGTCTTCCTGTGGCATCAATTTTTCATTTATCACCAAGGGATTTGGCAGACCTTTCTACCTTAAAACATCAAACTTTACCATGAACATTTCTATAGCCAATTGCATGGTTTGGCATTTGTCCTCAAGGTTCATCATCAAATTCCTCTTGGTGAGCACCTTTTTCACCTCTAGTATGATGCCACTCCTTTCAGCTATGTCTAGATCCTGCAATTCATATTTATTTTTAGAGTTAAGGAAGTGAATTAATCTAGAGGATTCTTTTGGCATGTCTCCAAGTTCAACCTTAACTCTTTGAATTTCTTCTGTAGCCTCTTTGACTAAGTCATTTTGTTCAAAGATTACTTGTATAGATGACCAAATACCATTTACAGATTCAATGATATTGGCCCATAGCTTTTCTTTAGCTTGGCCAAATGGATCCTTCAATGTTAGATGTTTCTCTAAGTTCTTTATCCTCTCATCCATCCTGGTTAACTTCTGAATTTCATCTTTGTGCATAATCTGAGCCAATTTCTTCTCATCCTCTAGACTCCTTAACTATTCATTGATTCTATTTATCTCAGAGGTCTGAATGGGCATGTCCTCCATTACTTTGACCAAGTTGCTACCCTCATCACTTTGCTGAGCTACTGCTGTTGTGGAACCTGTTGCTGATGTAGATGTTTTTGCAACTGGAAGTGTTGCAGCCAGTGGAGTTGTGGGGGCCAATGAAGCTACCAAGGTTCATGGAACTGTTGTAGTCACTATTGGAATGGCAGTGGAAATGTTTGTCTCAAGGCTGGCTTGTTTCAGCTGTATTAAGATGTCCAACTCCTTCTCCATTTCTTTTAACTGATCATTCAATTACAGAATGAGGTCCATCATCTCCTCTTGTTGAGTTTGGCTTTCAAGGACTTCCTTTGTCTATGGATGCACTGAATGGGGCAGCTTCAGTTGCTTCTTCAAATCAACAATATCTTCACTCTTATTCTTTATTAGTTTCTCAGCAGCTTTGACATCATTAGGATTATACCCAAGCTCAATCACCAAGTCTTCCAGTGACTTGATTCTGTTGTCCTTGGCCTATGAGGAGTCCTTTTCAAGCTTGTACTGTGTAGTGATATTTTCCAATGAACTTTGAATTTTGTGCATAGTCATAGCTTTATTTGTCATGGTGGAATAGATCATCTCACCTGCCTATTTATGAAACTCAATTTGGTCAATGGGGTGAACATCCCTCGAAAAAACTTCAAAATTTGTTTTCTTATAATCTATTGATGATCTTGGCTGTTGGATTGTAGGTTGCATGAATTTCATTTACATCTTCCCAATCTTAATGTCAAAGGTTGACATTAACATATTTTTATTGGCAGGTGTTTGCTTGAAGTACTGGGAATATGTCTGAGCCTTTAATGCCTCATTCCTCAACTTAATTTCCTTGTATTTTTCCCTAATATCTTTCTCTTTATCCACATTCTTGATGGATGAAGAGACTTCAATGCTGAGTTGTTTCTCAATAAGCTGGGTGTTTGAGGTAGATGGCTAGTGTGTCTCTTTTGAAGCTGCTGGGTGTTTATTCCTTCCAACCATTGTTTCAGTGTCAATGATTTCCACTGTGTCAGTGGTGTCTTCTTGTTCAGTTATAGGATTCAGCTTGGGCCTATTCACGTAATCGATCTCAAATTGATCATCTATAGTGTCCATGGCTGAACTAGAACCTTCTTCCCTGGTTCTCTTGACATTTCTATCTTTATTTGCTGGAGTCTGTAGGAGGGGAGTAATAGTCATTTGTTCATGCAGTTTTGGAACCTAGAGAAAGGAGCTAGTATTAATATGCTTTTCCACATCTAATAATGTATTCTCCATATCTACTACAGTTTTGTCCATATCTATCAAAGTGTTTTCCAACCATTTTGACTGGTTGGAAAATCTCTCAATGTCTGGCCTGGGATGATGTATGAAAGGACCCAATTTGACTTTGAGCCTTAGTTTATTTATGACTCCATGAGGGTCATATTTCCACATAAAACTATTCTTGAAATTCATCTGCTGTAAAATCTGATCTGCCTCTGGTCCAGCTTCCCTAGTATTACAAATAAAGGGGCCCAATTGATTTTTAATTTTGAATCGGGTCTTCTTCCTCGCTGATAGGAAATTGACTTCATCAGAGTTTATAATCTGCCTAAAGTATTCTAATGCAAATATCCTCATGTGGAGGTATTTGGGCAGTTTGTAGGGAGCTAGTTGGCATCCATATATCCTTATCTCTTTGTGGTCCTAATATAGATACCAGTCTCCCACTCTACTGTTCTTTTCCAACTGTAAAACTCTTTTAATCTCCTGACTAATCCTAGGCTGATAGCCACTGGTTAGCATATTTATAACTGGATGGGCAATTAAATCGATGAAGTCTTTATAAGAAAAAATAGTGGAATATTTTTAATCAATGGTGTCCAATAGATGAATAATCTTGGATTGCCTTTGGTGTCTAACTTCTGAATTTTGACTGGAAATTTCTCTGACTGATAATACAGGAACATGTGAAACAAAACTGAAGAGTATTTGAAGACTCTCTCATTTGGTAGTATGATAAACTGCTCATGGATTCTATCTTGTATAAACTGAGCATAGTTGTAAATAGCAGCAACAGGCTTGCCTATGAAAAATGTAGAAAGGAAAGCAAGGACAACCTCATCCACATGTTCATCTATGGTGTACCCTAGAATGCAAGAGGGCATGGTTATAATTTGTCTGCCTCTCTTAGAAAAAATGGTGGCAGCATATGGAGGACTATCTGTTGGAGTATGAGACTCATCTATGATGAAGGTTTGAAAAATATGAGCCTTCTTGGGAAGGTCTAGCTTGATGTAGAGTTCAAGTAAGCCTTCAATGGAGAGTGGGGTCTCATTGGGGCCTGGCTGGATTTGCAGCATTTGATTAATTGATTCTGCAGTAATGGTAAATAAAACTTGTTTGTCACGGGTGCCTATGGCTCTTTGACTAGGAATGTAGCAAGCTTGGTAGAAGTGGATGATTTCTGGTAATGGGTATACTTATGGGAAAAAGTACTTGGGAAAATTGGACTCCCATAGGTGAATGTCATCATTCTGGTCCAAAAACTTGTCTTTAGTCCAACAATGGAGTTTTAGTAGGTAGGCAGGGGAAGAAGTGTCCTTGATTTGAAAGTCTCTATCAGCTAATGCAAGGTGGTCAATATCTAGGCAAGGGGTTTGCAGGGGTCTTACATCCAGAGAGGTTTGGGAAGCCATAATTTGGTGTGTTGAATTGAATTACTCTTTCTGTGGCTTTAGGAGTAAGATTTAGAAGCTCTTGATAGTGGGAGGGTAATTTTAATCTGTAAAAAAGGTTTGGATGGACAACAAGTCTTTATTCAATTTATGAAGGTTTCTTAATTAATTTAATTAATTAACCATTCAATAATTAATGTGCATTTTTCAAATTCACAAGGCCGTTCTAGTTTTTCCAAGAATACCTGGAAATTAGAGATTTGGTGTGCAGACGAGTTTCTATGGTAGCTGTAGAGGGTAGTGAGGCTCAAACTAGGTATTTGCCGCTTTAATTTGGTGTCCGCAACATCTTTAGGTGGAAGTAGGTGGCTAAATTGGTCTTTCAAAGGTTTTGAGTGTCACAATTGGCTTAGCATAGTTTTATAGCAAAAACAAGTGAAAAGAGTAAAGTGGGGCATTTTCGGCCTTTTAATAGATAACAGTTACATTTTGGCGTGGAATTTATTGAATGAACACTGGGAAGTTTTTGTTTTAGGCAGGGAGGTGGTTTTGTTCAATATTGTGCTGCTTTTGGATGGCGAGTGGTATTTTTCATGAGCACGTGATATAACCTAGTGCCGCCATGTAGCAAAACGGTTCCTGCCCAAAACTGTGAATCTCACATGTTCTCAGGTTGTTAACAGTAAGACGATGAATCCACACGATATGGATATGTGCCATTGGATTTGGGGGTGGGAGATTCGAGGGATATCGTGCAGTTGAGTTGAACGGATGGAATCGGGAAAGTGGTTGGCGGGGCCTAGGTTTAATTACAAAGAATTGTAATTAATTAACGAATAATGTTGGGATTTTAATATAATCCAATGGCTAATAAAGGTGGCACCATAGGTTATATGGCAGGGTTTTTTAACTGCACCAAGGGTTGGTGGGTTGAAATGGGTGTCAGGGAATATTAACATGGGGGAGTTATAAAGCAGGTCTTTAGGAAAAAACATAGGATTAAGGGTTTTTGTGGGTCTTTTAGGGGAAAAGGAAATTAATAAGGGGGAAAAGTATTATTTGTGATGGAAATGTGTTTCACACTAGGAAAAAGGGGTTTTGGGAAGGGGGAATGATTTTTGAAGGGTAAGGTGTAGGGAAATATGTGAAACAAAGGGATAAAGGGTGAAAATGGAGGGAAATTGTTTTTTTACAGGAAATGAAGGGATAATGAGGGGAAATTAGCAAATATGTATGTGGGGGTCTAGAGAAATGAGGGGAAATTAGTAAAAAAGCATTGGTGAATATCCTTTCTTTTCATGAAACATAGGATTAAGCATAATGAATGTGCTTTTGACTTAGCAACCTTGTGCAATTTGCAAAACTTCTTCTACCTACCCTTTATTTACCCTAACATTTTCTCTTCATTTCAATGGATGCATTTGAGCTTGCTGACCCTTTATTTCCTTTTCTTTTGATAAAAAAACTATCTAATTCTAACCTTATAACTTCCAATGGCTTAGATTAAACTAATGAGTTCATTATTATTCTCTACCTAACTACTGATCTACCAAGATTAAACAGTTTGGCTAGATCTTTATTCTCTATCTATCGACATGAAATTTAAAGCATGAATGAGTCAAGATTAAACTATTTAACCGCCATGGATTGTGGCATTTTGGACAAGCTATACACAATCTTATTTTTCAAAGTAAAGTAAAAAGCTAGTGGCATTTGAATTTGCACACTTTCATGATCTATTTTTATCTCTTTTTGGGGTTCATATTTTTCACTCTTTTTTTTTTTATCTTTTTTCTTTCTTTTTGTCCTGCAATTATTCTTTTAGGACATGCCCTCTTCACATTTTTAAATTTTTAGTATGGAAAACATTTTGCAGAAAGAAAAAGTATGTACAATATTACAAGACTAACCATAGTCAATTGAAAATTATGAATCCTATTATTATAGGATCATTATAATTGCTCCACATGGGGATGGAATTTTCTAGTGAAATGTTAAGACCTTTAAGATCAATAGCCTTCGAAACTATGACTGTGGTTGCCTTATAACTACTCCTCTATGATTTGCTTTATTCATACATATCCTGGTAAACCTTTCAAAGCTCAGGGCATTATCTCTGAGCTTCAACCTCAAAAGATTACCATCCAATCCAATCTAAAATTTGCAATGTTATATACAATGGGCAAGGTAAACAAATGAACTATTATTAATCTATGGATAAGTAGTGCTTCAGCATTCTACCATTGACTGGTCCTCCTGGTAGATCTGTTCCATCTAACTGTCTCAATAAAATGCATTATTACCTCTGTAACCATAAATGATATAAGGGCCTTGCCATAGGAAATCAAATTTACCATGTTTTCCCTTCTCTTCTCTTCTAGAATCCTATTTGAGTACTTTATCACCTATGTAAAAATCATCAGCTTTGGTTTTCTTGTCAAAAATCTTTTTGATTTTATCTTGGATCACTTGTGATTTGACATAGACTTCTTCTATGGTTCGCTGCAAGTGTATTGTCTGATGTATCCTCGTTTGTATATCATTTGATTCTACTCACAACTATTGAATCATTTTCATCACTGGTACTCCTAAAGAGGATGCAAAAACAACATCCATACCATATACTAGGTGATAGGAGATGTACCAATGGAATTTTTGGTAGTTATTATGTCTTCCCATAAGGCATTGACCAACTTTTTGTTCCAGGTCTTCTTGTTGTGTTCTAGCAGTTTCTTGATGATATTAACAAGGCTTTTGTTTCATGATTCTCCAAGTCCATTACCTTGAGGGTAATAGGCAGTGGAATGACCAAGGGTAATGTGATATATATTACAAAAGTCTACCATTTTCTTAGATTAGAAAGTAGCTCCATTATCAGTAATGAGCTTTTGGGGGCATCCAAACCTACAAAGGATGTTGTTCTCAAGGAATGAAATGATGACGGAGTCTGTGGCTTGTCTAGAAAGGATGGATTCTATCCATTTAGTAAAGTAATCAGTTGCTGTCAAAATCCATTTATGCTGGGCTGAGGAGGATGGGTGAATTTCCCCAATGAAGTCTAAACCCCATTGTTGAAAAGGAATTTCTGTGGAGATGGATTTGAGAGGTAATGGTAAGAGATTCCTTTTTCCTTCAAATATTTGGCACTTATGATAGGAGGTCACATGTTTCTTGACATCTAAAAAAAGGGTAGGCTAGTAAAAATCTGCCTTTAGGATCTTATCAATAGTTGTTTTCCAATATAGGTGTCCTCCACAATCTCCTGCATGAAATTCTTGCATAACGTTGTCAGCTTCATCTTTCAATAAACAATTCAATAAAATGCAACCTTTATCTATGATACAATATTTCATTGATTTCATTTTCAAAAATCTACTTTTAGTTCTAGATAAACCAAGAGGAGCTTGTAATTTTAGTAAAACAAATATAATATTTGCATACCAAGGTGAATCTATGAAAGGTTCACTGATCTGTGGAGTCGCCGTCTCTTCCTCATCATCTAGGGCACCAATGAAATTTATATCTAAGGCCTAACAGTTCGATTCAGCGATGAGTTTAGCTAAACCTTGGACTTTGATAAGTTTTGTAGGCCTTATTTGTATATCATATTCCAAAATAGTGGCAATCCATTTGCCTCTCTTTCCTTCAGTCCCATTCTGTGTCAGAATGTCCTTCACTTCTGAATTTGGAACATAAGCAATGATGTGTGAATACAAAAATCTTTAATAGATTTCACTAAAGTAAGTGCTTGTTTTTCCATTATGTTGTACTTTAGTATAGCATCTATCAAATATTTTCTGAAAAATACAATAGGTTGCTCATAACCTCGATCATTCTTTTGCAACAAGACAGTTGCAATAGTATGTTCTAAAGCAAAAGAAAAAAATTATAAAATCTTTTTTGAAATCAGGGCTTATGAGGACTGGTGTTTTAGTGAGGGCTTCTTTGATTGCCTCAAAAGATTGTTTAGCCTCTACTATAAAATTAAGCGCTGAATCTTTCTTTAACATGTTATTTAATTATATGATTAATTCTTCTAAGTTAGAAATGAATCTCCTAAGAAAAATTAGTTTGCCTAAGAATGACTGTAATTCTTTGATGTTTCTAGGATGAGTGATGTTCAGGATAGCCTCTATTTTAGTTGGATCTCTTCTAATTCCATATTTTGATATTATGTGTCCCAAGAGTTTACCTTCTTCTAGACCAAAGAGTGCCTTTTTGGGATTCAATGAAATGCCAAACTTTCTACATTCAATAAAATTTCTTCTTAGGTGATCTAGGTGTTCATTATCTGATTTGGAAAACACTGTGATGTCATCTTGGTAAACCACTAGAAAGTCATGGATTTATTTTGCAAAGGCTATGTCCATTGACCTTTGGAATGTTGCTCCAACATTCATTAATCCAAAACGCATCTTCAAATACATGAAAGTACCCCAGGGAGTGGTAAATGCAATCTTTTCTTGATCCTTTGGTTGAACTAAGATTTTGTTGTATCCAGAAAATCCATCAAGCAATGAAATTATGGATGAGCCTACTACCTTCTGAAGGATGTGGTCCATTTTAGGGATAGGGTAGTTATCTTTTAATGACACTTTATTCAAGTTCCTGAAATCAACAGAGAGTCTGATTTCTCTTGTTTTCTTTCTAGTAGTGACCAAATTAGAGACCCAATCTTCATATCTAATTGGTGCTATGATTTCTGCATCATACATCCTTTTCACTTATTTTTCAATTAGTGGCATAAGAACTGGATTAATTCTCCTAAGCTTCTATTTAAAGGGTTTTTGATCTTCTTTGATGGGTATCTTATGTTGAATAATGTTGGTATCATAAGTCTTAAGGTCTTCATAACTCCAAGCAAAGACAACTTGAAACTCTTTGAATACATTTATGTATTTTAGCTTTTCCTCTGAAGGTAGTTCTTTGGATGTTTTGATAAGATTGGGTTTTTCTTCAGTTCCTATGTTACATTCTTCTATGTCTGCTATTAGAGGCTCCATTTTTTGTTTCCTAGCTACATCATTTGAATCAAACAAATCCTATAATGGGACTAATCCGTTGGGGAAAAAGTTATTTTTAAGGTTTAAAATTTCACGATTATCATTCATTATTTCTTCTATTTCTACCTTTTCTAAGTTATCTATTTCTTATTTAATGAAACTAGTGGGTTTATCTATATCTAAAGCATTTATATCTATCTTAATATCTATGTTATTATCTACTATACAATGAGTATCTATGTTACAGTTTTGAAACTCTCCCTCAACATTCATGAAATCATAGATTTGAGAATCTTGTGAAAAAATATGCTGATATTTCAAATTCTTAGGTATAACATGTTTGTACCTTACTTCTATCGTGTACTTGTGATTAGGGTGAAATGGTAATTTACAAGTGCTAGA
This sequence comes from Pinus tabuliformis, assembly GCA_031772625.1. Taxonomy (NCBI): domain Eukaryota; kingdom Viridiplantae; phylum Streptophyta; class Pinopsida; order Pinales; family Pinaceae; genus Pinus; species Pinus tabuliformis. The sequence continues at coordinate 916,183,676 of CM062819.1, forward strand.
AAAATTGGCCAAACTATGAGCTTTCATGTTTTGTTTCCTAGGAATAGCAACAAAATCAATTTCAAGAAGGTCCTTAATTAGATCTAGGACAGTCTCTCTATATTGGCTAAGTCTGGGATTATTCACAGAGTATTCACCTTTGATTTGTTTTATAATCAATTCTGACTCTCCTATGATAGGAATTCTCTTGGCTCCCAATTTTCTAACAATTTGCAGTCCTAAGATTAGAGCTTCATATTTTGCCATGTTGTTTCTGCATTTAAAGTTTAATCTAAAGGCATGACCTTGAGAATGATTGTTTTCCATGTTGTGAATCCAAACTCCTGCACCTGCTCCTAATCTATTCATAGAGCCATCAAAATCTAATTTCCATAGAGACTCATGAAATATTTTTTCACTATCAGGTGCTTTGTATTTTTCTTCTACAGTTGTGACTTCATTTTTGTCATTGTCTGAATTACACAAGATGAATGAGTCCATATCAGAATGCATGGAGTATATAGTGTAATTCTGTGGTTTTTATGAACTACTTACGATGTAATTCAACAATGTTTCTCTGTAAAGTTTTCTTTGGTGTCCAAACACAGATATGGTGGCATATGATATGTCCAACTATAGAGATCCCTGTAATTTTGCTCCCCTTGAGTGAGATAACAAAATTCCATACTTGGGTGGGATATCAGTAACTACTATGTCCATGACAATACTTTTTGTTGGGCATTTGATTAGAGTTACACACAAATATTGAATTAGGCTAAGGCATTTGACTTGGCTAGAATCAAAGGGAAAAAGGTCCTCGTATGGTCTGGTGATATCTAAGTTTAGGCTCTCCATGATTGCTTTAGGCATTAGGTTATGGGATGCCCCTAAATCAAGCATAGCATTATGTAAGATTTTATCATGAACAGTCAAGCTAATGTAGAATGGAGGGATACCCCCTTGTTGATGTTTCCCATTTACTTCTGTGTTGAAATATGCCAACAAGAATATTCAAATTTAATTTGTCCTTGAATTAAATTGTGAATTAAATCGAATTTAGTCTTAACAGCTACTTGGAATTAATTACTTAATTAATTTTAAATTAATTAGTTGGAGAAATTCAAGTTAGAAGTATTTCTTATGTCATGCAAGAGTTATCCCTTAAATTAAGGAGATAAGATTGAGTTATATTTGAGTTTTAATTAGTTAGCTCAGTTTACTGAGTTAATTCCAGTTAAATTAGTTCCAAACTATTTGAGGAACTAATAGTGAATTAATAGTTAGTTGATGCATTAATACACTCAACTAGTGGTACTCCAGTTAATTGAAGATTCCCTCATCAGAAAATCATGCATGTCTATTCTGAGAAAGACCCAGTTGAGATTAATGTTCAAGGACAGTGTACTATCAGTTGCATGTGTTTTCTCATGGAGAAAACTCATGCATGCAGTCAAGGATATATCCTTGTGTATTGCACAGTTTTGAAGGAGGTTTTCCACTTGGTAATAGGAAAATCATCCACAAGGAACAAAGCAAGGAAATAGGAGCTTGGAGGGTAGAGAGGAAGGTTTGGGAGAAGCGAAGATTTCCTGTGAGCATCTGTGAGGATTGTACTAAGCGCTGGCTAGCTGTGAGAGTTAAGGCTTTGTATAATTCCTATGTATTTCCACCATGTATGATAATACAATAGCGTGGGGCTTTTAGCTTAGGCTTTCCCCAAAGTATTTTTCATGTGTATTGTGCCATTGATTCTTCTTCTTCTGGTTATATTGTTCAACTTGATCTTTAAGCTTCCACAAATTGATAGTAGAAGTAGGTTATAGTATTCTGCTTTGATTTATATTGCATTATTGGGTTAACCTATCACATATTTTCTACATTTTGTTCCAAATAACAACTCAGGTTGATCATCATTAAGGTTTACAACGTCTTCTCCTTCACCTATCTTTTAATGTCTTAGTGATTTGTGTCCTGTATGATTCATTTTTCACTAGCTCGGTCAAAGGAACTGATATTTTCAATTTGGCTATCTCAGTCTTAATGTTAAATGGAAATTGAGTTTTGCTTGATTGTATGAGATCTTCCTTAGCAAATGTGGTCTTTGTAGTTTTATCTTCTTTTTCAGCATTTGGCAATTCAGTTTGTGTTTCAGTTGAAGTTATATCTACTACTTTCGGGCTAGAAGGCTCCTGAGTTCCTCTAGGGAGAATTTGCAGAACTTTCATCACAGGAGCTTCTGTTATCTTTTTAGTTTGGGTCTGGATTGATTTCTTGGTGGGAATTTCATTATTCTTCTTGATTCTAAGGTTATGTTGTTTGTGAACTTCATAAACAACATATTCATAACATTGTTTATAGTCAAAGGACTCCCGAGAGTCTAATTTCAATTGTTGTAACATGTACATTTCCTATTCTTCCTGAGTAAGAAAAACAACATCTTCATTTTTTATTCCTAATAGATTTATCTGAGTATCCTCCTCTTCTTCATGGTTTTGTCAACCCTCAACATAGTTTTCCTGGAAAGGAGGTCTAATTTGTTGATCTGGTATAGAATTTTTTCCAGTGTTAGGAATTTTCCTAAAGTTGGGGTTTCTTATTGGGGGTGGTTGTTGATTTTCCCATCGAGTTTTTCTTTCCATGTTTTCTAGTCTATCCATTATACTTTCTACACTTTTGGCTAGATTGTCTATTTTACCATCTGAAGTGGAGGTTTCCTCTTTAATGACAACTATTTTCTCATTTCTCACCCTAGATTTCTTAGTTAATAACTTGGATTCTACACTAACAACATTACTTTGCATTTGTTCCAATGTTTCAGGGTTTCCTTCCCTCAACTGGTAAGACATGTTAGTGTCAAAACCATTAGGAAATTTGATTAATTCTAGGTCCGGTGGAGGTTTTATATTAGCAGGGATTGCGTTGTAGATACTATTGAACCTAGTACAATAGTCCTAAACAGACTCATTAGGAGCTCTTCCAATGTTGCCATATTCAGATAATATTTGCAGAGGATTTTTCTTTCTTTCCCATCTATCAATAAACAATCTATGGAAAGCAACTAAGTCTGTAAAATGATTATCAAGTAAACCTTTGAACCATTTTTTAACATCACCTGTCAATATTTGGGAAAATAACCTCATTTGGACATCAGACTCATCAATCTCATGCAACTCAAAATAGTCAGTGATTTTATTCACATGTTGTTGGGTAGTATACTGACAAGTAGCATCAAACAAAAATATTTTACTTTGATAGTATTGGGGCATGGCATGTAGTTGGGCTGGTAAAACCAAAGGTGCATATATGTCTGCCATGGCTGAGATTTTGGTTTGACTGTGGGGCAAAGTAGTGGTGCTTGAAGAAGGACTTGAGATGGTTGTAGATGAACTTGAGATTTTTGGTTGGAGAGGAAGCTAAGGTATGAATGGTTTAGGGGAATGAATTCTAGTGGATATTATAGGTGAGGTGGTAGTAAATGAAGTTGTATTTACAGTTTTTGAAGACTCTATAGAAATTTCAGAGGTAGCAGCAGTGAGGGTAGCTAATTCAACGCATTTTTGAAGATAGGCATCATCTATATGGCTTTCAAGGTTGAGGTTAAAGCTTCTAATTTATCAAAAGTATCAAAAACAAGTTGATATAAATCAGGATGCATAGGCACCTCTTTTGACTCAATGAATTGAATAAAATTAGGGTTTATTACAGTTTCATGAATTGAATTTTCTGATTTGGTTCTAAACAATGAAAGCACATATGATAGATCAAAATGAATATCTTATAAACTTGATAATTCTTTGGGGAGTGAATTTTCCTTAACTAACTCACTACTACTTCCTTGAGTTTCTACCTTTTTTAATTTCCATAAAATTCTGTCAAGGTCATCAACTATTGTAGCAGGGTTTGGATCTGGATTTGCCTTGGTATAGTGTGTTCTCCTGGAAGCCAAAATTTTAAAGTTTAAATTATTTTATGAAACTATTTAACAACTCTAAAATGACCTTAAGGTGAAAAAGGTAAGATTTAAGATTTCCTTAAATTTTAATTACACTGAAGATTGAAGTCCCCAGTCACCAATATGTTATCGCTCCAAAATTTCTCTAGAGTTGTTGTGAAAGAAATGATAAAGGTAACCATAGACCTACTTTGGAGATTAGGATCTAGCCTTCCTAATGCTCGGAGAGGGATCTCTCTTTATGATTTAACTTTGTCTAGTTAATTGATTTTATGCTAGTTATGATTGTACTAGGGTTTTGATTTTTATTTGGTGGTGGGATCACTTACTTAGATAGATAGAGGATGTCTTTTACCATTGGCCTATGGGGTCAAATGTCAAGCAATCAGGGCTGGATTAAGCTCTAAAGATAGTGTTTACAGGGCAAGGTAGCTGAGTAAATTCAGATCTTAAGGCTGGATGGTGAAGTGGTTTTTAATCGGATCCAAGGAGTAATTAAGCATTCCTTGAACCAAATAATGAAGGAAGTGAAAGAGGTCAACCAGGATGGGAGATAAATTAAGGATTCTCAGATCTGGATATCAGAAGAAAACATTAAAATGATTAATTGTTCAAGATAGAGTGTACTTAAACAAATTCTGAAATAAATTTCTGGTTAATTCATTCAATTTAGATAACATGCAAGTTTGTGAAATACATAAGAAAATAAAAATTTGACAAAGAAAATGCTTCACTAAGGTAGCTCAACTCATGAATCCTGTAATGAAATTTCTTTATTACTCAGTCCAATCTTGTGACTTGAAAAATTGGCACAATGAACCCTCAGGCTACAGATCAATACAACTTTGCAAATGTCTAGCAATTAAAAAAAATAGCTTTTTTCTTACAAAATATCCTAAATTGTCTTGGGAATTAATCTATTAAAAATAAATATCTTCATGCAGGAAGATAGAGATAGATATTCAACTGATGTATGTTGTCCCTCTTTATTTGGCTGTGTTGTCTTTATGCTTTGATTTTCTGATGTTTATTTTCCTTTGTTGTTGGTCTCCTATGTTGGTTGTTCTTTTCCTTTTAACGGGTACACTTTCACCTAATACTCTTTCATCTGGCTGATCTGTCACTTTTCTTTCACTGTGCTGTTTTAACTTTTACTGTGAATTTTTACAGTAAGTCGTTTAACTTTTCACATGTGTCTACATCTGGCAATTGAATCTTTACCATCCTCCTATAGATTTCATCTACTTTTGTGTACTTAGAAAAGGTGGGCTTATTTATAAAAAGGTGTTTTACCTCATGTTGGAGGTAAAATAGGTTCTCAAAAGTTTGGTACAAAACCTTTCCTGTAGGCATCCACTTCATAGACGAATTATTGGATTGGTCTCTTGCCACCTCTCTGATTCTCTTGTTGTAGTCTTCCTATGGCATCAATTTGTCATTTATCACCAAGGGATTTGGTAGACCTTTATGCCTTAAAACATCTAACTTTACCATGAACCTATCTATAACTAGCTGCATGGTTTGGAATTTGTCCTCAAGGTTCATCATCAAATTCCTCTTGGTGAGCACCTTTCTCACCTCTAGTATGGTGTTAGTCCTATCAGCTATGTCCCACTCCTGCAATTCATATTTATTTTTAGAGTTAAGGAAGTGAACGAATCTGGTGGCTTCTTCTGGCATGTCTCCAAGTTTAGCCTTAACTCTTTGAATTACTTCTTTAGCCTCCTTGACTAAATCATTTTGTTCAAAGGTGACTTGTATAGATGGCCATTTATCATTGACAGATTCAATGATATTGGCCCATAGTTGTTCTTTAGCTTGGTAAAATGGCTCCTTGAATGTTAGCTCTTTCTCTAAGTTCTTTATCCTCTCATTCATCCTGGTTGACTTCTGAATTTCATCTTTGTGCATAATCTAAGCCAATTTCTTCTCATCCTCTAGACTCCTTAACTTTTCTTTGAGTCTATTTATCTCATAGGTCTGAATGGACATGTCCTCCATTGCTTTGACCAATTTGCTAGCCTCATCACATGGCTGAGTTGCTGCTATTGTGGAACTTGTTGTTGATGTTGATGTTGTTGCAGCTAGAAGTGCTACAGCCAGTGGAGTTGTGGGGGCCAATGGAGATACCAAGGTTGATGGAACTGTTGTAGTCACTTTTGGAATGGTAGTGGAAGTGGCTATCTCAAGGCTGGCATGCTTCAGTTGTATTAAATTGTCCAATGCCTTCTCCATTTCTTTTAACTAATGGAGAAGGCGGTCCATCATCTCCTCTTGCTAAGTTTGGCTTTCAAGGACTTCCTTTGTCTATGGATGCTCTAAATGAGGCAGCTTTAGTTGCTTCTTCAAAATAGCAATATCCTCATTCTTCTTCTTTAATATTTTCTCAGTAGCTTTGACATTATTAGGGTTATACCCAAGCTCAATCACCAACTCTTCCAGTGACTTGATTCTGTTGTCCTTGGCCTGTGAGGAGGCCTTTTCAAGCATGTACTATGCAGTGATATTATCCAATGAATTTGTGCATAGTCATAGCTTTATTTTTCATGGTGGAATAGATCATCTCACCTGCCTATTTATGAAACTCAATTTGGTCAATGGGGTGAACATCCCTAGCAAAAACTTCAAAATCTATTTTCTTATAGTCTGTTGATGATCTTGGTTGCTGGACTGTAGGTTGCATGAATGCCATTTTCATCTTCCCAGTATTAATGTAAAAGGTTGACATTAACCTATTTTGATTGCCAAGTTTTTTCTTGAACTACTGGGCATAAGCCTCAGGCTTTAATGCCTCATTCCTCAACTTAATTTCCTTGTATTTTTCCTTAATATCTTTCTCTTTATCCATATGCTTGCTGGATGAAGAGACTTCAATGCTGAGATGTTTCTCAATAAGTTGCGTGTTTGAGATAGAAGGCTGGTGTGCTTGTTCTGAAGTTGTTGGGTGTTTATTCCTTCCAACCATTGTTTCAATGTCAATGATTTCCATTATGTTAATGGTGTCTTCTTGTTCAGTTACAAGATTAAGCTTCGGCCTCTTCCTGTAACTGATCTCAAACTGGTCATTTGTAGTGTCCATGGCTAAACTAGAACCCTTTTCCCTGGTTCTCTTGACATTTCTATCTTCATTTCATAGAGTCTGTAGGAGGGGAGTAATAGTCATTTGTTCCTATAGTTCTGGAACCTGTAGAAAAGAACTAGTATCAATCTTCTTTTCCACATCTAATAATGTATTCTCCATATCTACTACAATTTGTCCATATCTATCAAAGTGTTTTCCAACCATTCTGACTGGTTGGAAAATCTCTCAATGTCTGGCTAGGGATGATGTATGAAAGGACCCAATTTGAATTTGAGCCCTAGTTTATTTATGAGTCCATGAGGGTCATATTTCCACATAAAATTATTCTTGAAATTCATCTGCTGTAAAATATGATCTTCCTCTGGTCCAGCTTCCCGAGTATTACAAATAAAGGGGCCCAATTGACTTTTCATTTTGAATTGGGTCTTCTTCCTATCTGATAGAAAATTGACTTCGTCAGAGTTTATAATCTCCCTAAAGTATTCTAATGAAAATATCCTCATGGGGAGGTATTTGGGCAGTTTATAGGGAGCTAGATTGCATCCATATATCCTTATCTCTATGTGGTTGTGGTATAGATACCAGTATCCCACTCTACTGTTCTTTGCCAACTATAAGACTCTTTTAATCTCTTAAATGATCATGGGTTGATAGCTACTGGTTGTTATATTTATAATTGGATGGAGAAATGAATCAATGAATTCTTTATAAGAAAAAATAGTGGAGTATTTTTGGATCAATGGTGTCCAATAGATGACTGATCTTGGATTGCCTTTGGTATCTAACTTCTGAATGTTGACTGGAAATTAGTCTAACTCATAGTATAGGAACATGTGAAACAAAACTGAAGAGTATTTGAAGACTCTCTCATTTGGTAGTCTGATAAATTGCTCATGAATTCTGTCTGCTATTAATTGAGCATAGTTGTAAATGCTAGAAGGAGGCTTTCTTGGGCAAAAGATAGAAAGGAAAGCAAGGAAAAAGTCATCCACATTTTCATATGTGGTGTACCCTAGAATGCAAGAGAGCATGGTTATTTTTTGTCGTCCTCTCTCAGAAAAAATGGTGGCATCATATGGAGGACTATCTGTTGGAGTATGAGACTCCTCTATGATGAAGGTTTCAAAAATTTGAGCCTTCTTAGGAAGGTCTAGTTTGATGTAGAGTTAAAGTAAGCCTTCAATGGAGAGTGGGGTCTCATTGGGGCCTAGCTGGATTTGCGGTATTTGATTAATTGATTTTGCAGTAATGGTAAATAAAACTTGATGGTCAGGGGCAAATATGGCTCTTTGACTAGGAATGTAGCAAGTTTGGCAGAAGTGAATGATTTCTAGGAATGGGTGTACTTTTGGGAACAAGTACTTGGGCAAATTGGACTCCCATAGGTGAATGTCATCATTCTGGTTCAAAAACTTCTCTTTACTCCAGTAGTGGAGTTTTAGTAGGTAAATAGGGGAAGCAGTGTCCTTGATTTGAAAGTATCTATCGGCTAATGCAAGGTGGAAAATATCCTGGTAAGGGGTTTGCAGGGGTCTTACATCCAGAGAGGTTTGGGAAGCCATAATTTGGTTTGTTGCATTGAATTACTCTTTCTGTGGCTTTAAGAGTAAGATTTAGAAGCTCTGGATAGTGGAAGTGTAATTTCAATTTGTAAGAAAGGGTTTGGATGGACAGATAGTCTTTCTTCAGTTTATGAAGGTTTCTTGATTAAGTTAATTAATTAACCATTCAATAATTGTTGTGCATTTTTCAAATTCATAGGGTCGTTCTAGTTTTTCCAAAATACCTAGAAATTGGTAATTTGATGCGCAGACGGGTTTTTGTGGTAGTTCCAGAGAGTACTGAGGCTTGAACTGGGTATTTTTTGCTTCAATTTGGTGTCTACAATGTCATCAGGTGGCTAAATTGGTTGCTCAGAGGTTCTGGGTGTCATGATTGTCTTAGAAAAGTTTTACAACAAAAATGAGCAAAAAGAGTAAAATGGGGCATTTTCGGCATTTTAACTGATAACGGTTACATTTTGGCATGGAATTTATTGAATGAACACTAGGCAGTTTTTGGTTTAGGCAGGGAGGTGGTTTTGTGCAATATTGCACTGCTTTCGGATGGCGGGTGGAATTTTTCGTGAGCACGCGATATAAACTAGTTCCGCCATGTAGCAGAATAGTGCCTGGCCAAAACCACGAATCTTGCATGCTCTCGAGATGTTAATAGTCAGACTATGAATCCATGTGATATAGATGTGCACCATTGGATCTGGGGGTGGGAGATCAGAGGGATATCATGCAGTTGAGCTGCACAGGCGGAGTCAGGAAGGTGGTTGGAGGGGCTCGAGGTTTAATTACAAACAATTGTGATTAATTAACGAATAAAGTCGGGATTTTAATATAAGCCAAAGGTTAATAAAGGTGGGACCATAGGTTATATGGTGGGGTTTTTTAACTACACCAAGGCTTGGTGGGTTAAAAAGGGTGTCAGGGAATATTAACATGGGGGAGTTATAAAGTGGGACTTTAGGAAAAAGCTTAGGATAAAGGGGTTTTGTGGGTATTGTAGGGGAAAAGGAAACTAATAAGGGGGGAAAGTATTTTTGTGATGGAAATGTGTTTCACACTAGGGGAAAGGAGTTTTGCAAAGGGGGAATTATTTTTGAAGGGTAAAGTGTAAAGAAATGTGTGAAACAAAGGAATAAAAGGTGAAAATGGAGGGAAAGAGTTTTTTACAAGAAATGAAGGGATAATTAGGGGAAATTAGCAAATAAGTATGTGGGGGTCTAGTGAAATGAGGGAAAATTAGTACACAAGCTTTGGTGAATATCCTTTCTTTTTCACAATTCCTCCTACACATGAAACATAGGATTAAGCATAATGAATGTGCTTTTGACTTAGCAACCTTTTTCACTTTGCAAAACTTCTTCTACCTACCCTTTATTTACCCTAACATTTTCTCTTCATTTCAATGGGTGCATTTGAGATTGTTGACCTTGTATTTCCTTTTCTTTTGGTAATCAAACTATCTAATTCCTACCTTATAACTTCCAATGGCTCAGATTAAACTAATGAGCTCATTATTATTCTCTACCTAACTACTGATCTGCCAAGATTAAACAGTTTTACTAGATCTCTATTCTTTATCTATCAACATGAAAGCCAAAGCATGAACGAGTCAAGATTCAACTATTTGACCACCATGGATTGTGGCATTTTGCACAAGCTACACACAATATTATTTTGCAAAGTAAAGTAAAAATGTAGTGGCATTTGAATTTTCACACTTTCATGGTCTATTTTTATCTATTTTTGGGGTTCATATTCTTCACTTTTTTTTTCTTGCTCTTTTTTCTTTCTTTTTTTCTTGTTATTATTCTTTTAGGACATACCCTCTTCAGATTTTGTAATTTTTAATATGGAAAACACTTTGTAGAAAGGAAAAGTATGTACAATATTACAAGACTAACCATAGTCAATTCAAAATTATGAATCCTATTATTATAGAACCCTAACAACAGTCATTTCTTTGAGCATTGCAAACCTTTGTGAACGCACTATCCAATATTTTATTAAATGCTTTCGTGATCCCATTAGCCTGCAGATGTAAGGGTTTTCTCTTCTGATGGTAAACCTGAAACACCTCCGTCATCGTGCTGATCATCTCATTGATAAAGTGTGTACGACAATCTCTCATTAGGATTTTTGGACAACCAAACCTTGTCAGCACGTAATTAAAGATAAATTTTGCTGCTATTGTGCTCGTATAGTGTAGGAATTTACAGGGTAAGTTCCTCAGAAAGAATACCAAAAGGACACCGCTCACAACCAGATCTCAAATCAATACACCAGTATTTTTGACGTGGTTAAAACCCTCAGAGTGCAAGGAGGGAAACAGTCCACGGCCTGTCCCAACGTGAGTACAGACAATTTATTAATCAAAGAATGAAAATTTACATAAGCTTCTCTCATGCACGGATTACCCGAACAATGACCCTCCATGCGCTTTAAATAGAACTCATGGACCAATCGGGTGTCAAGCCACGGATCAAGTGTCGGTAATACCGAGGTGAGAGTGAACCGTCGGATCACTACATATCGTGACCGTCGGATTGTAAGTTACAAAATGTACAACGGTAAAGAAACACACTTTACCTAACTCTAACCTAACTCTATGCTAGACCAAGTTGAACTTAACTATATCCTATGTGTCGGAATATCCTAACATCCCCCCTTAAGAACAACTTGGGATAGGATTGAAGGATTTACAAATATGACACAATAGGAGAAGGAAGGAGGCACTAGAGCCTATCCCCCCTTAGTGACAACTTCCTGAACTCCAAGCATATATCGAAGTTTAGTGAACTTCGCCTCTGTGAGAGCCTTTGTGAAGATGTCTGCAACCTGATCATCCGTTGGACAATATTGCACTTCAAGATCATGGTCATGAATGAGCTTTCTGATGAAGTGCATGTGTAGTTCAATGTGTTTGCTGCGCTGATGCTGGACTGGATCTTTGCATAGCTGAATGGCACTTTGATTATCACACCAAAGTGTGGTTGGATGCTGCTGCTCAAAGCCAAATTCTGATAGGATCTGACGAAGCCACAAGGCTTCCTTACTAGCTTCCACGGCACCACGATACTCTGCTTCTGCTGACGAAAGAGAAATGGCAGCCTGTTTCTTACAAGCCCATGTAATAGGTCCTGAACCAAGAGTGAAGACATAACCGGCAGTAGACTTCCGATCATCAAGGTCACCAGCCCAATCAGAATCAGTGAAACCAACTAACAGAGGAGCTGCTTTGGCACTGTAATGAATCCCAAACTGTACTGTACCTCGAACATAACGAAGTATTCTTTTAGCTGCTTTCCAATGACTTTCACGGGGGTTTTGCATAAAACGAGCAACAAGGCCAACAGCAAAGGAAAGATCAGGACGAGTATGGGTTAAATACAAGAGTTTTCCGACAAGTTGACGGTATAAGGTAGCATCAACTTCAGGAGAAGTACAAGAGACTGAAAGTTTGACTCCAGACTGAAAGGGAGAAGGGGCTGGCTTACAGTCTTCCATGTGAAAATGATGAAGAATATCACAAGCATACTTGGACTGGGAAAGGAAAATACCTTCTTGGGATTGCAAGACTTGAAGACCGAGAAAATAGTGTAAGTGTCCTAAGTCTGTCATTTCAAATTTCTTTTTAAGGCTGGACTTCACATGGTTTATAAGGTTGGGATCACTACCAGTAAGAATAAGATCATCAACATAAAGAACAAGGATGATAAGAGAGTTGCCCACTTTCTTGGTGTAGACAGTATTGTCAGAATGACACCTAGAAAAGCCAGATTCTAAAAGAAAGCTATCCATTTTGGCATACCAAGCCCGAGGAGCTTGTTTGAGGCCATAAAGGGATTTCTTAAGTCGACAAACGAGGCTGGAGTCTGTTTGTATGAAGCCAATGGGTTGTTCCATATAGATTTCTTCCTGCAAGTCCCCATGCAAGAAGGCAGATTTAACATCCATTTGATGGACTTCCCATTTTAAAGAGGCAGCAAGGGAAAGAACAAGGCAGATAGAGTTCATTTTGGCAACTGGAGAGAAGGTTTCAGTGTAGTCAATGCCTTCAACCTGTGAAAAGCCCTTAGCAACTAGACGAGCCTTATGTTTATCAACTTTCCCATCTGGTCCATACTTGGTTCTGTAAACCCATTTGCATCTAACAAGTTTGCGTCCCTTTGGTAGAGGAACAAGATCCCATGTATCATTTGTCATCAATGAATGATATTCTTCATTCATAGCTGCTTCCCAATGTGGATGGCCTGAAGCTTCTGCAAAAGTGTCAGGATCATGATTTACTGGAGCTTGAGCCAGTAAAGAAGAGGCTCTTTCAAACTGAGAACGTGTACGTCGCTGATCTGTAGGATCACCGGCAAGATCACCTGCTGCATCCCGAGTAGCACGGACCCATCTTGGAAGTTGAGGATCCTGAGAAGGTGGGGGAGGATTATCATCCTCGCTTTCATCATCAGAAGAAGAAATGTTTTCAAAGATAGAAGAGATAGGAAGAGGTGGCACATCCGCCGGACTAGGCTCGCAGGCCGATTTATTTTCATCAAATTTTACATCTCTTCTAATGATAACATTTTTGGACTTAAATGGAATAAGTCTATAACCTTTTACATCTTCAGAATATCCAACAAAAGTACATTTCTCACTCTTAGGTTCTAAAGCTTTATGCTTTTCATCTGGAATATGGGCCCATGCTTCACTTCCAAACACACGAAAGTGACTTACATCTGGTTTAATGGAACTCCAAGCTTCTTCTGGAGTGATATTCTCTAGAACCTTAGTAGGAGTGCGATTGATTATATAATTTGCACAATTAATTGCTTCGGCCCAAAAACTAAGACTGAGTCCTTTAGATTGCAGCATACAATTAGCCATTTCCTTTAAGGTGCGATTTTTCCTTTCAGCTACACCATTTTGTTGTGGAGTGTATGGAACAGTATGTTGCATTTGAATTCCATTTTCGGTGCAAAAGTTGATGAATGCGTTTTTAACATATTCTCCACCATTATCAGTTCTTAGCTTAAGAATTTGATGTCCAGATTGTTTTTCAACAAATGCTTTGAAGGCCAAAAAAGTGCTAAATACTTCGCTCTTGAGTTTTAAGAAGTATACCCAAGTGCGTCTAGAGAAATCATCAATGAAAGTTAAGAAGTACTTGCAGCCAGAGAATGAAGCAACAGGAAGAGGACCACATAAATCACTGTGCACAAGCTGTAAAGGGGCTGAGGCGTGCCAAGAGGCACGTTTTTCAAAACTGTCCCGATGATGTTTTCCGAGTACACATCCGGAACAAACACCATCTTTGCAAGATACCATAGGAAGACCTGTCACCATATTTTCTTTACATAGATGCTGAAGGGAGCGATAGTTTAAGTGACCAAACCGCTCATGCCAAAGTTTGCTCACTTCATCATTATGAGCAACAAACACTGAGGGAAGATGGGATGACCCAAAGTTGTGAAACTTATACAACCTTTTGGAATCATCAGCAAGACCAGTAGCTAGAATCTGTTTAGGATCTTTTAGATCCTTGATTACAACATCATGAGGTGAAAATTCAACAATTTTACCTTCACCTGAATGAGTTATCTGATAGACAGATAGAAGGTTGCAGGATACGTTTGGAACACATAATACATCATTGAACTGACCATTGTCTAGATGAACAGTTCCAGTCCCTACAACATTAAGAGATCTATCATCACCAACATATATATTTTTGGTGTTACAATCATTTAAAGAAGAAAACATGGCTTGGTTTTTGGCCATGTGACAAGAGGCTCCAGAATCAATGAGCCACTCATGAGAATGAGAAGAAGAAGAAGATACATTTAATGCATAACCAGACTGAGATGATTGACGATGACATGCAGAAAGTGCCGTTCCGGAAGTTGAAGTTGAAGTAGGCTCCAGATGGATGTTATGTTTCTTCATTGCGGCTTCCAAGGCTTCCATCTTCTTAAAGCATTTAGATTCTAAGTGGCCATCTCGATTACAAAAGTTACAATGTCTGTCAGTCCTCTTCCATTTGTTTTTATTGGTCTTGTCATTTTGCTGAAATGATCTTTCATCTTGAGGCTGAGTTGGTTTAGGACCATTCCTTTGAGGATAAGACTTCTTAGGATTCTTTGAATTTGGTTGCTGCTGGGCGGCTAACGCTTTCGAGGAAGAGTTTCCAAGATTAAGAAGACCAAGGTGTAAGAGTTTTTCTTGTTCTCTTATTAAGGAATCACAAAAGGAGTCAAAGGAAGGGGTTTGTAGTCTTTGCCTTGACAAATGAAAGCTTCCCTTGTAGAATGGAAAGTGGAAACAAATACAGAGTAGGCTGGTCCCAACTTAGTAAGGATGGAATAAATAAGGTTACCATCTTCTTTCTTAACTTTAACACCTTCCAAGAGATATCTAAGGGTCTTGAATTTGGACAAGAAATCTTCAATGCAAGAAAAATTATTAGGATCCAAAGTAAGCAACTCATTCTCAAGTTGATGGGCTCTAATTTCATTTTTAATCCCAAAAACTTTAGCAAGTTTTTCTAATGCTTCATGAGGAGTTTCAATTTCTGCAATGTGGAATCTAAGATCAGGAGAAACAGACATTCCTATCAAACCACGTGCTTGATCTTGTCTATTTTCCCATTTTTCGGCCTTGTCTTCATCTTTGGGTTTCTTCTCTTGGTCTGTGGCTATTCTGAAGAGACCTTTACTTCTAAGTAAATCTCCCATGTAGGCTACCCATTGGAAGTAGTTAGTGCTGTCAAGAATGACTTGGCATGGACTTTCCATTTTTTGAAAAAAAAACTGAAGCTGAAGATGCTGAAAGTAAGTGGTCCAATGGATAGATCTCGAAAAAATAGGCGGTTTTAAAAAAAACGGCTCTGAAAAAGGCTTCCGGATGAAGAAGTTATGGCTTTTTGAAAAAAAATTGTTGACGTTGCCGGCAAAGTGCGCGAATGTGCGGGAATGAAAAATTCCGCCCCCACAAAATGGAGACTTGAACCCAAGACCTCTACTCTCTTAAAAAGTCTTTGAACCAATTGATCTATACAAAATATTTGAGAGAGAGAGAGAGAGAGAGAGAGAGAGAGAGAGAGGGGGGGGGGCCTCGATTTGCGTGCTTGCCTTGGGAAGGCTCTTTTCCCCTACAAAACACAAAACACAAAACCCAACACGAATATGCAAAGAAAAACGAACCTTACGGCTCAAAGTTAGCTTTAGCCAAAAAACTAGAATTTTTAAAAAAAATCTCAAAGTTAGCTTTTAACCGAAAAACTAAATATTTTTCTCAATGTTTCTGATTTTCCAAGATCACACTAAGGTGCAGGGAAAAGAGCATACGCATGAGAAAAATCCTTTCTTTCTGTTTCTGATTTTTCCAGATCGCACAGAGTCGTAGGGCAAAGAGCATACGCAGAAATGAAAGGTATAGATCCGGGAAAAAAAAAGGCTAAATAAACCGAAACCGAAATAAGCAGAGAGAAAATGACAGTAAACTGCAAAAAAAACACTGTATACCTCCCGATCTGAAAAATGACGCAGCTAGGGCTACCGGAAACCTTTTCGCGTGAAACGAAAGGGGTTCCTCACTGAAACAGATGCTCTGAATGCAACAGAGCAGTCCTCTCGGCCCGAAAGCAGTCAGAAACAGCAGATCTAGGAAACGACAGCCGCATGCAGTTCTACCGGCTTCAGATTTGGATCACCAACGGACGCGGCCCTCAAATAGCTCTGATACCATGTAGGAATTTACAGGGTAAGTTCCTCAGAAAGAATACCAAAAGGACACCGCTCACAACCAGATCTCAAATCAATACACCAATATTTTTGACGTGGTTAAAACCCTCAGAGTGCAAGGAGGGAAACAGTCCACGGCCTGTCCCAACGTGGGTACAGACAATTTATTAATCAAAGAATGAAAATTTACATAAGCTTCTCTCATGCACGGATTACCCGAACAATGACCCTCCATGCGCTTTAAATAGAACTCATGGACCAATCGGGTGTCAAGCCACGGATCAAGTGTCGGTAATACCGAGGTGAGAGTGAACCGTCGGATCACTACATATCGTGACCGTCGGATTGTAAGTTACAAAATGTACAACGGTAAAGAAACACACTTTACCTAACTCTAACCTAACTCTATGCTAGACCAAGTTGAACTTAACTATATCCTATGTGTCGGAATATCCTAACATATAGTCCCTCACAGGCTTCACCTCCACCCATCTGATTAAATATTTAGTCGCGGTGATGATGCACCGCACACCCATCTTATTCCCTAGAAGCTGAATTGGTCCTACAAAGTCAATTTCCCACTTCTCGAAGAGATGTAGTGATATTTACAGATTCAGCGACAACTCATCCTTGCACGAGGGTCTGCCTGTCCTTTGGCATGCATCACATGCCCTACAATATGCTTTTGAATCGTTATGCAAGGTCCGCCACTATAACCCAGCGCGTAGAATCTTCTACGCTATTGCTTTTGCTGCATAATGACCTCCCATAGCTCCGTCATGAGCCTCAGTGACGATGTTGTTTCAGTCAAACTATGGCACATAACATTGCAATATTTCATCTGATCCCATTTTGTACAAGTGCCCTGCAATAATAGAAAAATCTTTCGCGCACACTACCAGTTCCTTCTTTTGTTGACTTGTATAACCGTCCAGAGTTGTTCCTGTCATCAGGAGTGGATAATATATTTGAATTGATTGTCCAAGATGTGCACTGCAAAGATTTGTGTGTCAAGTAGCCCCTCCTCCAAATTAGTAGGTTCCTCTCCTATTTTGATGTGCAACAGATGATCCAGTCCAACATTCAAGCGTCCTGGTTTCACAATAACTTCAAAATAGTACTCCTAGAACAATAATAGCCACCTGCGTATCTTTCCCCCCAACACAGGCTTGTTGACTAGGTATTTAAACATGAAATGGTCCATATACATCTTAAAGTGTTCGCCCAACAAATAGTTCCTGAACTTCTGGAGCGTGTACACCATAGCTAAGCCTTCGCGCTCTCTCGTGGAATAAATTTTCTTTGCTTTTGACAACTTCCTACCTACAAACGCTCTAGCATGATCCAAGTCCCCTTCACCATCCTCTGTCAGTACTGCTCCCAGTGTAATACATGATGCGTCCACATGCACTTGAAATTCCTTCTTCCAATCTGGGAAGACCAGGATCGACGTGTTGACCATCTTCTCCTTAAGAACATCCAAGCTCTTCTAGCATTGTTCATTCCAACAGAACATAACATCCTTTCTTAACAATTTTTCCATCAGCACAGTAATTTGGGCATAGATCTTGATGAATTTCCTATAGTATCCCATATGCCCCAATGTTGTGCCCATTTGTTTCACACTCCTTGGTGCCTCCAAATTGATTATGACCATGATCTTAGCTGGGTCTACCATCAAGCCTTGTGTGCATATGACATGGCCCAACAAGATCCCGAAAGGGACACATAACAAACATTTCTTTAGATTGAGTGCGATATGGTACCTCTGGCATGTATATAGCATTAATCGCAGACTTGCCACATGGCACTTCACTAGTTCGAACACTGTCTAATCATTGAAGTAGACTTCAAGAAATTTATGAATAAAATCCTTGAACGTCATGATCACTACATTCGAAAAGATCGCCAACGCATTCTTCAGACCAAAAGGCATCACTGTATACTGGAAGCATACCCATTAAGCTGTGCAGGTCGTCTTACTTCTATCCTCTGATGCGATCTTGTTTGATCATACCCAGACAACCCATCAGTGGATGAATATGCTTCTTGGCTGCCAACATTATCCAAGACCTCATCGGTGAACGGGGCTGGGAAGGGATCATGCATGCAAGCATCATTCACCTTCCTGAGATCTACGCATATCCTTATTTCTTCCTTCTTCTTCTTTTCCTGAACCACTATTGGGCTTACCCAATCAGATTCTTCCATTGTTTCAATAATACCTATTAGGGCCTAAATCTACCTTAGGCTTAGAAATGTAGGTCTAGGGTAACATCAAACCATGCTTAACCTAGTAGCTAGCCCTACCAGGTCGGGAGAGGGCTCTCTCCTTGTCAATCTCAAGAAAATATAGCAAATGATGCTTGAGATAACTGATTTAAATACTAATTTTAGGCTAGGTATATGCTTAGAGGAGTTTGATTGAGTTTAATGGAGGTTTTTTGGATCAAATGTTAAAGGCAGTTTTGGGTTCGGGGAATGAACTCAATCTTGCAGAGGTTTCTGTGGGGTGAGGTAGGAAAATGCTTTAGTACTTCAGATTAGGTGTAATGGTGAGTCTTGAAACTAGTGACGAGTTGGAGAGGGCATGAATGTGTCATGATTCCTCTTCAAATAGTAGAAAACATATATAACTAATGAAACCCTAAGGTAGAGCACTGCAACATTAATGATTTCCACCTTTATAATTGATTCATTTAGTTAAGCAGAAAAGAGAGAGATAATGACACACATAAAAATATGATAACTTGAATCATTGAAGGAAAAACAATACTAAGTCACCTTGCCATAATAATCCCACAAAATGCTACAAACCCTGGTCCATTTTGTTGCCAAACTGCAGAGATGATGTACAATAGTGCTCAAAGCATTCACAAGAGTCCAACCTTTACAAATGACTAAAGAAGCATATCATATAGACCTCAAAACCACCTGTGATATCCATCAGGGGTTTAATCCATGAGAAGAGGGGTGGTTTCAACCATATCTAAATTAAGAACACAAAAATAGGTAGTCGAACAACTTGGCTCTTAAACCTAGGAAACTGATTCATTCAACTCCAAACCACCTACAACTGATGTGTCTACCTTATCAAGTCAATTTTTATCATTTTTACATCATAATACATCAATTTACATCATGTCACATCATGAATTTGACCATAATATAGAAAAAGTCAAACTAGAAGAAAACTAGGCGAAAAACAGAGTTTTTGAGCAAAATTGGCACTTTTTCATCTTGTCCGTAGCGCCACTTTTTCTGTTCATAATACCTTTTCCAAGCTGATTTTGGAAGGCTTCCGGATGTCAAAATCATGTGCATGATAGCTCGTTGGAAAGCCCAGTGAGTCTACATTCTGGAACAACTTGAATTTTTTGATTTGGAGTCCATTTACCCCTCCAAAATTGCAATATCCCAAGACTGCTTCCTATGTGGCTAAAAAGTGGCAGAGAGGGTATTTTTGAGGTATTTTTGGCCCTTTAGGTGACCCAAAACTTGTCAAAATTTCCCAGTAATCTCTGAGCATGCATAAATTTTCATAAGGAATCCAAAAATTCCAAGTTTTATTCAAATGAAGGTCCCTATCAAAAGCGAGAGCCAGGTGGTGCTATGCACCTGCCGGAAAAACCTATTTTTTCCATGAAGAATTCAAAAATGACAAAAACTTCAGGAAATTTCTTGAAATTTGGCAGGAGTGATCTATGTCAGGTGCTATGTTGGAACAATGAAGCTTTAGCCAATATTTAAAGCTTATCTTTCTCTTTCTTGCTCCTCAAAGTCTTCCTTAACTTGGCTTTTAGGCTCCTTATCCTTGTTCTACAAATTTTGTTTCGTGCCAAATAGTGATAAGCCATGTGGCGCAACATATTTTTCTCCTGATTGGCTTTCTCAAGCAGCTTCTCCAAGTGAATATTCACCTTTTCCAACACATATTCCCGGTCATTGTCCTTTTGCTCAATCAACTTGCCCTTTGCCCTCTTGGACTTTTGTCGGTTTTCTTTAATGACTTGCAGCTCCAAGAGTTCTTGTTTGTCAGTAAGCTGCTTGTTTTCTTGCTCAAGGAAGTTGATAATCCACTTAGCCCTCTCAAGGTCAAGTGATAAGGCATGGATGTTAGCTTCTTTCTCTCTAATGACATCCTTGAGGCTTGTGTTTTGGGAGATCAAATCAGTATACTCCTCTTGAATTAAAACAAAATCTCTCTCCTGACCTTCAGAAGGCCCTTCATCATGCAATGGTTGCTTCCCTTTATCCTTTACCTACTCTGATGAAGAAGAAGGAAAAGCCCCTTTCACCCTGGGTGAAGATAGCCTTTGCCTATGGTTTGATGGAGAAAATGAGACCCCTTCCACCTCAGGTGGAGATAATACTCGTTTGGCAACTGCAAATAATATCCTTGTGCCCTTTTCATAGGTGACAAATAATGGCACACCTATAGTTTGAGTCTCATGAACTTCTTGCTGATTTGAAGGCCCTCCTTCCCCTTGAAACACTGATGGGGTCACTTGAGGGCCTTTGAAAACCTCATGTGAAATGAAGGTATCCCATGAAATATTCAACAAGCTCAGCTAATGCAAAACAACAATCTTGATCAATGAAAAATGATAAATGCTATTGAACTATTGAGGAAGAGGTTTCCTTTGCACCAATGTATCCATTTTCTCAATATTTCTGCATATGAAATAGGGGAGGTTCATCATCCTCACTATAGTGAAATGCATCAATATTCTAACATGATAAGTGTACAAGCGAGAAAACCTCCCTTCACAGGTGAAATATTTGATAATAAGCTTCATTAGTGGAGCATAGGTGTCTTGTAGGTATCTGAAAGGAAAAACCCTACTGATTTGCTTTTGATAACTAGCCTTAATATAAGGCTCATAATGCTCTTTACCCACAAGCTGACCTTTGTTCCACTGTTCACCCACATTTGGAATACTTGTTGCTGCAGCTATGGTTTCAGGTGTCAAAGTGAAGGAAACACCTGCTAAGTTCACCTAGCCATTGTGAAGATGAAGGAAAAATAGCCTAGCAAGTTCATGGTGGTATTTCACCCTCTCCACCATCTCAAAAAACTGGTAGCAAGATTGATGTTTAAAGCATGTTATTGCAAGAGGGAAAGCTAGTAATTCTATGAGTGTGGTGGGCTCCTCCCGGATGTGTTTTCTTCCCTTATGTGGTTTTTTTGGTGCATGAATCTCTTGGGAGGAATCACTCACAGTTTCCTCATCCCTTTCATAAGTTGAATCTGTCTCCATATTTGCAAATGTATAGTGTAAAATGATGAGTATGAAGAGATTTTCTCAAGCATAGGTGACTACTATTTTCTTCTTTGGGATTTAATGAGTAAACTGATAATATAAGTGAAAAGGAAGGTTTTGATTCTGGATGTAGGGTTACTAGAAAATGATAGGGTTTGGGAAATGAAAACTAGGGTTTGAGGAATAGTGGGGATTAGGTGTAGGGCTTAGGGTTTGGTGATAGGGGATAAGGTGATTGTAAATGAGAGAGGGAAAGGGGAATGGAATTAGGGAAATTTATTGTAGAGGGATGGGATATGAGAAAATTATGCAAGGGAGTAAAAATAGCAAGAAAAATAAAACCCTAGATAGTTTTGCAAGACAACTATGAAGCAACTTAGGGTTTGATATTTAATCGTTCAAAACACCATCAAGGATGATAAAACCTCTTGATATGGAAAATTGGAGGATGTACTTACTTGAAAAGATGTTATTTGCAAAATTTATAGGTTTCGAAAATCGATGGGATGAGTTTTGAGCTTGGTTGATAGGTGCGCTGCGCCAACGCCCAAGTGCATAGCAACTGGTAGGTGCGTCGCACACGTTAAAAAATCTTTGTAAATCTTGCGCCTGGTGCATAGTGCCTGGGGGGTGTGCCGCACCAACGCCTAGGTGCACCGCACCAATGCTCAGGTGTGTCGCGCCAGGAAAAATCCTGAATGTTATAGACATTTTTGTGCCTTACAGCATAGAGCATGAAATGTCAATAATCTAAGGGATCCAAAGTCCCCAAACATGTTGTTCTTACCCTTAGAGGAACAAGGTCAGCAAACCACAGCACTGCAAATCAGTTCTCCACTGAAAAACACTCAAAAACAGGTCAGTTTTGGATCATTGCAGCTGCTCCACTAGGCATCTGCGCTGCATAGCAGGTACAACAAAGGCTACCTGCGTTACATAGCAAGTAGAACAAAGGCTACCTGCGTTGGGCGTACTTGGACATGTGGAGGAATCTTTTTCTCAAAGTGCCAGTGCCCAGGAAGCTTCTAAAAAGACACTTGATGATAAGATTCGCCTAATGATGAGTTAAGAGCTTCTAAAACTCCAAGTGGAAGACAGAAACTCCAAGTGAAGAACTGAAGAACAACTGGAGTTGAAGAGGACAACAAGTCACACATCAAGCTGACTTATCTTCACTCCAAAACTCTATATAATGATCTCATCCCATGGGATCTAGGAAGGCGGAATTTTGTGCAAAGAATTGTTGTTGGTTTACAGTTGTGAGCATTGGGTGATTTCTTGAGGGAGGTGAAGAAGAGATTTCTCTCCGTCGGGAAGGTGATGCTGGATTGGACCTCTCATGGTTGTATGACCGCCTGAACCTTACTTCCATATATTAATAAAGCATTTGAGGTTCTTCTATTCGCATGTGTTTCAATGGTGTATTGTCTTACTTGCGTCTTTGATTTATGCTAATCCTTGAATCGATTATGAATGCATGCCTCTTGTAGTTTCCTTTTCTTGTCTTATTTGCAGGATCTCGTGTAGCTGGGCTCGTGAAAAGACTTGGATCTGGGAGCAAGCGGCAAACGAAGGAGATTGGATCAACCATTTGCGCAAGACATCGGTAAGTGGATCTCTTCCTTCTATCTCTTGCATGTCATAAAGAAGAAACTTTAGATAGCTTTGCTTTCAGCTGTTGCTAAGGAACTGTCACCCTTAGAGTGGGTTAGGGTCATTCCGAGTTGGATACTTTCCCCCACAACAGACTGGCGACTCCGCTGGGGAGCGTGTTTGGTTGGTAGCTTGTGTTTCTTGCTATTCATTTCTTAAACAAAAGAGTACCGAATCGAACTGCATGCGAGTCCTTCAAATGCAAAGTAGAGGGCAGCTACTCTAGCCCAGTGCTGGGCCTGTTTATGATTTGAAGAGCGGATCCACAAGGACTCTTTTTAGCTCTTTGTGATAGTGTTCATCTTCCTTTAATCATCCTCTAGTGTATACTTGACTGACAGCCTCTGATTTGGCCAAAAACCGCTCGTTTTTTAGCAAACTGTGACCCGGAATCTGAGAGAGACGTGACTTGTCTCATCAGTGCAGCTGCCACAAAGGCTACCTGCACTGCAACGCAGGTCCCGAAGGGGCTACCTGCGCTGCATCTCAGATTGATAGTGCAGCACCTGCGCTGATCCAGTTTTGCCTTGTGCAACTGGGATTCCCCACTGTCTATTGCCCAGTTTTCAGTATTGTTTTTGCAGCCTGTTGTCAACCTGTATACCCAGCTGAAACCACTTCTCTTTGCCTTCATTCTGCCTCAGTTGTATGAAGAAACCGTGATTGTTCTTATTGTATTTCTTGCTGTCATTCACAGTTTCCCATAGCGAAAGTGAACTAGTCTTGCTATGACCTCTTGAATCTAGACCTGTGAGAAAGTGTCGTTGTGATTCTAAGAGTTAGTTTATTGTTGTTCATAGCTGCTTGAGCATTTGCTTTCGTTATATGGTTCGAATTTCAGTATTTCTTGTGTTGAAACGAGTGAATCTTAAGGTGTTCTTTTGATTGTTGGACAAACACTTGTTGCTTTCGCTTGAAATTGAATTCGAAATTATACAACAGCGTTCTTTTTGTAATACATCAACATTAAGGAAGAAGAAAAGAAATACTTGCATTGTGCATGTGCATTTTGACAGTTTGCATGTCGATTTAGGAAAAGTGCATCAGTGTGTGCTCTATGATTTGTTTGAAAAGATGATGTCTTTCTTTTCCTTCAGTAGTTAAGGTTTTCATAAGTTGAAAGAATTGAAAAAGCTTGCTTATCATTCTTAGACTGCATTTAGGAGTTGTATCATACATCACGTGGTGATCCGTAAAGGCAAACTGCTAAGCAAGATCAACCTAAAAAGAACTGAATTTATCTAACAACGCTTTGAAACATAACGAAACATAGTAGAGGTCTAGGTAGAGATGTGAACCGACGTCGTTAAACATAGTGACTATTGATCTCTACGAAGGTGGGTGATTCCTCCTGAGGGACGATAGCACTAATACGGACTTGTGCCCCCGCGTACCGTCGCATATATTGGGGGACCCCTATAGGAACAAAGCCTTTATCCATAGGAAGCCGTGTCGGCCGCCCTACTGATCGCGATGCAGTGAACACAGCATTCACGAAGATCGACCACTCGTACCGTAAAACGTATTCTGTGGTTTCGCGAAAGGTTTGGCACACCCTTGCCTAGAACTTTAGAGTAGTTTCTTTTCGCCTTTTTCAAACTCTATAACTGAAAAAGTCCATCCGAGCATTTGTCACTTCGGGCTCGTTAATACATCGAAGGAGACTAGAGTCATCTTTAGCTTTTTCTCGACTCTTAAAACATGAAAAAGCAAGTTGTGTCTTAAAAGCGTCTAAAATTAATTCAATTCGAAAACACATTTTACCCTGTGCATTGTTGGTTGATCAAGTAATCCGCAATCGTGGAAGAAAGTCAATCGATGAACCGTCGTTCGCGGAGGAACACGAGACAAACGTCTTTGTCCCCGGAATCGAAAACAACCCGGGCAAAGCGACCTCGTTCAACTGGTTCCAAATCTCCTGTCAAAGTTAGAACAAGTGTTCCAACGACATCTGAGGTTCCAGTTACTCCAAACATTTCTGGAAACCCTGCCCCTATTGAAGAAGTTCAACAGCCCCAAAAGGACAGTAACACTGATCCTAGTCTGAAAGCAAATACTTGTGTTACTGAATCAGGTCCATCAGTGATCGGTTCAGAGAGTCTTGCTCCTCAAACAACTGTCGTTGTCGAAACAACCCCTTCTTCGGCACCAGAGATATTCTACGGACCTGACGGTCTTCCTCTTCCACCCGGTCTGATCGCAATAGAAGAGATTGTAGAAGATCCGCAAGCAACTACTCCAACACATTTTGGAGCAGGGATCACTCTACTTCCTACTGCATCAGAAGCTAGCATATCACCCAGAGAAGTTCCTGAAGAATCACTAGGCAATCTTCTGGATAGACTAAAAATGTCTGAACAACCGTCGACATCTAGGACTGTGCCAAGTGACACAGCGACAGCAGAACTCCCTGCAGTCATTCCGACAATGTTCGCCGGTACACCATCTGTCCCTAACTCTCAACAGCCAGAGGGGGTCCCTTCGGGGGCCATGACGACAGTATGGTCTGTTCCTGTTTGTTCTCCCGGGATAATACCCAGTAACTCCTATGTTGGAACTCAACAAATCGATCCTTTCAGGAATCCATTTGGACAGCCCGGTCCTCGAGGTGTAATAAATCCTCTCGGTTCCGGACCACCACCATATGGGGGGCAATATGCTTTCTCATTACCTCCTCCGGGAGGTTACCCATACGGGAGTTCACAACCATATCCAAGTTATACTGGAATAACTACCAGTGGTTGGATACCTATGCTACCCCAGCAACCAAGAGTTGTGTATTCTATGCAACAACAGATGCCTGTAACGAACATCCCGACAACACCAGCTATTGTGACTGTGTCGCAAGTTCAAACAATACCTGTTGCATGTCAACCTCAGTTTTCTCAGGTGGTAATGCAACAACCCTTTGACCCTGCAACTCAACCACAATCTCCAACTGGCGGAGCAACACAAGCACAAGCGGGTACCCTTACCCCTAATCTTGGCCCAATGGTAAGCATAGCACAACAACCAATGGCGTCACAACCATGGTTAGTGCAGTATCAACAACCGCAGTTCCAGCAAGTGTACCAAGGTACCGAGCAGCAGATTTTTGCGAACAATGGACAACCATACTTACAGTACGGTCAAAACCAACCACTATATAGTGGAGTAGTCCATCAACCGTATCAATCATATCAACATCAATTACATTATGCTGGTATGCAAAGGCCAACTGCTTAGGCAATTCCATCATACCCTGGGTACGCTTCACCTAACTTGAGTCAGCAGCTGCCATTCGTGGTAACTCTGGAGTTACCCAATCTACATCGGTTGACAAATGATCCTATCGCCTACGCCCCTTGGTGGCCCATGATTCCTCACAAACTTCCATCGGACATTCCTAAATTCAATGGAAATCCAGGTGAAGACCCGTCGAATCATGTCATGACCTTTCATCTGTGGTGTTCATCGAACACCCTGAACGATGATTCGATAAGACTTCGCCTCTTCCAGAGGACATTGACAGGTCCGGCGGCTAAATGGTATATAGAATTGCCAAGAGCCTCTTTCGACAATTTCAGCTCCTTAGCCACGACTTTCTTAACCCATTTTCAATTACCAATCAGGTATGAAACAGGAACCGAAATACTGACCAACTTCAAACAGACGACAACTACTCACATATCTGATCATATACATGCGTGGCGTCGTCGACGTAGGATGGTAAAAACATACGTTCCTGATCAGCTATTAGCCGAATGGTTTATAAAGTCATTACTTCCAGCTATAACGGAAGATGTGGCCAAGGGGGGAGTCGTAACCGAGGAGCAAGTCATTGATCGTGCTCAATATTTAGACTTAGTATATACTCAGTCTGGCACACTCTACGAAAAAATACCTGATGCCCCCACACCTGAATTTTCAATTCCTCCCCCTCCTAAATTGAATATTGACTCTCATGCCAGAGATGGCGTGATTGGCACTGCAAGCGCGAAGTCGAAAAAGGCTTCACCTCGGAAAGCCCGTAAGACTTCAGATCAAAATGCCCATGAAGATATTCTTGCTTCGAAAGTAAATGCCATATCAGCAGATAAAGGCAAAGAAACCAATCAACCAGGAAGCAAGAAGAAGCAAAACAAAGGGAAGAAGAAGCAACAGGATGATCCGTCACCTGAAAAAACTTCTTCGAACTCTCCTGAGAAAGGGAAAAAGAAATGGTCTTGTTCGATATGTGACGAAGATCACAAGACAACAGAATGTCCATACAAAGCTGAGCTCAAGAGATTCTTTAAGAGTCCAAAGAACCCAGCTGTATTGACAGATCCTTTTCCCAAACCAGGTCAAAATATGGTTGATAGTGGAAATGCTTCCCCGTCGCAAGTGCTAATGTTATCGATCTCCAAGCAGCAAAATGATGCTTTGATTTCGACAAGGAGCAAAGATTACGGGAATCCGCAACTGTCAAATGAAAAAGGTAAAGATCAACCTAGTAGTTTGACAACAACTTCGACAGAAGCTGTCCCACCCATAATGCCAGAATTAACAATAAAACCACCTAAGGGTGTAGTACACAAGTCGACGTTTAATCCTCGTGCCAGAGCGGCGCAGCATTATAACATAGTAGAAGATTTGGCTCAATCGCCATCCGCTATGTCGACTCTAGAAGTACTACAAAATTGTCCATCCCAAAGGCAGGCATTGTTATCGGCAATAGGGGGGGTTGATCCTAAGGATTCCAATCTTGTGTCCTTTGATCACAAAGGGTATGACCCTCAGTTACCAGCTCAGCTAGCTTTCCTGATTCAAGTAAAGGCCCTCAACAAAACTGTTCACAGAACAATTATTGACGAGGGAGCATCGACATGTATTATGTCGATGAGCTGCTGGAAAATGCTAGGGTCACCAACCTTGTCGAGATCTTCGACAACACTAAAGGCTTTCGACGGTAGGACATATACCCCTTACGGTATCCTAAGTAACTTGAAAGTTGAACGAGGTGGAAAAACAGTAGAGATTGATGTTGAAGTCATAGATGGAAATCTGGATTACAACATCCTACTGGGAAGACCATGGATTTATGCCATGGCAGCTGTAGTGTCGACTTATTTTAGGAAGATCGCATTCCCGTTTGAAGGAGGGATTATGGTCGTCGACCAACAGAACTTCCTCCTTAATGGTTCACAAGTTCTGGGAAGCATTCCCATGATCCATGAGAGCGACCATTCAATTCAAGATATAGGAGTAGGCTTGTTGAAGGACCCCACGATGATGGGGACTTTCTCGCTACCAAATCATATGTACATAGGAAATGTACCATTGGTGGCTACCTGCAACATGATATCTTCCACGAAGGTCACAAAAGACAAAGTCGTCATGGATCGGGCAATGGTGTTACACCCGAGCCCAATCGAAATATTGTAGCAATCAATGTTTCAGGCATGGGAGGCGAGCCCAAATCAATGCTCGTCAAGCGTGTGGGTAGATAGGTCAGGAGAATATGGAACCCCTTTGGATCCTTGGTCACGAGTGCATGCAAGTGATGAAGGAATCTTGCAGTCAATGATGATTGAGGGGGCACCATGGGATGATAACCATCATCGTTCCCTTCCAAAGGAAGATACTCAAGGCGACCTGTATCACCCTTTAGTATTTGAATTCCTAACAAATACTGTAAATACGGTGGATTCCGAGAGAAACCTATCCAATATAGAAGAGACTATAGCCATAAATATCTCGACCAAAACAGACATTGTAGAGAATATTTATGTCGGCAAAGGTTGTTCCCCTTCAGAACAAGAAATATATAAAGCTCTTTTTCGCGAATTTAGAGATGTCTTTGCTTGGTCATATGATGAAATGCCAGGCATTGACTCGAGTATCGTTGAACATGAAATTAAAATGTATCCTGATGTCAAACCAGTAAGACAACGGCTTCGGCAGGTACACCCCAAGAAAGCCGTTGCTATTAAGGCAGAAGTTGAAAAACTCCTCCATGCTGGTTTCATCTACCCGGTTCCTCTAACCGATTGGGTATCAAATATTGTCCCAGTTATGAAAAAACAAGGAACAATACGAGTGTGCATCGATTATAGGGATGTAAATCAAGCGTGTCCAAAGGACAACTACCCTACACCCTTCATCGACCAGATAATTGATGAATGCGCCGGATGTGAAATCTTTTCGTTTATGGACGGATTTTCTGGGTATAATCAAATTAATATCCGCCCACAGGACCAGTCAAAGACTGCATTTATTTGTCCGTGGGGCACATTCGCTTATCGAAAATTACCCTTTGGTTTAAAGAACGTAGGGGCGACATTTCAAAGAGCAATGAATTATGCTTTCCATGACATCAAGAACATCGTTCAACCTTATCTCGACGATCTTCCGGCTCATTCGCAAAAGCGGACTGATCATCCGCATCATTTAAGAGCGATATTTCTACGTTGCCGACACTACAAGATAAGACTCAATCCGCACAAATGTGTGTTTTGCGTCGGTTCTGGTCGTTTACTTGGCTTTATAGTCTCCAAGGATGGGATTCGTCTCGACCCCTGCAAGGTGCAGGCAATCATTAATTTGCCTCCACCTTCGAACTTGCTTCAGATTCAGAAACTCCAAGGGAAAGAAAACTTTCTGAGGAGGTTCATTCCAAATTACGCAGAACTTGCTAAAGGTTATACCCGTCTCCTGAAAAAGGATGTACCTTTCATCTGGGACCAAGTTGCACAAGCTTCCTTTGATGCTTTGAAAGAAGCGCTAGTCAAAGCATCATTAATGTACGCCCCAGACTATCTAAGGGATTTTAACCTGTATCTGGCTGCAGCAGATACGACCATTGCAATGGTTTTAGTTCAAGAAGTCGATGGAATTGAACACCCTATATATTATTTAAGTAAAAACTTAAATGATACGGAAAGTAGATATTCTCATGTTGAAAAGCTGGCATTAGCAGCTGTTCAAGCGATTCAAAGATTTCGACATTATGTCCTCTTTAGGAAGACCACCGTATTGTCAGATTGCAACCCCATGACTTATATACTGTCGCGACAGTTGCTTGGGGGCAAATATTCAAAGTGGATAGCTATCCTTCAAGAGTTTGATCAGGAATTTGTGAAATCCAAATCAAAGAAAGCTTTAGTTTTCGCAGAATTATTATGCGATCTCCCGTCATCGTACAACGATGAAACGTCCAAAGAATCGATCGTGGACGAAAGTTTGTTTCTGATATCAGCAAGTGATGAGTGGTATGGAGATATAATAGTTTATCTCCAAACCCAAAAGTTTCGGCCAGACACCTCTCACTCAGAACGAAAACGCATTCGATACCAAGAAAAAGACTACATGATCGTCGGTGATACGCTTTACCGTCGTGGTGTCGATACGGTCCTGAGAAGGTGTCTAACCCATGAGGAAGCCGAAAAAGCCCTAAATGAATGTCATTCAGGCACCTGTGGAGGGCATCAATCTGGATATGCTACAGCACAAAGAATCTTACGAGCAGGATACTTCTGGCCAACCATGTTCAAAGATTGCATAACCGCAGTTAGAAGTTGCCATGCATGTCAGATTTTTGATAGCAAAAACAAAAGACCCCCCGCTCCTTTACAGCCAATAATAGCTGTGGGGCCTTTCGCCAAATGGGGCATCGATTTCATGCAATGTAACCCCACCTCGACCGGGGGGCATGGGTATATTATAGTCGCGGTTGACTATTTTACCAAATGGGCCGAGGCGATGCCTACATTGGATAACACTGGTGAAACAACAGCCCTATTCTTTTTTAATCATGTGGTCGCTAGATTCGACGTGCCACAGGCCATAGTGACAGATCATGGATCGCATTTTCGCAATCACATGATGGTTGAATTAACTGCCAAACTAGGATTGTCTCACGACAGCTCTACTTCGTACTATCCGCAAGCTAACGGACAAGTTGAAGCGATCAACAAGGTCCTGAAGCGCATGCTGCAAAGGATGGTGGGGGTTCACAAAAGATGATGGCATTTGATCCTTCACTCGGCTTTGTGGGCCTACCGAACATCGGTAAGGAATGCCACTGGGTTCACACCGTTTCAACTGGTGTATGGCCTGGAGGCGATCCTACCAATCCAGTGTGAAATTTCGTCCCTTAAACTCGCAATTGATCTCCTCCCCGGAACCTCAGAAGAAGAAGTTCGTTTCTTAGAGTTAATCCAGTTGGATGAAACCCGTCGTGATGCCGCTTTGGCTAACGAAGCCCATAAGAAACAAGTCAAGGCGCAGTTCGACAAAAATGTCAAACCTCGTGTCTTCTCAGAAGGGGATTTGGTCTTGCTTTATGACCAAGAATCCGATAAATTGGGAGCTGGGAAATTCAAGTCCTTATGGATGGGTCCTTATATTGTTAAAAGTGTATTAGAAAAAGGTGCCTACGAGTTGGTAGATTATGACGGAGTTCCACTGGCGCAACCCCGCAACGGGTTGTACCTTAAGCATTACTATGCCTAATAGTAACCTGTATGCTTTTGTTACATTTTTGTTTTCGCTAAAGCGTTTGTTCCGGTTTAAGTAATCCGCTTTTTACACTTATTGCAAATGTCAAATCCATTGGAACCATGGGTTGGATATGCTGATGGAGCGAGTCGTAGTTCGAGGAACCTATCCTCTGCAGCATGGGCCATTTTTAACCCAAGCGGCGAGTTAGTGAGTTTCAGGGGGGTATGTATTGGTCAATCAACAAATAATATCGCTGAGTATAGCGCGTTGATAGAGCTCCTCTCTGATGCCATCACCCATGGCATATGCCGGCTAGTCGTCAGGCTAGACTCACAGCTCGTGGTACTACAGCTCAATGGTACCTACTCTGTCCAAAATCTAGCTATTTATCGCAAGTTCCTAAGAGTTAAAATCTTGGAAAGACAGTTTGATTTTATCCAATATCAACACATTTCCAGAAACTTAAACACATTAACCGACTCATTAGCAAACTATGTGTTAGATAGACATCTGCAAAATTGATAAAAAGAGAAGCATCATCGATGTTTCATACATGGATCACATAAAAACTGGAATAAACCCCGAAAATCAAAAATATACACAACTGTTTACGGTTTACATGTAATGTTCTGTAACCAAGACAAAATCGGTCATATGACCCCAAAACTCAAAAATGGCTGGGGGGCACCCTAACCTAGTGATGCTCATGATAACATGCCACGGCCTGTGCAATCATGCGCAGAAGACAAGACCATCGTTTGGGAACACCAACAGTATGTCGCTGCAATCGTAGAGGCAACTCGTCGATCCGTACGTCCGGAATCCCAAGGGTAAGACCCTCGACATGTTCCTGCACAGCTGTAAGAGTCTCGGCCAAGTCAAGGTCACGGAGAATAGCTCTCCCAGGAGCCTCCCCTGCGGGGGCAGCGGCCGGAGCTCTCGGACGAACTGCTGGACGGACAGGGCCCACATCTGCATGCACACATGAGTTTGATTAGAGTCTTGATAGAGTAAAGCACAAAGACATTATAAATAAAAACAGTAAACAGTGATAAGGTCAAAATATTTACCAAGATCACCCCACTGCTCGCCATCCGGTAGTACCAAATCCGGATCACCTCAGAAGTCCATGCAAATATATGGATACTCGGAAAAAGCCATATCCTGCTGCTCAAACCACCTAAAGAAGGCATCAGTAAAAGTAATCTTAGATTGACCCGCATGTCTAGCCATGTCGTCAACCCACCTCTGCATGCGTGGCTCAGTGGGAGAGGGCAAGTCGAGAACAATGTACTGAGGTTGCATCAGGGGTATCTTCTCCAAAGCGAAGGCAGTCAAAACTGAACCAAAGCCAAAATTCTTCAGTCTCCTGTCCTTTACTTTGGTCAACTGGTTTTTCATCTGAACCAGTACTGCATCACACCAGTTAAAAACTTTCGGCTGAAGACACTCCAGGGCGTGCTGCACATATGACCTGTTGGCAACATGAGGGGATGCACTACCGGCCATCCTACAAATCGTGTACAGAATAGACCTGAGAGACCTGTCAGTGACATCACAGATAGAAATCTTGCCGTCTCTGCTCGGCTGAGATCCCTCCCTGCAATACTGACGGATATAATCTTTCACGGAATCACTCCCTCGGGCTGAACCGGACAAGGAAATGGGGGCACCCCGCCTTGACAACCCAGTCAAGAAGTAAATGTCCACTATGGTCAAAGGGATGGACTTGCCCCTAATCTGGAACGCTTGGTTAACAGGATCCCAAGCATCAAGCAGGTACTGCAGTAAACGTATCTATGCCCTCATGCTAGATATCCGAAAGAATTTTAGCAAGCCACAGTTCCGCAACGCGCTCATGGTAACAGGATCATGGAGGGCAATCATGTCCTCCTCTTCATGCTCTCGTTCTCGCCACGTAAGAGTCATTCTGCTCCAATAAACTCTGCAAAACAAACAAGAGGAGGAGTAAGATCCCTGACTCAGTAAAGAAAATGGCAAAAATCTCATGAAAAATTGTGCAACCAAGATGTTTTCTGCGCCCAACGCAGGTAGGGAAGGGTCTCACCTGCGTTGGGGCACAAACTGCCTTTGAAAATGAGAACCCCAATGCAGGTTTCGATATAGGGAACCTGCGCTGATGGCAGAGCGCCCTAGAGAAACCCCAGGGGCTCATGGGGGCAGGAAAACAAGCATAAAACTGAGAAATAAGACCATGAAAAGATAGAGTTAGGGTTTAGCTCCTACCTGGTGGAAACGGCGCTGAAAATCGTCCACAGAATCTCCCGAAATCAGCTGGTGAAAAATCAAGAGGAAGAGGCACCTCCAAAGCTCGAACAAACCAAATGCACACGAAATGGCAAAATGAGAGGTAAAAACATCTTTTAAATTGCTTTTTACGTAATTCAAAGTGGAATATTAGTATTTTTACTTCATGTTATCCGTTTCTAACGAAGTTTGTTGCAGCAATTGATGATACAGTACTATCTTTGAAAAAGAAAAAGCTAGTCATGGTAAAATATGAATTTGATCTTATCAAATGAGCAGTTTTGGCAAAGTTCATGCTCGTTAAAAAATAAACGCAAAACCGAGCAGTTTTCGCAAGAGTTCATGCTCGTTAAAAAATAAACACACATGTGAGCAGGCTTCCCCCCAGTGTTCAAGCTCATTCAGAAAAAATGAACCGGTAAATAACCATTTGAGACCGTAAATTCATTAGCCATAAAAGCCTTGGTCGTGTTTGTGCACCGTCACCTCCACTTTTCCTTTGGCCGATCATTCACATCCACTTGATTGTTTACCTATTTTGAGGAACAGCTGCGAAGAGTGATCCCATTTAGCCATCCTTGTAATACTGCCGTGATTGGAAAATTCCAACCTGTACCTGGAATCTGCTGCTATCCCTGTTTATCACTCGTTCCTCAAAATACGAGTCTTCTTTGAGCTCTTTTCACTGACTCGTAAAAAATGAAAAGTTTGCCGAGTTCTGGCCTTCCAGCTCGTTAAAAGGACCGGAAGAGCTATCCCTCCTCTAGATTTTAATCTTTTTTGGACCTGAGGGATTATTTCACAAAAAGATCGAGCACTTGTCTGGTTCGGCTCGATAAAGATATCGAACATTCATCCCTTCTGTATTGTTTTATACTTTTTCGGACTTAAGGGATTAGATGACGAAAAAGGACCCCTGGAGTCTACTTTATGTACCCTTTTCAGACTCTCTAAAAATGAAAAGGACTGAGTTGTCTTTGTCACTGGGCTCGTTAAAAATGTTAGATAGCGACAAACTTGTCTTTAGACAAGAACGAGTTTCCCTATCGCTAGGCTCGTTAAAACATAGCGATGGGCTTGCCTGAAGGGCAGGTTATAGATCAAGCATATGTTATCCTCCTCAAGCTTGACAAAAATAAAGAGGTACTGGTCAGAAATGACTGGGGAAAAATTGGGAAGAACCTCAAAGCTTAATGGTAGCAAGTCGCTCTTGAACATGACACTTTTGGCCTCCGTAAATATCAGGTTGGGTTATTATCATTCACCGGTCCCTTCACCATGGTCTCGCCATACCATCCATACATGGGGTAATGCTACCGATCCATCACATCAGTGTCGTTATATGTTCAAGAGATGTCATTCAGAAAGTGTCAACCGGGTCCCATCCACTACCATACATCATCTTTCATCCTTCCATGACCGCCACCCTGAATCATATTTCACAGATCGTTTTCACCATCATCACTAGCTCCGTTCCGTGTCACTGATGTGGGATTCATTAAGGCCCTCCTTTGACGGATCACTTCTTGTCGACATCAGCTCATTATCCAAGAAGTTGATCTAGGAACACCCCCTCAGTACTTTGAAGCTTGCATGCCTCAATGGCAAGTTTCTCACTTCCGGCGATAGGTATACATTAATGACCCTCGACCGGGAGACTTTGCGTGGTGTTCGACGTCAGATCCTATATTCACGCCACGTGAATTGTGCTGCAGTACCTTGAGGGTCATCATCATTATCGGTGATTCCTCTCGCGCTTGTTAACAGTTTACATTATTGACTGGTAATCAAGCGATGTCTTTCCATGTTCGACTTCAAGAAATTCTCACATGGATCGACTTGTACTAGAGTGAAGATCGGACAAGTTTGAAGACCCCGGATCTAGTTTCATCCATCCGGGCTGCGATATATATTCAGGAGATAAAAACATAGACATGTGCAGCAGATGAGCATCCTACTAAAAGGATGATAATTAAAAGCAGAGAATTATCCATCTCTTATCAGACGATTGTCTGTTTATGTACGGCAAATGTATTTATAAAGCTGATCATGGGAAATGCCCGCATCAGCTAGATCATGAAAAGAAAATATGAAAAGATAATGTATTGTATTGTATTTTGTTACAGGTCACCTCCCGGCGATTGAATGAACTTCAGATCCTCCTAATAAAGCATTTCACCCGATAAACGACCTCATACTTTAGGGGGCAACTGTTATAGACATTTTTGCGCCTTACAGCATAGAGCATGAAATGTCAATAATCTAAGGGATCCAAAGTCCCTAAACATGTTGTTCTTACCCTTAGAGGAACAAGGTCAGCAAACCACAGCACTGCAAATCAGTTCTCCACTGAAAAACACTCAAAAACAGGTCAGTTTTGGATCATTGCAGCTGCTCCACTAGGCATCTGCGCTGCATAGCAGGTACAACAAAGGCTACCTGCGTTGCATAGCAAGTAGAACAAAGGCTACCTGCGTTGGGCGTACTTGGACATGTGGAGGAATCTTTTTCTCAAAGTGCCAGTGCCCAGGAAGCTTCTAAAAAGACACTTGATGATAAGATTCGCCTAATGATGAGTTAAGAGCTTCTAAAACTCCAAGTGGAAGACAGAAACTCTGAGTGAAGAACTGAAGAACAACTGGAGTTGAAGAGGACAACAAGTCACACATCAAGCTGACTTATCTTCACTCCAAAACTCTATATAAGGATCTCATCCCATGGGATCTAGGAAGGCGGAACTTTGTGCAAAGAATTGCTGTTGGTTTACAGTTGTGAGCATTGGGTGATTGCTTGAGGGAGGTGAAGAAGAGATTTCTCTCCGTCGGGAAGGTGATGCTGGATTGGACCTCTCATGGTTGTATCACCGCCTGAACCTTACTTCCATATATCAATAAAGCATTGGAGGTTCTTCTATTCGCATGTGTTTCAATGGTGTATTGTCTTACTTGCGTCTTTGATTTATGCTAATCCTTGAATCGATTATGAATGCATGCCTCTTGTAGTTTCCTTTTCTTGTCTTATTTGCAGGATCTTGTGTAGCTGGGCCCGTGAAAAGACTTGGATCTGGGAGCAAGCGGCAAACGAAGGAGATTGGATCGACCATTTGCGCAAGACACCGGTAAGTGGATCTCTTCCTTCTATCTCTTTCATGTCATAAAGAAGAAACTTTAGATAGCTTTGCTTTCAGCTGTTGCTAAGGAACTGTCACCCTTAGAGTGGGTTAGGGTCATTCCGAGTTGGATACTTTCCCCCACAACACTGAAGTTTGCTGCAACTTTCCCTCGACAATTGTGCTGGTCCTCCACAATTGTAACAAATAAGCTTCCCTCGACCTCTAACAGGTCCTCCTCCACCTCGGCCTCGGCCACACCCCTGATACTCACCTTGTTCTCCTCCAGCGCCTTGGTCCGGAGGCCACATTTCTGCCTACACCCTGTATGCAGGTGTCCTATCCATCATTAATTCATAACTACAACAATTGCACTCATCATGACCTACTAATTGACAGAAATTGCATAAGATCTATTTTGGTGTCTATACAAATTTCTGCAGTAAATGGCAATTGTCAGTCACATGTTTCCCAGCTACTTGGCATATAGCACACCATAGTGTGGGCCCTGTACTTGGCCCTATTGTAGCCCCCGGACTTAAAGGCATTGGTCCCCCTACTGCAACATAATTCACAAAGACTGGATAGTGATCGTTGTCATGCCCTTGACCTTTGCATTTTAGGCACCAGACTTCTTTGTGTGCCTCTAGCCAAGTTGTTCTAGATTTCTTCATGCTTTGCATTTCAAGGAAAAGGTTTTGCAACTACGTGTGAATCTTCTGAACCCCCAGATTAGCATCCTGCATTGGTGTATCATGCAGTCTCATTGCGATTTCTAGAGCTTCCACTTGGGTCTCGATCTTCTGTTGTGATAGCAAAACCCTTAGGTGAGGTAGGAGTGAGGCCACAAACCATTAGTAGTGCTGCCCATCAATAAGGTTCATGTTGGCTTCATAGATTGTACACTTCAATATTTGATACAGATCCTAGGGCATATCTCCAGGCTTCATCATGATCTCCTTGAATCCCACAATGGATTGCACTTGAGACTTAGGTCTACTGAATTCCCTATTCAGCACAATCTCGATATCTACCAACGCAGATGTCGGGTTATCAGTACTGTACTTAATGTACCACGTTAGTGTGCGGTCCTGCAAAGCACTAACCAACATTTATTTCTTCATTTGATCATCCATGATACCTTGAGCTTCCCATACAGCCTTCGTGATGAACCAAAACTAGTTTGGATCTTCATTTCCTATGCCCTTGAACGCAGGTAGCTTTACGGAGTTCGCCATGTTGAACAGTGGTGGAGGTGGCGGCCATGTGGATGATGGGGTAAGAAATGGAGGTGAGGATGGAGGTGATGTGAATGGATGGGATGAGGATGGAGGTGGTGTAGGTATTCATGGGAATCGTTTTCCTATCAAGTCAATAACGCTCAGTGAAGAAGCCTGTGTTACTCCTTCATCGTCACATAGAGGAGGCTCAATTAGCGGGCTATATTTTAGGATATTTCTTCCTCTGTCCCTGAAAGACCTTCCACTTCACGTATCTCCAAACATCAAGGTAACTGCATGACCCACTTTTCACACAAGAGCATCTTAATCCAAGTATTT
This sequence comes from Pinus tabuliformis, assembly GCA_031772625.1. Classification (NCBI taxonomy): domain Eukaryota; kingdom Viridiplantae; phylum Streptophyta; class Pinopsida; order Pinales; family Pinaceae; genus Pinus; species Pinus tabuliformis. Next base: position 916,222,291 of record CM062819.1, read on the forward strand.
ATTGATTTCAAATACTTACCTCATGCCCCCTTTAAGAACCGACGCTCTGCTTTGCTGTAACTGAACGAAGTATAAACCGCGAACTCCATCACAAACCCTCCTATGATACTACCGAGCCCATGATTGACAACGTGGGAGATCTTATATTCAGAGGCTTCTAGTTTTCGCACTAACTCTGGGGTCCAGACAATCAGACCGTCAAGCCTCCACCTCCCTTAGTCATCTGCCAACCTCGCGATCCACTCGTATAATTCAACCGAGAAGGAGAAAAAGAAGATTTTGTGTATCTCTATGTACAAATATCTGTCCAACCACTATTATTTCTTCAATCACAGATTCCTGTTTTCTTGCACTGTGAGTTTGTGGATCTTTCTATCCAACCAGTCTTCAATCTCCTTCTTATTTGGATTCCAGTGATGCGACATCAGACATCTCATTATCCAGATCTCAGTCTTGGCAACAAAACCATTTTTTGGCTTGATGGGCCCTGACCCGGGTTCAACGTTAGTCAGCTAAGTAAATCCCTACACTACTGGCCCTTTCGGCACTAGCCCGTGGAGCGCAGACTGAAGTATCGCCTGAAGTAGTATGGGGGGTTGCAGGAACCAAGTTTCTGCACCTTGAGATGGTTGTGATGTTGATTTTACACCTTAAATCTGCCTTCACGCAGATCTATAAGCCTTTAGGGCTTATCGATGTACTTCTTTATTAGTCATTTAGAACCTCCGTGAAGGTCTGCGATCATCCTTCGCGTAACCCTAATAAGAAATATCAGCACTTACAGGCCTCTGTAGCTACTTTGTTGTATAGTTCCCCAGATTATCTTAAGTGTTTTCAAATTCTATCGTGTAATTAAGATTATCTTTGCGTAAACATATATCTCTACTTGTGTTCATATAATAGAGGAAACCATATAGATTCGTGCATCAATTTAGAAATAAAACATAAACCCAAGGCTTAACATAACATAATCGCATGCAATTGACAGAAGTAAAATACACAGTAATTTCATAATACTCTTCTTTATTGATGATCCAGATTTCTAGTGCAGATTCTGACTACCCTTTGCACACAGTTGTAGGGTTACATGCACTCAACTGCAGACTTCTACCCTAAGCCTCTCCGCACTTAGCTGCAAATCCTACTTCATACGCTACGACTCTCGTTCTTAGCTCTTTACAGACTCATCAATGACTCTATTCTTATATTGAACTAAACTATCTTAGACTCCTCTAAGACCTCCTTTTTATACAATCCCATGGTCCACGGACCAAGGGTGGATTTCATCAAGTCAACACAACCTATCTAAACTAAGGGTGGAAACCCTTTTTTACTCTTGATATCTTCAAGCTTCATGATCACAAAATGTGGAGACTTTACATTTCTTTATACAAAATTTGGGCTTTCTGCAGCAAGAATTGGGCTTTTAACCCTAAAATTGACCCCAAGGGACTTGCTCCCAACAATAGTTGACACCGGTTCTTTTGTAAGAATTTCAACTATAGCTCCTTCTTCTTCAATTAATTCTTACTCAACCCTCATTGGCATCATAGTCACGATCTCCTCTTCTTCTAATCCAAAAGATTATTGCCATGTTACAGGGGTCTGTAACAGGGAATGCACCACCAACAACCTGACAAATCCATGATTTTTGAGGACTACCAATACTTGGTGAACCTAGCGCACAGACCATGCCATTAATTGAATATTACTCCACAAGAAAAATTGAATATCTAGATAATGAAATTGACGAAACCAGAGACATTCAAGAAGCTTAAAATGCTACTTAAATAGAGTATAAATTCAACCTTCACAAGTAATGTATCACATGACTAAGTACATAGCCTTGGCCAATGGATGTGGTAGTGATTTTCGGTCATACCCTCTCCCCTTTTGAGCCACGGTTTCTCCTGCCTGAAAGAACAATTCCAGAAATTCTGGCAAGGGCGTTTTCTGAGCAAACCATTTATGTCCTCCTTGCAGAAATACGCTAATAGTTGAGATAATTTCCTTTGTTACAGGAATATCCAACCTGAGGAATTTCTAATAATTCCCTGCCGAGTTCAATGCAAACTCAACCTTTATGCCTTCATCAAATCCCTACAACCTTTAAAAGTAGATGTGCCATTCGGCATCCTAAAATACCTTCCATACAACTGGGTGACGACGAACCTACACTGTATCTTTCGACTTATGCCTCACAACGTGACCACCCACTCTACAAGTTGCTTTATAGCAACACTCGGAGTAGTTGCAAGCCATTGAGTGGGGTTTGTCAGCCGATACAACTACAGTGGCAGGGATAACAATGAATGAGGTAACAGGGAAATCTGGACAAAGACAATGGGAAAAACGACGGTAAATTCATAATAATTATAGTAATTAATCTGATGCATTGGAAAATATCACAAATTAATGTTTTCCTCAATGATTCAGATTTCAATGTGGGTGGATAAATGTGTGGGCTATGGTGGGGATTATGAATTGATGTCGTAATGTTCGTGGGATGTATGAGTTGACACGAGGTTTAATAACAATGATATTATGTCTTCATTTTTATTAAATATGATACCTTTTCTATTAGATGCGATGCCTCCCCCCAACTAAGGTATGACCTTCCTCGGTCATGGTTTTTCATGCCATAAGTGAAATACCAATCAAATCAATGGAGTCAGTCGGAGATGTACCTGGTGACTTAACTTAGCGGAGTATCCACATGGGTGGAGTAACAACTCCTGTAGAGTAACAACACCGATGGAGTATCAACACTGATGGAGTAAAAGCATCAGTGGAGTAAGAGCATCATCGGAGTAACAACATCGATGGAGTAACAACATTGACCAAGTAACAACGCTGGCAGAGTAACAACACTAGTGGAGTAACAACATCGATGAAGTACCAACACTAATGGAGTACACATAGAATATCAACAACATTTTATTATATATATATATATATATATGTATGTATGTATGTATGTATGTATGTATGTATGTATGTATGTATGTATGTATGTATGTATGTATGTATGTATGTATGTATATACATATATATACATATTTTAATACCTCATAGGTGCGAAGGAAGATTTTTCTACACAAACAATTTCAAAACCAAAGTTATGAGAGAAATGCTGAAGAAAAGAGCCCCTAGACGCTGGATGGTGATACAATCAGAGGTGATGTCCATTTACAAGCAGAGGAGTATGTGCCTCATCAATTGTTACAAGTTTGACAATCCCAGTATTAAATAATGTGTCAACTTCATACTGTCCCATCCACCTAGAGCAGAGCTTTCCTTTGAAGTCTTTGAACCGAGAGTCACAGAGTAATGCCCAATCTCCCTTTTAAAACACCTTTTTCTTGATAACTTTATCATGCCACCTAGTCTACTACTACTAAATTGCAGCAGTATTCTATAAAACCATCAAATGAATTTCATCTAACTCATTTAGTTTTTCCACTCGATGTTTGTCAAATGTGAAAGATCCAAACCTACTTCAAGAGCTATCCTGAGTGTCTTAATTTCAAATTCCACCAAAAAAAAGTAGATTTCCCATTCAAAAGCTCATATGGTGAAAATGTTGTTGTATTTTGCCATGTCATTCTATACGCCTAGAGTGCACAGCAATTTTTTTGGCCTATTTTCGACGATAGTTCTCTACAGTCTTTGTGAGGATATTCTCTAGTACCTTATTTGTGCTCTCGACTTGCCCATTCATCTGGGGATGATATGGCGAAGTAACCCTATTCTTGATTCCATACCTTTTCATGAGCGTTACTATTAGATGTGATGTGAATTGTGCCCCTCCATCTGAAATTATCTCTCTAAGAGCTCCATATCGTGAAAGGATTTTTTCGAATAAAAAGTCTGATACAACCTGTTCATTAGCCTTCGCAACAACTTTTGCCTCTACCCATTTTGTCACATAGTTTGTGCAAAGAATAATATAAAAAAATTATATGAAGGATTGAACAACCTAATGAAATCAATATCCCATTTTTGAAAGGGTTTAAGAGCTAATTGAGGCTGTAATGACATCTCATTTTACCATCTAGGCTGACCCGTTCATTGGCAGCTATCACACCCTCAAATGTATTTTCTAGCATCACGAAAAATAGAGGGCCAATAATACCCCATCTGCAACACCTTATGACCTATCCTCTTGTCTACAAAATTCCCTCCACAAGGGCCATCATTGGTAGCTTTCAGAATGTCATATATGTAATATTCACATACACCTCACCGGATTTGCTGATCAGGTGTTGTATAAAAGAGGTATCCCTCTATCTATGAGTAACGGGCACTATGATGGATGATTTTTTGTTGTTTAATATACGAGAAATGATGAGGTACTTTTCCTATAATAAGGTAGTTAGAAATATATGCATACCACGGGGTGTGAGTAGAAATTGCAAAAATATGTTCATCCAGAAAACTATCCTCTATAGGTGTATCTTCATCATTAGTATTAAGCCTGGACAGGAAATCTCCTACCACATTACCTTTTCCTAGTTTATCTACAATGGTAGTATCAAATTCTTGCATCAATAATAAAGGTCTTGTAACTAGCTGATTGCTGCACGATCAATTCGCACGAAAGTGGGATACCCTGTAATATAATGCTGAAATTTATTAATAGCATAAATAATAGCCAAAAACTCTTTTTTAGTTACCGTATAGTTAAGTTCAACAGGAGTTAAGTTCTTGTTGACATAGTAAATCACATACGACTTCTTGTCCTCCTATTGCCCCAATACTTCCCCTACAATTATATGAGAAGCATTTGTAGAGATATGAAATGGGAGTTTCCAGTCAAGACCACATAATAGCAGAGGTTTACTAACTAGTTCTTTGAATTCCGAGAAATTTTCTTCATATGCATCTGTCCACACAAACTCTGCATCTTTAGGTAATAGTTGGAACATTGGAAATGTTATTTTAGGAAAAATCTCTATAACATGCTTATAATAGCCAGCATAACCAATAAAGCTACGTACCGCCATTGATGTACGAAAATTTAAGATTACCTCAACTTTGGCAGGATCAATTTGTATTCCTGCAGCTAAAAGCAGGTGGCTCAAAGCTATTCCTTCCTCAATCATCATATGAAATTTAATCGTACGAAGAGAAACATGTGTCTTTTTGCATTGTTTAATTACTTTCTCTAAGTTCTCGAAACCTTCATTGAAAGAATCTCCATATGGGGTAAAATTAGCCATATAGATTTCAACATTGAAAGGTAGCAAGTGCATTATAGAGGCCAAATGGAAGGACTCGGTATGTGAAAGTTCCCCAAGAGCAAGTAAAAGTAGTTTATTCCTAATCCTCGGGAACTATCTTGATCTAGTTATATCCACTAAATCCATCTAGAAAGGAGAAGAACTTCTACTCGGCTAATGCATCAAGGACCTGGTCAATAAAAGGTAACGGAAAGTGGTATTTTTAAGTTTCTTTATTCAGTTCCCTGTAATCAACACAGATCTACCACTTTCCATTTTTCTTTGGAAAAATGACTAGTGGGGATACCCATTGACTGCCTGAGATTGGATAAATAAACCCGACATCTAGTAGCTTCTACAGGTCTTCTTTGACAATGTTCTTGAAATAAGGATTCATCCTTCTTTGTGGTTGTCTAACAGGTTGAAATTCATCTTTTATGTATATGTGATGGGTGCATAGATCAAGAGGGATCCCCTTCATATCTGTATATACCCAAGCCAAAGCTTCCTTTGGATCCTGAAGGACTTTCGACAATTGTTCAGCTTGGGAAGGTGAGATATTAGGATTAACATTTAGCTTTTTCCCTCGATCGATTTCTACTGGAATACTATTATGGGGTACAATGACAAGAACATTTTCAAATTTGGTTTCTCATTCTTTCCTAAGTGGTGCACCTCATAACAGATTCTAATATCTCACGGGTTGGATCAGAAACAAAGTTGGAACTACTGATAAATGTGCTAATATAATCATCTTTCATTTCATCCTTAAAGCAAAGCGCTTCACCAATAGTAAGAATCAGCCTAATGTCTTCATTTCCTAGTTCAGGCTCATCCGAGTGTGGAAGTTTATGTGCTAAGATATACCTTGGTTTTATTGATCGACTTGGTTCTGCCGGTGGGTAAAGAACAAGCTTCCTTATATTTTCCCCATTGGATATCATCATATTTCCCAATTTCTTGGCATTATGATGCATGTGTTTTACTTGATGGCAACCCACTTGTAGAAGAACAACCCACTTATCAGATGTGACAGAATACATGCGATGCAGGAATCAATTTAGATGTAATGAGTAATGACAACTCGTTAAGATGACAGTTCTCAGTATGGTAAGTTAGCTTTGCCATCAAGTCCAAAGGGGGAGATTGTTGGCATTATGATACAAGTGTTGTCCTTGATGGAAAATCACATAGATGATAGATCATAGTACAGTAGGTCAGTAGCAAATAATTGACGATCAGACTACAAAGAATGAAGAAAGAAAAGTATATAAGCAGGTTCACTATATACCAAGTCGCATATATATGCAAGCTCACTATATACCAAGTAGTGTATACACGCAAGTTAGCTATATACAAAGGCACGTATACACGCGGGATTGTTGATCAAAAGTCGCATATGCGTATGCACGCACTTTCATGCATGGAAAAGCATGTACATGTGGGAAAGCTTATTTTTGGGTCCGTGGTATTTAGACCTATGGTTTTGGACCTTGGTATTGCATCTGAAGTGTTGAACCTAGTTATTGGGTCCCTAGTATTAGTTCTAAATGGTTTTGGACAATGGTATTGAGTAAGGCCTAAGACTATAAAAGGAGAAGAAGATCATTAGGCAAAGGAATGAAGAAAGTCTTGAATATATGACGAAGTATGAGATCTAGTATGCAGGTTATGGGTTCATGATGCTTTGCTTGATTTGAGCTAAGGAGGAATCTTAGCGGTTGATGGAGAACAAGATCTAAGGATAGATCGGGATCTAATGGCATGGAATGAATCATCTCTATATAGTTTGATCATGTTTATTCTAGATTTGCATACAGATGCATGTAATGTTCTGATCTAGGTATAACTTAAGTTTGAAATCACTACAACTCATGAATGAATATTTACAGATGTATATGCTGGTTGACTTTGACAAAAGCGCATACATATGCAGGTTATATATGTCTAAGTAGTGTATACCGTATACACTATGGTTTTTGAAGTTACAGGTGGTTTTGGTAGTTGATGCAAAATCTGAGTTCTAGTGATTGTTTACTGGTGTCAGTATTCTGCATATTCAGATTGGTTGATTATGTTTAGCTTAAGTGTGGATGGATGACATCTATAATGGATCAGGATCATAATGACTTATCTTTATGTGATCTGATGGACTAGATCTGGTTGCTAACATAAATATTATCCTTGTATATGTAATGATCTGGTTATGTCTGAAGTCAGGAAGTGCAGCAAAGACATAAGTAAGTAATTAATGACATATACGCTGGTTCGCTTTGGTGAAGTTGTGCATACACACTGGTTCAACTCTACCAAGTAGCGTATGCACTTTGATGCATGATTTTTGATGATACAGTTAGATTTGAACGTTGTTGCAAAGTTCTGTGTTATGCTCTGTCTTTTGGTGATTGTAGTTTGTTGACTGGGTTTCAGTGATTCAGTATTGGGTGATTCAGAGAATGATGATGCTAGTGTTGATTGATTGTGTGCTTCAATGATATTGATGGGTCCAGTGTGAAAATTGGATGAAACGTGGCCTTCAGATTATGGTGTTGTGCTTCAAGAGTATCAAGTCTGAAAATTTATGAAACGTGGTACCTGGAGGAAGAAAGAGAAGGTTGTAGCCTTTTGTAGGTCGGAACCTACGTACTAGTACATCAACTAGTACAAGAGCTAAGGGGTTGGTAGCTCCCTTCTAGTAGCAGCTGGAAAACAAGTGAGGGTTGGAGAATTTAGTAGGCCAGCATCTACGTTCTAGTAAAAGGATCAGCTAGTACAAGAGCAAAGGGGGTTGGAGCTCCCTTCTAGGAGAAGCTAGAGAATGAGAGAAGGTTGTAGCCTTCTACAGGTAGAAGCCTGTGTACTGGTATAAGATTACACCAGTACAAAAATATTGTAAAAAGAAGTTTCTTATTAAAAGAACATAGAGACGACTTGCAGCAGGTGGTTTTCACCCACATTGGGTTTCCACCTTATATCATGGTGTTCATGTGTGCTTCTTGTGTGTGATGATCTGTTTTGTTTTACTGCTCCTATTTACTGTTCATATGGTTAATAATGTTCTGATGCACTCATTAAGGATCAACTAACTGAATCATAAGTTTACTGGATATATGCTTGTTGCATTAAACACAGTTGCGTATAGACGCGCTTTGCCTTAATTGAAGTAGCATATATGAATCTAAATATGGAAATGAAAAAGTTATATTGATTTGATAATACTAATTCACCGCCCCCCCTCTCAGTATTATTTCCAACACAATTGACACCCAATGTAAGCATCTGTGGTAGAAATCCAAGGCCTACCCAGAATCAAAGGATGCCCCTCGGCTGGAGATTGAGTATGTGTAGAATTTTTCTACAAATCAGCTAGCTTTGATACATTATAGAACTTTTTCTACAAATCAGCTAGCTCTGATACCATGTAGAAATTTCCCACATGTAGATCAACTTGGTAATGCAATGTACTAAAGAAAAACACTTGATCTACTTCTACAAACAATTTAGCGGAAGCTTAATCAACCATGACCAACATCAAGCATGAACACATATAACTAATAAGAAGGAACCAATCACACATAACACATAATATATCACTGGGGAAAGCACCAGCATAAAACCCCAACACTGTATTATCAATCAAGTGGAAATCCTCAACAACATGCAAAAGGAATCAGCTCAAAAGTTATCCTGCTCTCTCTATACTCTGATGATCTTTAATCAAAAGATGAAAATCATGGACTACCTAGGCCTCTATATATAGGCTGAAAATTGGCCTAATCATACCTGCTGTCACCTCAGGTCTAACTACATAGTCATAGAAGAAAATAGATTCCTTCCTCATGCAAGGAATAATTACTACAAAAATCCTAGCATCTAACAGTACGATGTACCTTATCTGATCTCAACTGGGTCTTTGTTTGAACTTCCATGCATCAGTTATTCATGAGAGAATACTCAATTATCTAAAAATAATAGTTGTCACATGCATGCAAGCGTCAACAAACTATATCTCATTAATTAACAACTTGCTAAATTAATCTAACTAAACTTGACTAAGTTCAATTAAGTCAACTGATCATCTAAATATAGAACTGAACCTTATCTCCTTTAATCAAGGGATAAATTCCTAAATGAAGAGAGAAAATGATTGCATGATCTCACAAAGACTTCAAGTTTAATTTTCCATAAGTAATTAACTCATGGAGAATTAATTAATTAATATTTTAAACTGCTGGTAACACCAAATTCGTTTTTACTTCCTATAGTTAGGCCAGGGACTGCTAAAAATAGGAAGGGACCCAGAAATGCTATTTTTAGAAGATGCTATTTTTAGTAGTTTCACCTCTCACCCAAGGTGGCCAAAATCCTCATTGGCCAAAATTATATTTTTAGACATGCTATTTTTATCAGATCGATTTTTAGCACTTTCTAAATTTAGAATTTCTTGTTGCACATTTTTCAACACTGCCTCTCCACAAGAAACACTTCCTCTCAAACTTGATCCTGTACCTCTCGAATGTTCTGCATGCAACGCATATACCCGGTCCGATTGCTCCTGAAACTCTCGGAACAAAAACACTCCCAACTCACCTCTCTATTTGGCTAGAAACATACTCTGATGCTGAAGCTCTACTTGCTACTGACAAGTTCTCCCTCTCTGACATCTGCGCTACTACAACATCTCCATGCATCTCGCACCATTGCACACCTATCTGTGCCACCTACCACTGTGAAACACACTTGTACCATCTAGAATTGTGCAACACACTTGTGCCTCTCGCATTGCTGCAACCTGCATGCCATGCGCTGTCCTGGGATTCCCTACACTATAGCTCTTTCTGCTGCTCCATCCGCATCTGTCTCTACCCAATCAGTCAGTTCCTACTACTCCACATCGGGGTTCCTGTAGCAAAGTCGAATCCAAGAGGTTGGGTACCTCAAGGATCCTGCCCCTCCTCCTTGGGAAAATCACTCCACATTGCCCCACCTCCTACCTGTAGGTATGCCTGCATGTGATCCCTCTACCCACCTGGCTTGAAGTTTCCCCCTATTGGAGGTCTCTGCATGAGTAGATGTCTCTACTCGATCTCCTCTCAGCGTCCCCTATTATGGCTACTCCACAACCTCCTAAAGCTGCTGCACCAATCATGGCTCCTCCACAATTGTCTGAGACTTCTTCTGGCTCTGCATGTTGAGAGGTAATTTACTCTCCCTCTCAACCACAAAGTATCTAACCTTTTCCTTGCTTCTCAAGGCTTTGCATGCATCTTGTACCTCATGTGCATACAGGTTCTTGGCTAGCACACCAATCTATTTCCACTTTCTCGTCGTCACAAAATTTTCTAGAAAAAAGAGATGATTTTAAATCAACGATATCTCCCTCATCCGAACTTCGATTTAGCCGATTGTTTTTTTCATTTTGGGTATTTTTCCACAAGGAATACAAATATGCTATTCATTTCTAAAAAATTTGTATAGAAATTTTCAGATCTACTCTGCAAACTCTCCGCCCAAAACTCAAAACTTTGAAATCCCCTCTCAGTATACTGTTCTCTCCTTGATCACCTGTGCTCTGATACCATGTAAAATTTTTGTAGAAGTTTTCTACAAATCAGCTAGCTTTGATACCATGTAGAACTTTTTCTACAAATCAGCTAGCTCTAATGCCATGTAGAAATTTCCCACATGTAGATCAACCTAGTAATGCAATGTACTAAAGGAAAACACTTGATCTACTTCTACAGACAATTTAGCAGAAGCTAGTCAACCATGACCAACATTAAGCATGAACACATATAACTAATAAGAAGGAATCAATCACACATAACATAGAATATATCACTAGGGAAAGCACCAGCATAAAACCCCAACACTGTAGTATCAATCAAGTGGAAATCCTCAACAACGTACAAAAAGAATTAGCTCAAAAGCTATCATGTTCTCTCTATACTCTGATGATCTTCAATCAGAAGATGAAAATCATGGACTACCTAGGCCTCAATGTATAGGCTAAAAATTGGCCTAATCACACCTGTTGTCACCTCAGGTCCAACTATGTAGTCATAGAAGAAAATAGATTCCTTCCTCATGCAAGGAATACTTACTACAAATATCCTAGCATCTGATAGTACAGTGTCCCTCATCTGGTCTCAACTGGGTCTTTGTCTGAATTTCCATGCATTAATTATTCAAGAGAGAATACTCAGTTATTTGAAAATAATAGTTGTCACATGCATGCAAGCATCAACAAACTATATCTCATTAATTTAACAACTTGTTAAATTTATGTAACTGAACTTGACTAAGTTAAACTAAGTTAACTGATCCTCTCAATATAGAACTGAAGCTTATCTCCTTTAATCAAGGGATAAATTCCTAAATCAAGAGAGAAAATAATTGCATGATCTCACAAAGACTTCAAGTTAAATTTTCCATAACTAATTAACTCGGGGAGAATTGATTAATTAATATTTTAAATTGCTGGTAAGACCAAATTTGTTTTTACTTCCTATAGTTAGACCAGAGACTGCTAAAAATAGGAAGGGATCCAGAAATGCTATTTTTAGTAGTTTCACCTCTCACCAAGGTGGTAAAACTGCTCATTGGCCAAACTGCTATTTTTAGATATGCTATTTTTAGCACTTTCTAAATTTAGCATTTCTTGTTGCACATTTTTCAACGGTATGCAACACCAAAAGATCGACAGGGTATTGCCATGAGTCTACAAAAATAGTCACATCTTCCAACTTCCCTACTGGTCTTACAATGGATTGGTTTGCCAGTTCTAGGACTATAGGAGTTGGTGTAATATTAAGTAGGCCCAAGGTGAGTATAGTTGTGAAAGTTATAATGTTAATCGCAGCTTCCAGGTCTACCAACACATTTGGGATGTCAACTCTACCAATTTGGATTGTAAGAATTAGATTTCCTAGATCACCATACGTGACAGGTGTAGTTCTTCCCAAGATTATATTCGATAATTTTCCCATGACATGAACAGTAGGTGGATCTTTCAGTTCTCTTCCTGGATTTTTAGAGAAGAATTCTTTAATCATTTTAGCATAAATCGGTATGTATTTCATAACTTGTAGTAATGGGATTTTGACAGATAACTTTTGAAGCTCCCCCAAGAGATCAAATTCAGGTTGCAGAATTTGTTTGCTCAAGGATAGCCTCTCTGGGTATTGTTGGTCAATTTTGAATCCCCGAGTGACAATTGTTTGAGAAGGGTGTTGTTGTTCCGTGGGTACTTGGATATAATCACCCCCGGTCTTTCTAGAGGATTTCCTAGGTTTTGGTTTCGAGGCTTCATCGTCAATATGTTCAACAATTATCAGTGAAGTCTTAGTATTTACTACCTGACTGGACCGAAGGTTCAATTCATTGCTTTCCGTGGTGGTAATATTGTATGCAGGAAGGTTAGGTGTCTCAACCTGTTGGGCTTCCCTATTATTCGAGTTTGGGTTGGATTGAACAGGTAGTCATGGATGAAGAGGAGGATTGTTGGTGGAGGTGTTAGAGGGAATGTTAACTTTTGTTGGGGAATAGGCTGGGAGAATTGACATGTAGGAATAGGAGGTCCATGCCAGCTCTGGGGCCATGAAGGGGTTGGACTAGGTTGTGGGGACCATGATTGCTAGGGCATTGGATACTCATAGTATTGCGGCCATAAAGGTAAAAATGGTACAAACTGAGGCCCAAAATTTTTAATTATTAAAATACTGAGAAAGGTCTTGATGCATACCTTGATTCATGTTTTTTGGTCATGGTTTCCATGGTTTCTTTCATCCCATGAAGTAAATTTGATCTACCTCTTCATTTTCCCCTTAAAAACTACCTTCAGCCCAGGAAGAGATGGACATGTACTAGTAGAATGAATCTGGTCACATATTGCACAGGTTTCAATATTATTGAGTGGGAATTCCTTCAGAGGGTGCTTCTTCCTACATTGAGGGCAAAAAATTGCCATTTCCTTCTCGACTTCCATCTTATTTTGTTTTTCCTGCAGAACATCCAATTGCAAGGATAGTGCGCTTAGAATACTAGTCCTGAAATTATCCATCAAGTTTCCAATTTCTTCTTTCATAACCCCACTACTGCATGTCTTGAGAGTTCGTACTCCTTTCTTATGCCTGAGAGCTCTGTGTGAACATTTAATGCAAAACTCACAGATGGTGTCGAATTCTTCCTTCGAAATATCTCCCTTCCCTACCATGTTGAGGAGTTCCAAATATTCCTCCTTTAGTTCCCTAAGAAATATTATCTTTAGGATAACCTTATCCATATCACTATGGCCTGATCTTTGCATACTATATTTAAAGCATTCCACAAAGTCCTCCATGTTCTCATCCTCTTTTTTCACAACCTTAAAGATTTCTTCTTTAATATCTCGAGATTTGCAGTAGTCCTGATATTTTTCAAGGAAAATCATCTTCATGTCATCCCATGTTGTAATAGATTTCCCCCCTAAACTCATAAACCATATCATAATTGTTCCCTTCATAGTAGCAGGGAATATCTTCAATTTCTGAGCATAAAAAATATAATCATATGCTCGAGAGACAATGTAAAATTCAAAGAGGAATGTGTCCAGAGCTTCAGAAGAGAGACCATGGAAATTAGGTGATGTTGTCAAAAGAATAGGATTCATAGGAGCATCACCTCTAATATATCCAATTCGAAATTCAATCATGGAAGTTATATGAGCCATGAATATCTTTCAATATTTACTTGGAAGCCCAACGGGTTCTGGTTGTTCTACAACGTGGGGTTGAACTTGTCTAACAACACTTCCTTAGCCAAATGGTGGAGTGAATTCTCTCAAGTATTCTTCTTCTTATTTTGAAATTACAATGCTCAATTCTTCTGATCCTCTACTTCCTATTTCTTCTTCCCTGAATTCTACTTCTATTATTAGGGAGGGCTCTCGTTATGAAACTAACTACCCTCGAGATTTCGTATCAGATCCTGTATTGGATCTAACTCTAACAAAAACTCGTGATGATGCCTCTGAATCAGATCTTGAAATGATTTCTTGGATATAGGTAACTTTGCCTAAATCTTTCCTCCCTCTCCTTAGGAGTCTTCCTCTATCCCTTTTATTTGAATCTATATTCATGCAATTAGGAAGCAAAAGAAAAACATTCCAATAAATCTTAAGCTCAGGACCTGAAACAAGGTTAAAAAAAAAAACTTCCCTTCCCAAGATGAGAGAGTGGTCCTATGGTCAATACTAGTTGAAATTTCGTGCCTTTGGTGTTGAGATATGAATGATAACATTCATCCTTTTCCACATTAATTTTCAACCCAGGGCTCATCTGATTGTTTCAAAGCTATCATGCAAATTCTATACAGGCCACAGTTTCCCTACCCAACATTGAGCATTCAATTAACAATATAACAACGTGTAACAACAAGCTGTAGTAGTAACAACAGATAAGAGTCGCAAGACATTAAGATTCACAGCAACAAAAATTGAACCATTACAATGGTAAAGAAATAAACATAACATAAATAAATGTATGCACACAACTAATCCAACAACACCTGATTAGGAGAGTGGACCCAACTCTCCAATCAAGGCTATGGCAAAGATCGAAGACTAGTTAATACTTCATAAGATCAAGATATCATTACTTAAAAGGAGTACAGAAGTATGTCGTTACATTCAGAACTCTCGTCTCTCTCCCTCATTGTTGTAGCTTTTCTGCCTCTATAATCCTCACTTATACATTTCAATGTTACAAGAATAACATTAACTATTCGCAGAGATTACAATAGTTGTTTTCCTACAAATACATAACAATCATTGAGACAAAAACAAGATATAAAGATAGCAAATGCATTGGTCCAATCAATATCTCGTCGATTGAAGTCATTACAACCAACATCCTGAGATTAATGCTGCCAACCCATCGACAACCATATGCTAAATTATACCCTATTGATCATCATCCTTCGAATCTGCGAATAAATATCAGATAACAAGTCACAAGAGCAACACTTCCCTAGGACTATTCTTCATCGATTAACAACTCACAAAGACATGACAAAAATATGTACCTTCATTGATTGAGATACAAATTAACCTCGCAAAGACATGAAAAAGGGGAGAAGGAAAGGGATAAAAATACGGGGAAAAAGTAGGCAAATGTAGCGACCAACAACTACAAAATAATCCAAAGCATCCATAACACATACCCACGACTTAGGACGAGTGTGGAGGAGAATGGGCGAAATTTTGTCTCCAATCATCATCATCTCTTGTAAAAGGATAATAGAGGGGTGATTAACCCCAATCAAGTGCCAGAGTATGAGGATTTTTTCGACACTCCCTAAGCCCCTGATGTTTAAGGACATGATTATCATGGTAAGCCCTCATAATCAGGAAAATAATCTCTAAGGGCCTGAATAGTAGACAAAGCAGAAATAAAAGATGATGTGCTAGAAGATGATGGACAAGGATCCAGTGTTGCAATAAGATTGTGAAGATAAGTATCTGCCCCATTCGAATGATTCAAAGGTTTTGTATATTGTTCCTTCGTAATGGTCATATTACGACGAGAATTGGGACTGATAGAGATTTTAGGAGAGGAGGATGAATGGATTAGCAGGCTATCCAGATGGATATTAGGGTGAAGGAGGATAAACTCAATATCACTCCCCACTAAATTAGTAGGAAAAAGGTCTCCAGAAAAAGTCCCAAATTGAATGTGAGAAAGGTCAAGGCTAACAATCAATGAGTCATCAACAGTTGAGGCCGTTCAATTCGCATCAAAGGATAGAGTGTGGATAGATTCCAATTTTTCCTAACATGGAGAAATGTCCCGTACATATAGCACTGTAGAATGCCTTGTACTCCCATAGAGAAATTATATGAAAAGGACGAAATGTAGAATTACTAAGAGAAACAACACAAGAGACCAAATCATTACGAATATGTTTCTCAAGACATGTCATAGGTGGTGTTATTTTAGTCTTACCCGAGAGAGAGTGAAAACCAATCTCCTGAGTTGTAGGAGTGTGTACATATGTCAATGCACAAACCCCATCACAGATAGTCTCAAATATTCCACGTCGCCGATTTCTAAATATACGCAGGCACTTGAAAATAAGATGTCCAACATTATGACAACCCAGGTAGTGAAAAGGAATTTCCCAAAAGTCAATTTGCTTCCTAGTAGAGAAGCCACCCCAATTGAGCTCCACCTTCGCATGAAGGCCAATAGCCAGGTCCACCCTCACCAAAATCAATGTGATACATTTATCTCTTTGTAATAGGCTTGCTTCCTCTTGGAAAGCAAATTCACCAATGTAATTTCCTATCATCATCAGTGATTCATGTGACTAGAATATGAGGGGTAAACCACAGATTTTAGCCCAAAACAAATTCTTTTGTGGAAATTATAGGTATGGATTAAAGCCCAGATGCTAGTGATGTAAAGAGAAGAAACCATGACCATGACCCATTACGATCCCAAAATCTTCGCAGCATCGTCATCATTAATAAAGTGGAAGAAAAACCACTCATTGTAGAAAATGTTGAAAAGAGGAGAGTACTTAAGAATAGGGTACCAATGTTCTTTAACTCAGGATACCATCTGAGAGTCATCCATTCGTAGATAATATCACTTACCCACCAAATCCCATTGTTGTAATCCTACCATCTAGTCCCAAAAAACATCGAAACCAAAAACGAGTTTCTGATAACCCAGATCAACCTGAACTTCCTTCTTTTTCTACAAACGATGGAAAAACATTTTTTGTGGATTACCACATTCAAGTTGAGTATTCAATGGGGATATTGAAACATTCGAATCCACATGTATAACTTCATGTACATGAGATGCCATAGAGGGCTAGACTCCTGAATTGGGGCAACCACAACTCTCTGCCTCAATGGTTACATATACCAATGCATTGAGTAATGGCAAGTCACCTCCAAAGTTGCCTTCAATAATAAGTGACATCCTACCAAGAGATATAAAGGCCGGTTGTACAACTGACGTTGTTGACACTATGCAATCCCACCTATATGTGCACCAAAGTAGAGAGCATTACCAAAAACTACCTTATGCAGTAGTGCCTGAAAAAACCTCGATAAAATATGTAGATAAGGTAAATTAATGTAAGTTATCAATTATAGACCCCACTTGATGTAGATCATTACCATATCAATCCAATAACACATCCCTTTAAATACAATAGACTGACCAATCGTCACCGAGCAACGTCCTTTAGAAAATCTCATCAAGCACACAATTGGAAAAGATCTTCAATGACAACGCAAACCATTAATCGATTGTCCCTCATATAATCAATGACCAACTTGGAAAGTAAATATTCCCCCAAACCAATTAATGACCCCAAGGGACTCTTTCATGATCAAATTCAAAATTCAAATAGGTTACCAGCTCCACTAACGAAAATGAATGCACTTACGTAGTACTAAAGATCCTCAGAAATCTCTCAATCGACCAATCCCAAACTTGAGTGCAGCAAGAAGATCCATAGGAGAATAAGGTTCATAGGAAATAGCGTGTAAAAAAACCATCTAGTGCATATTAGATAGACGACATAGAAGACCAATAGGTAGCAACAAAGATCCTTGGAGATCTCCCGTTCGACTTATCCTACACCACATAAGGAGCAGGAAGATCCACAGGAGAGAAGGTTTAGAAGAAATACCAAGTAAACAACGAGCTAGTGTGTCTCACATAGACCACAGAGTAGACCAACAACTAGAGTGGAAAACAAATTGTTACTAGTGTACCTTGAAACAAAAAAACCAGTGGAGATCCCTAATATTATCCAAAATTAGGATAAAAATTGAATCTACCTCAGATAATTATGCTTAGATGTATTGCATGCAACAACACCATCAACTACACCAACGAAGGCTACATTTAATCTATCTCAATCCACACCTACAGAAAAAATACCGCCCTTGGGAAGTTTGTGACTAATGCTTCCACAATCTAGTCTTTTATCTTCTACTTCTGCTTCTCGCAAAAGTTGTCATAGATATTTTGAAGTAAGAATATTGTTTACCAATGCATATTTTGTAATTTTCCTCCACCATCCTTCAAGTGAATCTAATCTATGTTGTCGATGAAAATGAAGAGTTCTAGGACAACAATGTGTTGATAACAAAAACCAATGGATATAAGTAGCATTCAAAATAGATGAAACAATAAAAAAATAAATTGAAATGCAATCGATAGGTACCCCGAAAAGTATTCCAACTATGTTAATAACTATCCACGTTCAATGAAAGTTACTCCATCGCTTCTCTCAACAAGCACACCTTTGTTGTCCCTCCATCGTCGCAAATACCATCATTTGTTGTTGGCCTCCATCACTCTGCTTCCTAAAGAACCGATCAATAGTGTAAAGACAAACCACTAATCCTTTACCTTTACCTTTTTTACTAACGCCTCGTGTCAAAAGTTTTAAGACAAAATAATTCTTCTATCATAGAAAAATGTGTTAAAAGCCCCCTTTGTGTAGTAGTGTCGAATGCAACAACAGCCAAGTTGTCTCTAATTGTATCAATAGAGATCGAAGGGACACAAGAGGAATTGATGTCTGGGAATCCTTGCTAGGAAAAATTGTCGCGTTCTTCAAAGTCGTCTACCCCAACAAAACAAAGAACCCAACAAATTGTTGTCTTTATATAAGATAACGTGAATGGTAAGTGAAATGAGAGCCTCAGTATAGGCACAAGACAGTAGTAGCCTACCGAGCTAGCAGACTTAGGGCGCACAATGAGAGTCAATTTTGCAGGTGTTAGATAATCTTGTCTTATATTGATATGGTTTTGTCTTACTTGTTAATTGTTTTAAATGGGTTACGTCTTAATTTTCATTGTCTTAAGTGATTATTGTCTTAAATATAAAATTTTGTCTTAAATATTTTTGTTTCAAGCCACTTTTCTCTTAAATATAAAATTTTATCTTAAAATATTTCAATTAATATTATATTTTAATATAAAATAACTAAAATAAAACAATAATTTTTAAATTTGTTTAAAAAATATTTTAAAAATAACATTTAGTTTAAATTTAGTTACGATTTGTTTTCTATTTATGATAATGAATCAAAATGTTTTGGATTTGACCACTGAATCTAAAGTTAAGATTAAAATATGATAAATTAACCATTGAACTTTGTAAGATCCATTAAAAGTTTGACAAATGTGATATGGTGTCAACTAAAAGTTCAAGAATGCGAGATAGTGTCTCAACTCGACCGATGTTTAAACTTTAATATACTTTGCTTGTTTAGCATTCATATGAGATACGATGCTTTATATCTGCATGCACTTTAGGTAAATTTAGAAATAATTCGAAAATTTGATGGATATGAGCAGAGTGAAACCAATACAATAATTTTGTTTAGGTCGTCAAATAATTGGTTTAGGCTATGATAAGTACTAAATGTATTGACTTCAAATTTGTTTTGATTTTGAAATCAAAGATTTCGTATTTACTGTCAGCTTTCACGCAATAAAAGACTGTTAATAACATACTCTTTTATGCCTAGAGATATATTGCTGTAACGATTTTAAAATTGATATTTTACTGTACTCTTATTTAGTATAAATTCTAAACAAATGGTAAGCAATCGACACCCAATAAAAATGTCAGTAACAGACCATTTTACGGCCAGGGATATAACGCTGTAACTTGATCTGATCTTTTAGATGGCTGCTTTGATGGTGTTTCTATCTCTATTTCCATCTTCAATTTTAATGTAGAATTTGGAGACATAGAAACACTCATAATAAAGTCAAAATTGCAAATTGGGTTTATTTCCTGTAGTGATTGGGTTTTCTCTTATTTAAATTCAACTTTACCAAATAATATAATAATATTTAATATAATAATTTTATTAAAAATTCAACTCTCAAATAATATTTAAGTTAATAACATAATAATATTTAATTTAATGGCTTGTTGCATATGATAGGCTATATTCTTTATATGAAATATTAAGGGGTGGTTGAACAAAAGAATATTGATAACAAAACTTATATTTAAATGGGCAAATAAACATGTATTGTTACACATGATTAATCAAGGGGCACATAAACATGTATTGTTACACATGATTAACCGTTCAGTAATATGCAGTTATTTAATAAAAACTTTAGCAGTATAACAAATTCCTTTATTTCTCCCAATCCCGAGATCCTCTTGTGCAATGAGTTAATATTATAGCAAATTTCACTATTTCTCCAAATCCCTAGATCCTCTCATGCGAAGCGTTTATTTAATCTTATAATAACTTTGTGACTAGATCCCGAGATGCTCTCATGCAAACAGTCATTTAATCTTTTAGCAACTCCATGCCATGAAAACTCCATAGAAAGGAAAGGAAATAAAGCACTTTTTTGTAGACGTGTTTTCGTCCATCCCAAGCCGACTCCAGAGACCTTGTGAACGAGGCAAAGCTTTAATAAATGCTTGCTTTGAACTGGTTCAAACTTTTCCTTTTAATAATTTTCGCCACCGACAATTTTATAAGTTTACCGGGTGGCAACAAGGTAGGAAGTTAACAAGTACCTAAAGACGTGGGGTGATAGCTGCTGACAAGTGGTTCCATCCTCTACATTCATTGCTGATGGGACGATAAGTGCAGGGTGGATAATGTTGGCGGTTGACAGTTAACAATTCCAATTGTATGGACACATGGGTTGATAAATATTTTGATGTCATTAAGTGTGCATGGTGGATGATATTAGTTTGTTAATAGTAAACAATTGCATGTGTGCATGTGTAGGAGGGTTGATAGATATCTTCATGACATGCATGCGAAGAGGTAGTAAAACATGAAAAAATAATAAAATGACTGATTTTGGACCTGATAAATGACAAAAAGCCAGTTTCCTCCCTTTTCGCTTCCCATGATGTGAATATGTTGGTATCGCTTATTTCACGACAGTCTCACAAAAATCGAGTTAGGTAGTGCCTTTGCCTGGCTCCTCCTTTGGATCACCACATGCCAGGGTGGATGCCCTGAGCTTTAACCTAATAGTATTGTAGAATCGTTAACTTTGCGGACCCGTCTGATAATCTGAAACTACAATTAAGTTATGGAGAGTTTATTTATCAATCTATAACAACAGCCTTACCTTTGGTTCATTTACTCTTTTAATTTTTTACAGGAGAATTATGTAAAAGGGGTACACTACGGTAAATCAAAGGATTTGAAGTTCAAACCTTCAACTTTATAAAAACTTTATAACACAGGATCTCCAAGCAAGCTGCACGATCAACAATCAAGCTGCACTCTGAGGGCGTGTCACAACGCGAAGGCGAAGTTAATATCAATGTTTATTGCACATAGTATACGTGCATGCATCTCAACATCGCGAAGTTAATATCAATGTTTTTTTTTATATATTTAATGCGCGCATCCGTGCTCTTTTTTTGGTAGTGGTAGAATGAGCATTTTCCTTTTTCGTTCCATACTTAGTCCTCTAATCAATCAGTGGAGCTCTACCAGGCAGATTAAGTCACACCGTAAACCAGAATTTATGCTTGCAATGACTCATTGTGCGCACCTCTGATTCTACCAAAAGGTCTGAGTGTTGAAACTATTCCTTTACCACCACCGGGGGTTAGACTAGGGCATCGTGAGTACCGCCATTTTATTAAGACTTTGAATACATTCCTCGTGTCTGCAGGAAGATTTTGAATGTGCAATAAAAATATTGGTATGGAAATTGAACGTGCAACTTCATTTCCATTGCATCTGACAACCTAAATCTAAAATACATACACATTCTAAATTCTATTCAACATAATGTAAAATAGCACCCAGACCACGGCACATATTAACAAATGAAGCATAGACATCATTTATCATTTTCCCTGTGAGACACATGCATTTATTCATTCTTTGGCAACTAACATTCATATACACCTGAAACTGAAGTTCGAGGAGAAATAACATATTCACCACCCAGCCATAAGTGTTCACTGTATTCGTCGAGTATAGTTAGCAATCTCTGGGCTATATGAGGTCAAAAGGGCTAAATGATATTTTTAAGTGCTTTACTTAGAAATATCGATAACCCCTACAATATTCTTAAAAAGTAAAACAACTACAACCCTAGAATACCGTGGATCAAACCCTATCCATATAAAAAAAAATTATTATTTATAAATTAAAAAAATTATAAAAAAACTACTTATATTAAAATATATTATTTACTGAAATCATGCAACTTATCACTTAAATTATATATGTCTAAGTTAATAGAGGCAAATTTAGCAGAATAAAAATAGCCCAATATAACGGATTTATTATTTACTGAAATCATGCAACTTATCACTTAAATTATATATGTCTAAGTTAATAGAGGCAAATTTAGCAGAATAAAAATAGCCCAATATAACGGATTTTGACACAACCATTTGTACTCGTAGAAAAAAATATACTTCCGAAGGGCGGAGCCCTATCTTATTTTGAATGCCCTATACTCATTACATGCGTTCATAAAAAAGCATGTTTATACGGCTTCTAAGACCAGAAAAATTTGGTCTTGGACTTATATAATGGTGGACTCATCCAATATATAAAAATTGTTATTTTTAATCGTGTGGATTTTTTTTAAATAAGTGAAAAGATAATAATATTTTTTAGCTATAATTTTTATTTTAAAAATAAATCAATTTTTTTTTAAATATTAATGGGATGGAAATAAATATAATTTAATAATAACTAAAAATTTATTTATATATTATATATTAATAAAAGGAAACTTCAATATAAATGTTCATTGTTTTTAACGTAGAAAAGGCTAAATGATGCCTTAAAATTAAAAAAAAAAAAAACTCTTAATTTTAATGAGTTTTAATATTTATATTTTTTTAATCATGTTTTTCTCTTTTTCGGCGCTAATATTTTTTTAATAATATGAATAAATTAATTTATATTATTAACATAGTTGTAGCACAGTTAACACCAATATTGAATTATGTAATGTATCTTCAAATTTCAAGTTGTTCACATAGATGACAGAGAAATATATATAGTTTATATAGATATATTGGTAAAAATTATATTTTTAAATTGTTATTATGACATTTTATAAAATATATTTAAGATATAAATAATCTTATAAAACATAAACTAATGGAAAGTATGATTTCTTATGAGTTCTCTCACAAATATGGTATGTGCACTTACTCTTGCTTTTCAATTTCCACATCTTCAATAATTGTATTCTCTTATTTATGTTCTTCACTGAACCATCATTGATTAGAAGCCTTAGATTATACATTTTTATGCAAATCTCTATTGGATTTTTCATCTAATTGCATTATTCCTCTATAATGGAATGTTGTTGTTTAAAATATTTTAGAGTACTCATAACAAGTTCAATTTGTGATATAAATTAGCATTAATATTCATGAAATTGAGAAGTGAGAGAAAATGAATTTTTGTGTCCCAACGACTTCTTCCTACACTTTGAGAATCCTCCTTTTGTTTTTCAAGTCATGGCGATCCATGATGCATAAATCAAACCTAGATAGCTCAAAACAAAATTGTCTATTAAAAAGTAATAGACCCATGGTCCCAAACTCTTGATTATAAGCATATTGTAGAATCACCTCATAAAAGAGACTAGCTACAATGCCAATGATTGACTTTGTGGCTAGTCTCTTTAATGACCAAATCTACAATTGGATTAGAAGTATTTTTCTAAACCTAAAAGCCTTTAATGAGAACCAATACAAATCTCATAATGACAATATCAAAAATCAAAGAATAAGAGTAGATTTTGGATCCTGGGACTCATTGATTAAATACTTACACCCTCCCCCAAATAGTTAAAAACAACTCCACTTTGATAGAGATAACATGATGTAGGAGATTTGACGCCACCCCAAACAAAATTTGATTCTCAGAAGCTTCGAGAAGGACCAACATGGAAACTTAAAAAAGGAACATGATTTTCTGGATTTTATGTAAAAATTTAATTAATTTGGAGCCTGTAGAAGGCATGCACTAACAAAAGAAAATATTCCTCTTTGTTTTAGGGTTTCTTTTGATCTTCTTTGTTATTGATTCTCAGAAGCTTCGAGAAGGAGCAACATGGAAACTTAAAAAAGGAACATGATTTTCTGGATTTTATGTAAAAATTTAATTAATTTGGAGCCTGTAGAAGGCATGCACTAACAAAAGAAAATATTCCTCTTTGTTTTAGGGTTTCTTTTGATCTTCTTTGTTATATAAGTCACCTGCGAGATGTCAAGAATGGTGGCCAATTCAATGTAATAACCAAGCCGAGAAAAGGGCCCAATATAATGTAAGATGGTAGTTGGACTCTAGGAGGTCGTACCCTGTAATTTTTGTTTCCTTTAATCCAAACTTTGTTGTGTTTTGGAAATTGCATGTGTTTCCTTTTAGGCAATTTATGTGTACCATTTCTTGTTAGCCACTAGTCACTCAGATCCTAACTAGAGGGAGACAAGAGCCTTCATAGATTGGAGTTTCCACCTAAGAGAGGGATAGCTACTTGCTATTCTTGTGTCTCAAGTACTCATCCATGCAGCGAGCCAGCTCTAGGTGAGAGGGAGAAAAGAAGAAGACATAGAACTGTAGACCTGAAGGGATATTTGGTATAGCTATAACACAAGTCCCAAATAAGAATGAGGGTCAAGTTGCTCGACCTATGACTTGGGTGGGACTAAGTCAATAGGTTGGGCCTCTAGGTGCCTACAAGGGACCCCTCTCAGCCTGCTATTTGTCCAAACAGTGATACGCCTTACTCTCCACGGCCTTCCCTCCTCCTTGGTTGAATGCTTATGAGAAATGAAGGTTTAAATAAATGTTTTAGGGTAGATTTAACAAAGCCTCAAGTTGACATGTTGGTTCACTACCTTATTGTAACAACCATTCTAATTTTTAATATAATGTTATATGGTACGTTAGACCATATAGATATAAAAAAAATACAAAGGTGAAAATGTAAAGTTGGGTTACACCTTTTTCCGTTTTTTGAAAAAAAAATATCATTTTTAGAACTTCTTCAACTTTTGGCAAGCCAAAGCAATTATTCTATTTAGAATTTCATTTTACAATAAAAATAGAACTTGTCATAAATTTTATTAGCTTTCTATTACTTATTTTTTGGAATTTTTTTATTCACTTTTTATATGTCAACTTAGCAATTGTTTGACCCTGTCCCTTAAAAATCAAGGGATTCATAAAAAGTCACGCTTTTTGGCACTAGTGCATTCTTTGTTAACTTGGAGTTTTTGAAAAAAAAAATTCGCAACAGTCTAGAGAGACTGTACTTCGATATCGTTATATTTATGAAACCAATTGATACACATCGTAATTACTAGAATTATTTTAATTGAACCAATATGAAAAAACTACAGATTTTGAAGATGTTTAGCATAATGTCAAGTTTCTCAACATATTAGTTAAAAACTAAAAATCTAAAAACTACCCATTAGAGAAGACGAACCAATGTAATGAACTATAAAATTTTCATGTTTTTTTATGGTGTATTTTGGAAGATGCATAATTTTTATTTCACTAAATCATAACGACCTTCACATTTTTTTTTTACACATTTTATTTGAAACTTAATTAAAATTAGAAAATATCTATGAAATTCCATAAAATTTGTATCTACTGAAAGTGGATTCAATTATGCAATTGCTAGTATTGGTTCCGAAAGTAAATTGACCAAATTGATGGATTTAAACCATTCCAAAATTGGAGAAAGGTTACCATAGCCGAGTTGTTGCAGAGTTGCAGGTTAAAGTAGCTTGGTCGAACTAAAACCACATTTGGTCATACTTGTGCTTGGTTGAACTAAAACCACATTCGGTCATACTTGTGTTTGTCGTTGATGCCCGTTAAAATAAATGGAAAATTAATTTGGCTAAATTAATTTAAAATTTGAACAGAAAATGTGTCTATATTCTCAGTTGGCAGCAAAAATGAATTGATGCGACCCTCTAAAAACAATGTTTCACCCAAACGATATAAATAAACAAAGACAAAATATTATTTTCACACTCTTTCCTCATTTGGACTGAACTTTTAAATGAAATCTTTTGGGCTGAATTTTTAAAGGAAATTTTTTGGGTTGAATTTTTAAAGAGCGTTTTTTGGGCTTGATTTTTAAAGTAAATATTTTGGCCTGAATTTTTAAAGTGAATTTTTTGGGCTGAATTTTTAAAAAGAGTTTTCTTTGAAGTAAATCTTTTTGACTGAATTTTTCAAGTGAGTTTTTTGTAAAGTAAGTTTTTTGTGCTAAACTTTTAAAGTGAGTTTTTTGCTCTAAATTTTGAAAGTGTGTTTTTTTTGCAGGATTTTGAAATTGATTTTTTTCGGTTGGATTTTAAAAATATACATAGATTGAATTACCATGGGAAATCAAAGAGATTGCATGAGAAAATATGATCGAATAAGAGAAATTGAGGCTCGTAGAGAATACTCGAGAAACTATTACAAAAGAAAGAAGGAAGAATGCTTAAATATTGAAAGGACAAATCAATCTCAACTAGAAGTTGAAGAAGGTATGTAAATGTAAATATTATAAATGATATTTAAAATTTAACTAGTGTATTGCGAAATTTAATTTTTATTTGGGGAACTAATTTGAAAAATATTTTGCAATGTAAACAGAGAGAGATATTCCTCATAACATTGGTGATGAGATTGAAATTGTTGAAAGAAAAAAAGGAGAAAATAATGAACCAATGATTGATGATTTTGTTAATGTTGAAAGAGATTGAAGTCAAGAAGCTGAATCGCCATTACGTATGTATATATATGTGATGTATATTATTGAAATTATACATATTTATTAATTTCAATTTCATTCAAACTCTATTTTTTACTTTAATTATTTAATGAATATTTAATCCCATTCCCATTTACATTTAATTCTCATATGTATAGATGAAATCAATATTGATGATGAGATGTTAGAAAATGTTGACACTGACGATATTGTCTTAAGCTCATTATTGACAAGTTCTTCAAAGATGAAAATGTGGCAGTTAAAGCTCAAATTTTGAGAGGTCTTTTAACATCAAAGAAATTAAAAGAAGATAAAACTCTATTGGGTATTTGAAAATCAATGAAAGATAAAAAGGTGAAGGAAAATGTGACTCAAAATATAAATAGTTCTTTAAAATAAATTGGAAGATCTAGAAAGAAAAGTAATATAGATGCACATAGAGAAATACAAATGGCAGTGGTTTCATTAAGTACTAAAGAAAATCATTTGGTAAAATCTATGGCAAAAGCATTAGGGACCTCACGAGAAACATTTCTCAAACATAGGAAATTTCGATTGCAAATAGATGTAAATGATGAGCTCGCTTTTTGGACAGTTATTTGTAGGAAACCATACAAAGATAGACTTGGAGAAGATGTAAAAAAAATAATATATGAATATTGGATGAAAAATTCACATATTTCACCAAAACATGGAATGTGATGCGGTGAAGAATAACATGAAATCAATATGATGAACATGCAAAATATATCTTGAACACCACTCAAATAGAGTTGTTCAATAAGTTCATAGAAGAGAATCATGGAATTAATGTCTCAATCAGTACTTTTACACAACAAAAACCATGGTATGTTAAACCAATCACTGTATGAGACACTTGTTGTTGTCATTATCATGTGGAATTTCAATTATATTATGACACCTTCCTTAATTTTGGTAAAACATTTTGGAAACAATCACCTCCTCCTTCCACTATCCATGATTTCATATCTGAAATTCTATGTGCAAGAAAAAGTCATTAATTATTTTACCAAAAGAAATGTGTTGGTGATAAAAAATGTGATCATTGTGGGAATTTTACTTTATTTCACAACCAATATTCTATTAATATAAATGATCAATCATTTTCTAACCCAAAAATGAAATGGAAGATATATGAATAAGTCCATACATCGATTAATTCAAATAGTAGTACAAGTGCTAAAAGGATTGATTTACAGGAAGAAGAAATTTATGTCATAGAGTTTTTGAAGAAATTTGAGACATATATTTATAAGTACACCAAGAATTTGCGTAGAGCTCAATGGCAGGAGCTATAATTCAAAAAATCCTGTGAAATTTTTCTACCAAGGACCATTTTGTTAATAGTTGATTTTGTAGAGAATTACACATTTGTTGCACAAAATGAAATATGAAGTGAATATTATCATTCTGACCAAGTATCTATGCTTGTCCATATTCTATATAGACATGCTAAACAGAATGTTGATCATATAGAAAACACCAATGAGAATCAACATGTTATTAAATAATATCACTTTTATATCACTGATTATTGTACACATGATACACACTTTGTACAACATTTTTTTGATAATATTTATGACTCATTGAAAGTCCATGGAATAAAATTTAATGAACATTGGATATGGTCAGATGGATGCGCAGGTCAATTCAAATCTTCATGACCATTCTTTTGGTTATGTCATCTTCATAAGAAAACCCACATTAAACATTGTTGGAATTTCTTTGAAACTGGTCATGGAAAAGGAGAACATGATGGTGCAGGGGCATGTATAAAACGAGCACTTTGAAGATATAAAATAAAACACTCTGCAAACTAACTTGTCTTAGTTGAATAAGTTTTTCAATGGTGCATTGTTGCACTAAGCCATCAGAGTAACCCATCAAGGAGGTACGGAGGTATGTACATATATACAAATTAAATTGTATATAGTTTTAGTATATGATATTTTTTATTAATTTTCTAATTTTAAACATTTATAAATTGGATGGTTTAAACAATATCATGATGATTATCTTTGATATATAAATTGTATTTTAAAGAACATACTAAAATTCTCGTTTGACGTTACTATAGGTTTTTATGGCATATTGAAGTCCAAGATGAAGATAGATCGATTACATATCAAGCTAAAATAGTAAAAGGCAATAAAAAATTGCAATCAATTAAAACAAAGGATTACCGAAATGCGTTTGCATTAAATAAAAGAAAAAATATATATATTTTTCTTGTTTCCATGGAGGCCACAATCTAATGATATTTGTGAAAACAATACGTATGTAAAAGCTTGGGAACATACATAACTAAATAGTAAGGGGAAAATGTTAGTTGCAAGCTTCAAAGAGATGGAATCATAAGGGACTATAGAATCATCTAAAGGTGATCGAGTTTCCAATCTTTTTAGAGAAGGCAACATTTCAATTTCTTTCAAAGGATATATATATATATATATATATATATATATATATATATATATATATATATGCTTTATGTTTTTGAAAATCATTGCGTATAAGTATCTGGATAATAGTTAAAATATAGAGATCGAGAAATAGATAATAAAATCAAGCCCATGTTGATAAAGTTGATTTCATGTTAATTATGATATGAATTTAAACTTGTTTTATTGTGTAAGAGACGTTTTTGTTGTAGTTTCACCCATTAACCACATAGAAAATGTCAAGTATTATTTGATGTGGTGCACTGAATGAAAGATGAAGTTATTGGAAGACTATGACGATAATGAGTTTATATATGAAAGAGGATCTATTATACTGAAAGTTTATTTTTTCCAAGAAACTCATCACACTGAGAGTAATGTTTACTTTCAAGGCTATCAACCTAATGTCATAAGTTGTCAATATAGTCACTTGGTGTGTGCAACGCACATAAAGTTGATAGAAGTTCAATAATAAAAAAATTGAAAGTTAAAAAATGGAGAATGTCAAAAGTTGACCATGAATGGATCATTGAGGATCACATTCCATTAGGATTTTTTAACTAAACTGCCCGACAATTTCTTCTCCTTGGATTCATCTTTGAGAACTTAGAGTTCAAGTACATTGTTAGGCTTTATTTTTGTGCACTCTCAAGTTGTACATTCTTAAGAATCTAATGATGTCAAATTAATGCTCATTGGGTCTTGTGTTGAGTTACAAAGTTATATGTATACCGCATGTTATGTAGGTGTATTGAGGATTTGATGCTACTGATATTGTGTTTGCATGCTTGAAAAGTAATTTATATCTATACATTATATGGTATTAAATGATTTCATACATGAATGCAAAATTTATTAGCCTTTCTATACATGAATGAAAAATGTACATACCATATTTTCTAATGCAATTTTTATGATTGTTTTGGACACCTACACTGAATTAAAAGGTTCATTCAAGTGCAAAATGTACCATGTTTTGTGATTTGAAATTTTAATAGATTCATTTTAAATAACTTGAGAAAACAATTTTAAACAAAACTGAAGAATCATCTACTAAAATTATAAGAATGATTAAATAAAGAATGTACCAATTAAGAGAAAATTTACTTTCATTTCTACATATTCATGAACTTAGATATGTAAAACCTTTAAGCATCAAACCATGCATCATGCAAATTGTACCATGTTTTATTATGCAATTTTATAGTATGCTTGTGCATTCAAACAATTTTATATTAAAATCTAACTATCAACTGACATCCATATTAACCTTTCTATACATGAATGAAAAATGTACATGTATCATATTTTATAATGCAATTTTAAGTTACGATTGTTTTAGATATCTACACCAAATTATAATATTTATTCAAATCCAAAATGTACAATGTTTTGTAATTTCCAATTTTACTAAAGGAGAGACAACTAAGCAGCACACGACAAGACGAAAAAACTAGGGTTTCAGACTGTTACAGATGCTTTCTCCATGGAAGGACACAAAGGAGGGACCTCCACTCCCTCCTACAAGCAGGTTGTGGCCAGCAGGGGAAAAAAACTAATGGAAAATGATAGAGAGCCTTCAGAAGGAAGGGAAAGAAACAGTGAAGAAGAACAGGAGGGAACTAAGTCAAGGAAGCATAATGATTCAAAGGAAAATGAGGAAGAAGACAAGGAGAAAGGAACAAAAGACAAAGCACACATGGGACCGTGCAAACCCAAAGAGACGGTAACTCCCAAGGTCATTTTAAAAGAGCCTGCGCTGCAGGCACACAGGGATCACATGCAAACTTATGCAATCATTTGTAAATTCATGGGTCTATGGCCCATTGGAAAAGCCTTACAAATGTGGATTAAATACCATTGGAAACCAAAAGGCAGCATTGACCTACATCTTGGGTCTAAGGGTTTTTTCACTATTGTATTTGCAAATATTGAAGATAAGGATAGAGTGTTTGAAGGAGGGCCCTACTTTTATGCTGCAGTAGGCCTCTATATGCAACCCTGGATTATGAATTTTGTTTTGAAACGTGAAAATTTTACATCATTTATGGTTTGTGTAAGACTATATTCTCTACCTCTTGATTACTGGCAAACAAAATCTCTAGCCGCCATAGGAAACAAGTTAGGTCAATTTGTCAAAGTTTCTGAGGCCACTAGAAGGGGAAAGTATACTTCCTTTGCTAGAATATGTGTGGAAATGGATCTCTCTGGAGCTCTGTCAGACGAGGTTATTTTGGAGGTTTTTGATGAAGAATGGATACGAACAGTAAATTTGAACATATCCCATTTAGATGTCGCAAATTTCACGAGCATGGACACATGTTCAGAGACTGCCCTCTCAGTAAAATAAAGAACAAAAACAAACCTCACACAATGAAGGATTCAGAAAGCTTTGTCCAGGTGGAACATAAAGGAAAAGGAGGGAAAAGAGGACCAAAACCACGTAAATCAGCAGGGCATCAAGCTAACGAGAACATGTTTCAGGTCCTTGAAGTAGACGAACGATCCATAGAAACATATGAGGCCAAGGAAGGAAGTCCAGTGGAGGAGGAGAAAGTAGAAGAAAGGGAAAAAATAAAAGATAATAACAAATATAAAGAATTTATGATGAATGATGCAGAATAGGAGATGGATCATGAAAGGACCCAAAGTGAGATGGAAATGGAGGACCATGAGCTCTAAGAATTTCTTGAGAAAGAAAACCTAGATTCGGAAGATTTCTTGAATCAAGGAACCGAAGAAGGGTTAGACTCGTTACCCGGAGAGGAGTTCAACAGAGTTCAGTAGCCATTTTTATGGAAAACCCAGACTAAAGGGGTGGAAAGACCAAAACACAAAGATAGGCAGGGCAACGAAGGAGTGAAAACAATGAAAAACACAACGGGACTAGCACCTAGAAACCCAGGGAAGAAATGGGGTAGAATAAACCAGAATAAGCTGTTGATGGAATGTGGAAAGCTAATGATAGATTCAGGTAAGATGAAAGACCTATCCAGTTACTCCTTTACTAATCTTTAATTATGAAGTTCACTTCTTGGAATATCAAGGGTCTAGGTAGTAAAAGGAAACAAAGATTACTAAATAATAGAATGAAATAAGCAGCTCTGAATATGATTTTCCTCCAGGAAACTAAGTGTTCCATCGAAAAGATAAGAGATATACATAGTAAATGGCTCAATAGATTTGAGTTTTTGGAAGTCAAAGCAGTGAATACAGCAGGAGGTATTCTCACTCTTTAGAATCCACAAAAAATTGGCTTAATATATGCATAGGCATCTAGGGATTATTTATTTGTAGTCATTCAACCTGTGGGAGACAAGGATACCTACCTGGTAACGAATGTTTACGGCCTTCAAAGAATGGACGACAAACTCAGGTTTCTAAACTCTTTGGAGAATCCTAGAGACAGACATGCAGGAATACCTTGGATCTTGGGAGGTGATTTCAACATGATCAATTCACTTACAGAAAAAAAAATGGGGAACTAGAGTTCTAGGCAAAGATTCTTTGGCTTTTCAAACCTTTATTGATAAGATGAAGCTGATGGACATTGTAACGAGTAATGGAATCTTTACTTGGAACAACAAAAGAGGAGGAGAGTCTTAGGTGGCCTCTAAATTAGACAGATTCATAATATTAAAGGATCTTATGTTCAATGCCAAGGAAATGGTAGCAAGTATGCTCCCCTTTGGAGGCTCAAATCACTGGCAGGTGCAATTGGAGGCTCAGGGCATTGGCACCCTTAGGAACAAACCTTTTTGATTTGAGAACATCTGGCTTACCCACCCAGACTTCATAAAAAACATAGCCAAATGGTGGTCAAAATATTTAAACATTCAGGGCACTAGCATGTTCCTTCTTCAGAAAAGAGTGAAGCACATCAAGATCCAGCTTAAAGATTGGAACAAGAATGAATTTGGTAACATCTTTGAAGAGAAAAAAATTATTGAAGGTAAAATGCAGGAACTCAACCAAGCCCTTATTGCAAAGGGACATGAAAAAACCAGAAGTGATCAAGCCACCAAATATCATCAAAACTGGGAGAATTTATGCAAACAAGAGGAAATATTTTGGAGACCAAAATATAGAGTCAGTGGCTAAAATAAGTTGAATGTAATACCAGATTTTTCCACAAATCCACCATAGAAAATAAAGCTCATAACAGAATTACTTTGATCAAGGATGAAAGAGGAAACCTTCTCAATTCTCATGAAGAAATAGATGGAGTTCTAGTCCAGCATTTTTGAAACATAGCAAAGGAAAGCTGTTATGATAGAGAACTCCACATCCGAGACTTCACTAAGAATATACCCAGGATGTTTTCCAGAGAGGATAATGCCAATCTTTACAGGCCAGTGACTGAAGAGGATGTTAGTGGAGTACTCAAAGAAATGAAGAATGGGAAGGTGCCAGGCCCAGATGCTTTCAATGTTAACTTCTTCAAAGCTTGCTAGAATATTGTCAAATAGGACATTCTGCAGGTGGTTGAGGATTCCAGAACGAACAAAACCATTTTGAAGGCTCTGAACACCACTTTTATAGCCTTGATCCCTAAATAGGAATTGGCTCAAACCCCTGATAGGTTTAGACCTATAGCTTTGCGCAATGGTGTATAAGATAATATCTAAAGTTGTGGCTAATAGACTCAAACCCCTCCTTCCTTCACTAGTCTTAGGGGAACAATCTGGCTATGTGGAAGGAAGGAAAATTCTTAATAACATTATTCAAGCACATGAAGTTGTGCATTCTCTTACTAGCAAAAGAAAGGCTGGAATGATCATGTAACTGGACATAGCCAAAGCTTATGATAAGTTGAACTAGATCTATATCAGGAAAGTTCTTACTGCTTTCGGGTTTGACTACAATTGGGTAAGATGGATCATGGCTTTGGTCACTTCTTCTAGTTTTTCAATCTTGGTCAATGGTTCTCCTTCGGAGACTTTTATTCCTTCCAGAGGCCTTAGGCAAGGTGACCCTATCTCACCCTTCCTCTTCATCCTCATGATGGAAGGAATAGGAAGGTCTATTAAGAATGCAAAAGAAGTTGGTAAAATCAAGGGTCTTCAACTCTCGAACAATGGACAGGCCTTGACTCATCAACAATTTGTGGATGACACCATGCTACAAGGAATCCCTACAGTGAAAGAAGCACTTGCTTATAAACAAATCCTTAATGACTTTGTCATGGCTTCAGGTATGGAAGTAAATCTTTCCAAATCCAAAATATTTTTCTTCTATACTAACATTGCTATGCAGAGGAACATATCTAGAATTTGGGCTTTCAAATGGATTCTCTCCCCTCAAATTATCTGGGAGTCCCTCTAACAGCTAAACCCTTACACAAGAGCATCTAGGAGCCTATAATTAATAAATTACAAGACAAAACTAGGAAATGGACTATGAGATCCCTAAACATGGCTGGCAGGTTGATCCTCACAAAGGTTGTACTACAATCAATCCCAGTTTTCATGCTTTCAGCCATCCATGCTCCTAAAGGAATACTGCACCAAATGAGAAACATACAAAGAGACTTTCTATGGGCAAGGGGGAAGATAAGAAGAAATGGGCCTTAGTTGCCTTGGAAAAAATCTGTAAACCCAGAAACCATGGGGGTCTTGGATTGGATGATACTCAGATTCTGAGCAAGGTTTTAGGGGTAAAATTATGGTGGCGATGGATCAAAGAACCAGAAGCACATTGGGATATCCTTTGGAAAGAAAAATATGCAAGCTCTTGGCTAGATAATGACCACATAAGGATAGATGGTAATATAAGAGGATCATATATTTGGAACAAAGCCTAGGAAGACAGAAGCATAATTCAAGATCACAGCTTCTGGGAAATTAGAGAGGGAGACTTAGCCTTATTCTGGGAGGATAGATGGCAACAAGAACCTATTTTTTTAAAGCAGGATTTGGAGGACCTCAAAGCAAATACAGACACCAAGGAGTTCACCAAAGTTAAGGATTTTTGGGATCAAAACAACAGTTCAGGGAAATGGAGAAACTGGAGGAAACTTGATCTCAGAAATGACAGTCCCCTAAAAGACAAGGCTGAGAGACTAATGAAGATGTTAGAACAAAGGAAAATTCTAGTTTCAAGGGGGCATGACCAGCTGAAATGGGGCAACAATAATGAGGGGACTTATAATCTCAAGGAAGCTAAACTCATACTCCTTGAACTAGATTCCCAAGCTCCAGATAGGATTTGGAAAAACCTATGGAAACTTCAAGGGTGGATGAAAATTAAACTTTTTATGTGGCTAGTACTGTACATGAATATTCTGACCTGGGATAACATTAGGAAAATGTGTGTCTCGGGACCTTCTAGATGCCAGCTCTGTGAATTTCAAGAGGAGACAATGGAGCACCTTTCCAACAACTGCAATTTTACTTCCAGATTATGGGACTCTTTTGCCTCTATCTTCCAAAAATCTGATAGAGACATTGGAAGTCTTTTCAATACCCTCACCAATTGGAGAAAGAACTTTTTGGATAATGAAGTTTTGAGTTCATCTTGGGCTCTAACACCAAGCTTAATTATTTGGAATGTCTGGAAAGAAAGGAACAATAGAATCTTCAAGAATGCTAAGAAATATCCCTAGTATCTCTATGATCTAATCCTAAAACAGATTAAGGAAATTGTTGGCACTGTTGCCCGAAATCGTCTTACGAAACCCTCTTCTGCTATAGAATGGAGGATTCTTTGTAAGCTAGAGCTGCAGGGGCTTGTTCTTTAGGGCTTAGTCAGGAAAGCTTCAATTCTGGATCGTGAGCTATATTTCTGGCATCCCCCCCAAGGGTTTTCTGAAATTCAACAATGATGGTGCTTCTAAAGGTAATCCAGGCATGACCGGCCATGGAGGGGTGTCAAGGGATGATAATGGAAGGATTTTGTTTATCTTCCATGGTCATTTAAGCAAAGCAACCAACAACATAGCAAAGCTAATGGCCATGGAACAATGTCTAGAGTTCCTAGTTCAGGAAAACCGCCAAAATACGATCATCGAAGATGATTCCAAGTTAATCATTAACTCAGTCAAGAGAATAAGGTGGGGAACGAAACCAAAAAAGGCCTCAAGAAATGGGAGGCTAATCCAAGTCTTTCAACAAATTCACAGTCACCTACAGAGCTTGAGAATAGTGAGTTTTGCACATGTGCATAGAAAGTCCAATAAACTGGCAGATTTGCTGGGCAATCAAGAAGTGATCTGCACAGATAATAGAGTGGCGATGGACTGGAAAGAGCTCCCTCAAAACAGATTAAAAACAGAGTGTCAAAACCAAGCAGATGAAGATAAGATAGTGTTCTATGTAAGAGCCATGGAGGCGGGCATAACTGACCAACAGTTGTTTGCTTAGAGGCTTGCTCTCAATCAGGTATTTTGAGAGTGGCTTGCAGTGGTCAACAAGTGAATCCCAGGTTTTATGTTCACTATAGGGTCCAATTGTAACGACGAGGATGTTTTGCTTTTGTGGTTAACTGGAAGTATGGTGGATGCTTTAATGCACATCAGCTTAAGGAGGGTTGACACAACGAATAGTCAAAATTCGAAGACCATTGGAGGCCATGAAACTAGAAGTTTTTCCAGGGATCGCAACCCTCAAAGCAAGAAGTGGTTTTTCCTTTTCGGGAGTGATTCCATTCAACGTGCTCCACATGGCAGTGGAGATGGGAGGAATACCGCCCTCATCGCATGCTAATGTGCGCAAAGGTTGGCGGGTGCGATATCAGTCTCAACCGTTGGATCATTCATATTAGATCAACGGATGGGATTGATCGGGCAGGTCTTTGGGTCCTAGAGATAAACATCATCTTGCTTAACATAGAGAAATGGTCCATAGTTGTTGGATTGAATGGACAGGCTCAACGGTTAAGATTAAAAGGGTAAGTTAGGATTTGGTGGGAAGCGGGTGTCCTTGACATCAAAAGAATTTTCACTCTAGCCATGTTGATGCAGGTTAAGAAGTCGGATGGATGCGATACCCTTATTTTATTGACACTTTTAGTTCTTTTCGGGTCCGTTTCCTGATTGTTGTTTCATTCCTTTGTGAAATGTAAGGTATGGTTGTAGGGAGGGAGGCATGGGCTTTGCTCCCAGTTTCAGGTTTTGATAGGGTCTCTCCATGGTCCACGACCATGTGTGATTTTTTGTATTTTATGTACTCTATTTGTTGATTAATAATTTGAAGGTTCGACTCTTGCATTAGAAAAAAAAATTAATTTGCAATTTTACTAGATCCATTTTAAATAAGTTGACAAAACAAATTTAAACAAAACTTAAGAATCATCTACTAACATTACAAGAATGGTCATGCAAAATGTACTAACTAAATGAAAATTTACTTTCATTGCTACATATTCATGAACTTAAATATGTAAAACCTTTAAGCATCAAACCATCCATCATGCACATTGTACCATGTTTTATAATGCAATAGTATAGTATGTTTATGCATGAACAACTTTATATTAAAAGTTAACTATCAACTGACATCCATAGTAGCCTTTCTATACATGAATGAAAAATGTACCATGTTTTGTATTTGCAATTTTAATAGATTAATTTTAAATAATAGATGACAAAACAACTTTAAACAAAACCTAAGAATCATCTACTAACATTATAACAATGATTATGAAAAATGTACAAATTAAAAGAAAATTTACTTTCATTGCTACATATTCATGAACTTAAATATGCAAAAACAAGCTTTAACCATCAAACCATGCATAATGCAACTTGTACCATGCAAAATTTACATAAACTCCAAAAATAGCATGTATTAAATCATAATAAAGAGTTTTAGATTTAAAATATATACAAAATTTATATCATTATAAAAGTAAATATACAATAAAAAGTTTTCAAATAAAAATATGCATCAATTCATAATAAAGAGTTTTACTTTAAATATGTCCAAAATTTATATCATGATATAAGTAAATATAACATAAAAATATTGTCAAATAAAAAGTTGCATCAATTTAGAGAATATCGCTGAAATATATGATCTGTCAACCTCCTCGTGCTCTCATCTGAATTGTGGGTGCCCTACACACCATGTGTAGTTTCATATATACATAATATTTTGTACTTTAAATTAATTTTTAATGTTTTAAAATTTAATGAGAATGTGATCATCAAAACAAAATTATAAAAAGTTTCAAATTCCATGCAAAACGTCATGTTGTTCCCCCTCCATTGGGCCCTTGTGGTGTTCAATATGCATTTTTCCCTCATGCATAAATTGTAGAATACATGTGCATGTATATATATTAAGATTTTAAAATTTCACATGAAAATGCATAAACTAGAACAATATTAAAAAAAGCAAGTATAAACTTTTCCAAATTGTCTAGATGATTCAATCCCTGTAACCAACTAAAGTTTCAAATTCTATGCAATACCTTATGGTGTTCCCCCTACATTTCTCCCCCCTGGATTCCCTGTACAATACATGTACATGTATATATTAAAAATTTAAAATTGCACATCAAAATGCATAAACTCGCAATATTAAAAAAAATGTTACATGACATTTTCAAATTTTTTGGATGATCCTATCCCCATTTTCGACTCCATCCCTAAAGTCCTTGTCGAATGGAAATCATCTCCACATACATAAAATTCGAAAATTTTAAAACTGTAATATAAACCTATCTCATTTTTTAATGAAACTTGCACTTCAATTGATAACAAATCATAAGTGAAATATTCAAGACTTGTGATAATTGAATATTTTACACATCTCCGAGGAAGAGGATCCTACTATGTTTAAAACATCAGATGAAATCTGAGTCTGCCAAAATTTAATTATATATACATTATTATTTATTTTAAAAATATGTCCTCACAATACTAATATATAAAAGTAGAATAATGACTGTATCAACATGAATTATTCAAAAAAAAAATAACATCTCTGAAAATATCTTGATTAGAACCTGGACCTGGGACTGCGATATTATCAAAATTTACGTTTAAGAAATGAGTTACTACAAATGGTGAACATATGATACATTTTTGTCAGATTATATCTAAAAATGTTAAGAAAATGTATGTGGATCGGCATTAGCACATACATTACAAATTACATTAAAATGTCCACCCTAACCATTAACACATACTGATCCCACACCCTCCTCCTCATGAACAATTAGGTCTTTCCAACCATTACAACAACCCTGTGCATATGCTTTAAGATACCCAATATTCATATTATCTATCTCCTCATCTATTTTATATAAAAAATTAGCATGTGCATTAGCTCACGCTCTTTGTTGATTTAGACCAATATCGATTCCAGTCAATGCACTCTATATGTTGTCTATAATGGCATCCTTTTCTTCTCAACCAATTTGAGAAGTGACATCCATCTGTGACCGCAAATTTACCAGACTTGGAGGTTGGCGTACCAAAGGTGGTGTAGGGTGAGGCAATTCAGTATCACGTAATGTGCCCTTACAATTGCATAACTGACCTCTCCCAGCACCATAATATTCAGATGGAAGGTCATTATAATTGGATTTCATACCCAAAAATAATTATGCATAAAATAATTTTGCAAAATAAATTGGAGCCTCGTCATTCCATGACATCTTTCCATATGCTCCAAGGAGCCTATCATACAAATTGCTAGCTGTATCTGAGTGCTTGAAATATTGCACCTTGTGCATCTTTATTTTCAGCCCCTCTTTGAAGTTAAACATAGATTTTGCATTTTCTATTGTAACCGTTTTACTAACCTCGACCCATTTATCGAGACCCAATTACTATTTCCTTTCTTGCCTCATCATATCTAGAAATAAATTTTTGGGTTGCCCAAGCTTCTCGTAAATATCAAGAAATGATCTTAGAGAGTGCACATCTATTTTAAAGCTTTCTTGACTCTTTGTAGGGAGCTCCAAACTCTCAAGATATTTCCTCAATTTTGAATAACAAATTTTGCACCTTTGTAATGTACATTGTTGGAGGTTTATTTCCCAAGGAAGCTCATCAGGAATATTAGATGGATAAGTGGTAGTTGGTGTATGATCTTCTTCTTGAATTTCTGGGCTTCTCTTACATCTACTTCGAGCAACATTTTCACCCTCTCCATCAACATATAAAATTACATAAATATAAAAACATGTGAACAAATATATTCATACACATGAAAAATAGACATGTACACACATATGTACATACAGTTCATTTACGTGTACAAATTTGTTTTAACATATTTTTTCAATATATAATTCACCAAAATGATGAAGATCATGATGATCCAATTGAGATTAATGACCACCCAAGGATGGTTAAGCACCATCATGCCCACCCAGAGATGGTTGAGCACCATCACGCCCAAGGAAATGAGTTTATTGAGCTTGTTGACCACCCTCATGCGACGACATAGTGAGAAAAGCTTCTAAAAAAAATAGAAAATCAATTCAATATATGTGTATACATACATGTGATTCTACCTATTTATCATTTAATTAAATGCACATAAACACACACACACACACACACACACACACACAGATATATATATATATATATATATATATATATATATACCACGATGGTGTGAACAATGGCCCTCCATTTATTGAGTAGATACTCTTTTCGACCTACTTTAAGATGCTCCTAAAAAAAATGAAATTTATTATAAATTAATTTAAAGCTAATTTTATAAAAGAAAATCAATTCCATATGTATACATACATATGATTGTATTCAAATATCATTTAAAAACTTGCACATAAACATATATATACCACGATCATGATGGACCTCCCCCAATTCATTTGATATTATCTTTGATCCATGACCTCCCCCTCTAGTACATGCATTAGAC
The DNA here is from genome assembly GCA_031772625.1 of Pinus tabuliformis. Classification (NCBI taxonomy): domain Eukaryota; kingdom Viridiplantae; phylum Streptophyta; class Pinopsida; order Pinales; family Pinaceae; genus Pinus; species Pinus tabuliformis. The sequence goes on from CM062819.1 coordinate 916,263,599, forward strand.
GCAATTGATGCTCTCCTCGAAGAATCATGTGGAAAATGCTCATCCATGATATATATATATATATATATATATATATATATATATATATATATATATATATATATATATATATATATATATATATATATATATATATATATATAATTGACCTCATGCATTTAATTGATATAACACTTGAAATTATATCATGCATTTTAAGATCTTAAAATTGTTATTTAAAGACATTGAAAGAATTCAGAAAATTAATGTAACTATCTGAAGCTCTTCTTTTAAAATATACTCAAGAATATAAACAAAAATGTTGAAGAATGCACATTTTTAAACTAAATACAAAATTTTCTAAAACATGCCATGTTCACCAAGTTGTGCTTACATAATGGGGGCACACTTGATATAGAATTGAAAAAACACATGTTCATTAAAAACAACACATTTATAACTCAAAAACACATACATATCAAAGATATCTTACAATGTACATCAAACAATTTTGATGGATATCTTCTTAACAATAATTCATCTTTCACACACAAATATTGAATTAGCATTGCCCCATACAATAGATCACTAGACAACCTATTGACATTTGCACAATGTCTTATGCTAAATGATTGACATTGAATAACAATATTTTTTTTTCTCCATGTAGTTGTTTTAACCTCTCCTTTTTAACTTGGTACATGCCTTTCATTTGGTTGCACACAAGTTCAAAATTGGGGAAGACTACACTTCCATTGGATCCTTACTCCCTAGCTATTCCTAAGCCTTTTATCAATGCAATATAATATGATTTATTGTTTGTTGTTCTTCCAGGTACATCCTTTTCCTTTAGAGGACTTTATTCATCATGATATTACATAGAACATAAGTAATCACTGCTTGCCTTGGATTGAGATAACAAGAAACTTCTATGCACAATGTCCAATTTTCAACCATGTTTAATGGGTTTTCTGATCCCTATAAAAAATAAATTCAATAAAATGAATTTAATATATTTATTTATGAAAATGCCTTATTTTATGGGAGAGTGATAATAAATAAATATCTGTTGTGATTGAATAATGGAATACTACAAGGATTTAGCCTATTTTCAGGATCGTCCTCTATGTTCTCCTTAAGAATTTATACATGTGATTGATAGTTTCATCAAGTAATTATAAATTATGATGTTAGAAATTTATTAATTTTAGGAACTAGGTCTATATAAAATCACTATTTAAATGCATATGTGATAGATTATTCACACCAAGGGTGCATGCAGACTTGTTATAATTATCATTCCTCCCTTTGTTTACTCTGCATAAGTTGATGGGAAACACTAGATTAACCCTCACAGTGGAATGCTTAGATAGGTGGTTTAATTGATAGGTGGTTATTCCAATTCTTGATTTTGGAATAAGTTGCATAGAGAAATTTTACTAAAGTGTGATTGAACACCTCGATTTCCCTATAGATGTTGCGTAGAGAAATTTTACTAAATTGTGATTGAAAACCTTATTTACCTATAGATTTATTGGTGGAAAGTAGTTAATAATTTCATCTTGCATTCCAAAATTTACCATTGAGCCTTTTAAAAATGACTGAGAATGATATTTACGTAATAAAACTGATGATGTCAGCAAGGCCTGAAGTTGTTTTAAAATTGATGGAGAAATAGGTCCATTGTTGGTTGTGCAATGCTTTCCATGTTAGAAAGCATGAATAACATATCTTCTCCATGATTTGTAAGATTTTATTGATACTTATTGAAACATTATGAGCAACAATATTGTTGGTTCATGAGTTTGAGCACAATTCTTTTCTTCCTAGTAATCAATGTATTGTTTGTCTCCTTTTGGTCCATACACGAGCATTGGTGGTGGGAACAAATCACGACACTGGTGATATACAATTTCACAGTGCTATTGATCTTCTTGTCAACATTCAAGCCTTGGTGGTGGTCACATGTTGATGCCGGAATATAAAATCTCCATGGTTTTGTTTGGTTCAGTTAGGTGAAAGATTGGTAGCATGAGATGCAGATGTGATATGTGAATGATTAAGAAAGGAAATTGAGAGTATAAGGAAAGAAATTAAGAAATAAACATTGCATGTATACCCAAATTCTAGGTAACCTAGCCGCTCTATAATCACACTTACAATGGTGGGCCATTTAAAAACATGGTGGCATGGTGATCATCTTAAGCTCTCAAGAGAAGTCTAGTTTGTTTACTGTGGATATGAAGGCTTGGTTTAAATGTGAGTCTCTCAATATGGGAACAAATCCATGCCCAAATCCAACTGTGGAAGACACATGGGGCAGGGCCTTTCCCCCATTGCATTGGTAAAGTCTTAATTTAATGGAAATTAAAATTCCATTTTCTTTCTATGATTAGGACAAAAAATGAAAAGGAATCTTGTATTGTCTTAGACCCACTACATTTTTGGAGGATTCGCTGATTTAGAAAAGGAATCAATAGTGATTCACAGGATAGCCTTAGCTGGGAATGTAGCAAGAACTCATTTCAAATGTGGACCATTTGGCCCTATTATGTTTTCTTAAACTCGAAATTTAATTTGATCTATTTATTTGTCTAAAGTGGCAGAGAAAAGGCCAAAGGAGGAGGAATATTTATATGAATTATTTCATCTTTGCAAACATATAGTTTTATACTGAAAGGTTAATGGAGAAGAGTAGTAGTTCCAACATGAAGTGGAGTAGATAGATCATCTCAAGGACAAATAGAGCTCTCAACCTATCCTCATAACTTAGGCCAAGCCAATCAGATACATTTTTTTTTGTCAATGTAGAGGATTAGAATGGTAGTGGACAGATTATTGGAAGTGAGAAAATAGGACAAGGGGGAAGAAAATTCACCAGTGGAGCAGGTGACATTCACTGTGAGTATGAAAGATTATTTGACCATTCTTTTATGGACATTTCGAATGTGGTTTCTAGGGATGCTTTCATGCGTCCTGCTCTCATTTTTTAACCAATTCTTCAGTTACAGGAAGGATCCACTTATCATCACATAGATTTCAGTGCAGGTGGCAACCCTTCCCCTTGGGCGTTCCATGGCCTTACCTCTTCCAAAGAGAAGATTCAAAGTGCCTATGTTGGGGAAGGAGGTGTCCCTGAATCTAGGACCCTTTAATATGAAGGAGAATTTACTCATTACAATATTTTCCAGTGCAAGCTACACATTTGATAATGGATCCGCCTACGCAGTACGCATTGTCAACATTATTAAGGCATTTAAAGGAGGAAAATCTATTTCCTAGTAGCTTGGCTGATCATAATTAGAAATCAAGTATTCGGTAGTGTTTGCAATGAAATATATTAAGTTTGAGATTATTTGTAAATAATTGATAATTTATGTGATATTATTACATTTTTTTGTATATATCAAGTTATTAATCGAGTGATCGAGAGCATGGATTACTAACTTATTTGGTATATATTATAGTAAAGCTTATGTGCTTGTAATGGTGAAGAATATGAGTTTCTTCAAAAGAAAGGGACAGAGTAGGCACACTTTTATAAACTTTAGCAAATAAATAACTAAAATGCACCAATATTACACTTTTAATAACTGCTTCACAAATCAACATACCTAGTATGGATGAGTAGGCTAAGGAAGCTAACATAATTCCTCTAGCAACAACAAGGTGTAGCCAACCCTAGCACCAACCAACCAACCTTAGCACTAACCACCAACATCGTGCAAAAATCCTGAAAAAATGCCTCTGCCACCAACCAACCCTGCAAAAAAAAAAAAACGAAAAAATTAAAAAACCGCAAAAAACCATAAAAAAAATCTAGAAAAAATAACAATTCATGCACATACGCGGACTTACGTGATCATTTCCTCCAGCGAACTGACAGGCCATCTGAAATAGCAGTCCAATAACAATATTTTTTGACACAATAAGAATAACACAGTAACAACACAAAAAATTACACAATAGCGTTAGGGCCCTCATATATATAGACATTTTTTTCGGCTGAAAAACTAGTTCGGTTGAATATAAAGTTCGGGCGAATTATTTGTTCAATTGAATTCAATAGTTCAGTTGAACTAATTTATTGCTGATTTTTTCACCTCCAACAAAAAATTGGTTTAATGGTCAGCGTTAATCTAAATGGCTAATTGTTCGGTCGAATGTTAGTATAATATTTCAACCGAATAAATATAAAAAATTTGGCCGAATAAAATTTTGGTTTGGCTCAAAAATCAAGATTGTGAATTTTTCGAGGGCATTTCTCACAAAAGTGTAACCGAGCTTCACATTTTCACCTGAATGTTGAACCCAAACGATATTTGCATCGACCTCGAGTTCCACACTGAAGGTGCCATATGGCACCGTGAAATTGGGCGACGTGGCAACATTTGATTTGCTGCATAAAAACCAATCAATGTCCATTGTTTGAATACATGTGGCATGCTCTCATGATGCCATGTGGCATACTTTGGAAGTGCCACATGGCACATTTTCACTAGTCCAGCTCATGTCCAAAAAAATGCTATATGTACATGAAATGTGGCACATCCTTAGGTTTCCACATCAACCTGCAGATTTTAGTAGTACAATATGTTATGTAATCATTTGATTTTGAATTTTGCCCCATTTGACCGAAACATTGACTAGGCATAACTTTCACATACGAACTCAGATTGAGGTTCCTTTTGCACCATTGGAAATCCTGTGACGAGATCTTTGATTTGTACCTAGTTTCATTTAAATCCAAGGACTTTGAGTTTTGAGATTTTCCAAAGCCACCTTTTATTTTGGAGCCACCTAGATCATTCCTCCCCACTGAGGAGAATTTGGTCCTCCATAAACATAAACATGATCTACAACCTGTTGTACTCTCTTGTCTGCATAACAAGTGCCCTAATAGGCCACACTTCCTTCTCCTTCACGTTTATTCTTCGGATCAATAAGTGATGAACTAACACTTTTATCCTATGCAAATCTATGGAATAATCTTTGAAAAACACATACTCTTCTACAAGACCAAACATTACCCAAGAAAAACCCCATACTTTCCAAGATTTACAACACACTCTTTCGTCAAGTTTACATCATAAGAGAAACCAATATCCCAGGTATCAACAAAATGGCCAAAAACATCATGATGTTGCTTTCATAAGTGATGGAAAAAAATCATCACTTTTAAAATCATTTCACAACATATGATTTTCAATAGGATGGCCACGGAAAACTACTATATCTAATAAAACCATCTCTAACTCATTAAAGTGAATCATCTTGGAGCTGATTTGCTTGTTGAACAACTTTTCCAACTAATTCCTACATGGGTGCTCTGTCTTTGAGATGTTGCTCTGGACGGAGCATCCAACATGTGGCTCTCTAATGTCCATATTTGTTGCAATGGACACAAAAATTATTCTTCCCCCAAACCTACTTAACCTTCTTCCTCCCTAATGTGGAGAAGACCTTTCATGTATTGTCCTCTTTCTTGCTTCTGTTTTCTTCCAGAATTCGTCAACTAGATGTCTATATAAGCCACGAAAAGTACATGGTTCTCTAAGCCATAATTTCTATTGATCATTAACAATGTGCTTGTAATAAAAAGGAACATTAGCATAATGAGACCTCTTATGCCTCGCTTGGTTGTCTCTAGTGAGTTCCTGTCAATGAGAGCTTGCCTTAACTCTTCCTCTGCAATATGCACTATCCTGGGAGGATTGTGATGTGTTCCCATCATCCTCTGTCCTTGATGGTTTCAACAATGTCATGGAAGCTTCTACTACCTTCGAACACTCTCCTTCAGTGTATCCCAATCCAAAAAAATTCGGTCCTTGTATAACCTCCAATGGTTGAGTCATTTCTTCACCATTAACACCAAGCCCTCCTACTTTATATCCCATATTGGTAAGGGGTCTCATGTCAGTTCTTGAAATGGGTACCTTAAGGATTCCAAAAGAAATAGTGTCATGTGAAGATGAAACTGAACAACCAACAATTTTTACCTTAGGTGTTGATTCTAAATGAGGTGATGATGGCTTCACTAAGCCCTCGTCTCACTTCAACTTTTCAAATCCCTCTTCGATGGTTCGTAATTGAAGTTGCAATATCTGCCTCTCCTCTTCTACTTCTTATAGAACACTCTTCAATTCAACATTTTCTTCTTTAATGATTTGATTGATTTCTTCATTTGAATGATGAGAAGAAGGTGAAGATGAATTATATTCACTTGAAGATGGAGATGGAGCATCATCCTCTTCTCTCTCTTTCTCTTATCCCTCTTTTTCCATTTTTTATTTATAGTTTGCATACATTATATCTACCATGCATGCCATCATCAATAGGTATTTGTAGATATATTTGCGATCCACCATTTCCTTCTTTTTGTACATTCAATCTCTAGTTATCATTCATACACATAATTCACACCAGCAAGAATACCGCTTTGATACCAAACTTGATCTGGATTCTCTCAGCTACTAGAATTAAGCAAAATCTTTTACTTTTGTGATGTTAGTAGAATTGCATGTGAAAGAGTATGAAAAACCACATGTGCGTACTTTAAATAAGAGGAAACATAAAGGAAACCATCAAATCAAAGAAAACACATAACTTGATAACAAAGTTCACCTAGTTTGGGTTACGTCTCTGGACCCGGTGTCAAGAGTGCGGAGGTCGCTTCATTAGTTGCTAAAAGATGATGATGAATACATGATGTAATCGCTGTGAATAGAAGGAAGAACCTTCTCAATTGGAGTGGCATGTCTCTCCACAAGACATTCTTATATAAGTACTCTCATTCATACAAGCTCTCCTTCAGCATGAAAAAATATCAAACTCTCATATAATGTGGCATACAAGGATCCTCCAACATCGTGGAAAACAAGGATCTCAACATCAAAGAATCATCTTAGCAAAAATCAAAAGAAGACATGGCATCAGTGCATCTTATACCTTCACATCTAAGGATGGCTTGAAAATTCACACCTCTATTGAAGAAACATATTGTACAATTGAATTCCTGGCGAAAAGCGTGAAATATGACTGTAAACTTGAACCCTTTCTGACTCGGTCAAATTCAACCTCCTCGAGAATCTCAATGATTTCTCAAAGATTCTCTTTTGCACGCTGACTAAAATTAAGCTACTTAGACAAGGAAATTGATCATACCATCATGCTCCTTGCAAAAAACTAAGTAAATTGAGTATAAAGTCAGCCTGGTTCTGAAACTGTCCTTTTTGGGCATGTAGGGAATCTTAAAGATTCTAAAAAGATTATTTTCTACAGATTGACTGAAATTATGCTACTCAGTTGAGGAAACCGATTACATCATCAGACTCATTGTAAAAAACGAAGAAAAATGAGTATGAAGTTGGCATACTTCTGTCACCTTCAAAATTGACCTCAAGGGAATATTTTAGGTTCCATGCAGATTCCTGCATCTTGGTTCCACCTTCATGGTTCCTCCTTCAACATAATGTCTCTGGAAAATCCATTGCTCAGATCTAAAACCATCAGCACCATTATACTCCTAGTGAAATTCTGAGTAATCTGAGTATAAACTTGACATATTTGTGACACCTTCAAAAATTCACTCTAAGGGAATCTCCAAGATTTTATTGTTAGAATATTCCCTTTGAATATTCCTATAATCTGTCTTAGGATTCGTGCCTTTGAAGGACCCCTCATATCCCACCAATTGTCCAAACAGTGATATGCCTTACTCTCCATGGCTCTACCTCCTCCTTGGTCGAATTCTTATGAGAATTAAAGGTTTAAATAAATCTTTTAGGGTGCATTTAACAAAGCCTCAAGTTGACATGTTGGTTTTGTACCTTATGTAATAACCATTCTAATTTTTAAAATAATAGTAAATGGTATGTTAGATCATATATATATAACACAATATAGGAATGTTGAACCCAAACAATATTTGCGCTGACCCCGAGGTCCACAGTGGAGGTGCCACGTGGCACCATACAATTGGACCATGTGGCAGCACTTGATTTGCTACATAAAAACTAATCAATGTCCTTTTTTTGCAATACATGTGGCACACTCTCATGATGCCATGTGCCATGATTTGGAAGTGCCTCATGGCACATTTTCACTGCCCCAACTCATGTCCAAAAAAATACCATATGTGCATGAAATGTGGCACATCCTTAGGTTTCCACATCAACTTGATGATGTCAGTAGTACGGGCTGCTATTTCATAATTTGACTTTGGCTTTTACTCCATTTGACAAAAACTTTGACTAGGCATAAATTTTACATATGAAGTCGGATTGAGGCACAAGTTACGCCATTGGAAATCATGCAATGAGCTCTTTAACCTTAACCTAGTTTCATTGCAATCTAAGGAATTTGATTCTTGAGCTTTTCCAAAGCCACCTTTGACCTTAGAACCCCTTTGATCAGGAGTGGAGTCACTAGGGTATCAAAATGAGGATACTATTGGTTCAGTCTTTCATCAAGTGGTATCAGAGAACGTGAAGGGAAGATCCCATGCAGAAGGGAAATTCCACGGCTATGAATGTGGGAAGAATTATCGAGGAGAGGTGAGCAAGCGTGCAAAAAAAAACGAGTAGAGGAAGCTTGAGAGGTTCCAGAGGAGGAAAACTGAGATGCCAAAGATATTTCAAAATACTGAGACAGAGGAGGAGATTCGGTGATGTCCCAGTGGAGGCTATGGTTACAGCTCACTCAGTGATACAAGAGGAAAAGAATACCGAGGCTTTTTATGAATGAGATGAAATAATGAGGCACATGATCATAATATCATGAATATTTTCAAGCATGACAGTGTGATGCAGGAGCATCAATCCACCCCAAAATGGAATTTGATTCTTAACACTTCCAAAAGGGCATCGTGGCAACCAAAGAGCGAGGACACAATTTCCTCTAAAATTTATGTTATTTTTTTAAATAATGTAAGCCTTTATAAGGTGATGAGATGGCAAAGGACATGGTTCCTCATGATAGGCTCAAATTTTTTCTGTTAAAATTTGTTAGATTTTCTTTTTTTATATAATACAATTGTAAGAGGTCAAGGACATCAACCCATTCCAATGTAAGAATTAGGCCAAGAGAGAGGCGACCAAGGTAATTTTGAGTCAAGCCAAGAGGTCAATGTAATCATTTTATTTTTATGTGTGTGTGAATCTGTGTCATTCCATGGTTTATGTCATACATGGGCATTATCGTTTAGCGCCCAATGTTTTAAGTGTTAGAACCAAATCTAAGCGTTATCAAAAGTTTGTAAGAATTGAACCAAATGAGATGAGGAGGCCAACTTACAAGAACGAGGAACAACATAGCTACTAGGGTCTATGGTGGCCAAACCATTGGGTTCAATATGAAGAATAGTCAGAAAGGTGAAAGGGCACCAACTTCTGACTTGGGTGGGACCCCATCAGCCCAGTTGAGCATCAACAGAGTTGGCCAATTTCAATTAGCAACTATGAAGGAGAGATAGAGGAGTAAGCCCTGACCCAAACCTCTGGATGGGACCCACGAGGTTAGGCCCAGGTTTAGTTGGGCCAAAGAAAAGGAATGACACATCGTTTTATGTTTTGACCTTCCTGGAGTGAACTCAGTTGAAAGGTTATTCGAGCCTGAATTTCAAGTGAGGCCCTATAAAACGATGGTTTTTGGCATTTGGTGAATCACTTGTTCATTGTTGTAATAAAAAGGATGAGAGAGGGAAATTCGGGACCCATAACCCACAGACCTAGAATTGGTCTTTCAACATAAGAAATGACAAATGTGTTAATAGCCAATTTTTAAAACCAATCGAACTTAAAAAACATAGAATAAGAAAAAGTGATAAAAAGTCCAACCTACCTTAAAACTAAAGTAAATTTAGAATTAATGTTGATCAGGATAACTACACATGACCTCCCCATCATGTAGATATCTAACACTACATTATTCCACCTAAACTATGATGAAAGAAACCATTTTTCTTTGAATTCCATATATCCTAATGAGCTCAAGCATGTATGGGGAAATTTGGGTCACATCAAATTTCTTGATTTTCTTTGAAGAAGGGGCAATAATGTGAAAGATGCAGCATAAGAAATTAAAGATACTTGTGATCCATTCCAACAACACGATTAATATACGGATATGGTCGAGATGGTTTAGGGATTATTAACTCAAGATTTTAGCTATTTGTAAATTATTTTCTTAGTGAGTAACAAATTTGGATAAAAACATGTTTATATTCAACTCAAAAGACATGGTTGTATATAGTAAAACATGGATTTTTTTATATAATAAATTTGAGTAAATATTTTTAGAATTCATTCATTTTAAATATATATATATATATATATATATATATATATATAGATATATATAGAGAGATATAGATAGAGAGAGAGAGAGAGAGAGAGAGAGAGAGAGAGAGAGAGAGAGAGAGAGAGAGAGAGAGAGAGAGAGAGAGAGAGAGAGAGAGAGAGAGAGAGATATTCCCCCAAGGAAAAATCACAATTTTCATTAAGACGTTGAAAATTACATGTTCTAGATTCTTGGAAGCATATGCTGTAAGAGTGGTTGTTGCCACTAACTATGTAATACTATCAAAAACACTATCCCAGGCTGGGACACTAATAAGTTAATCCATATGATATGTCTGATAAAAAATATATACATGAATAAACTGAGAAAATTATGATCACAGTGATATCTCAGAAACCATAAAATCAGGGCATGTCTTCCCCAAACTGTTGCTGATCATCATAAGGTCTATGGAATTATCTATAGAATTATTCCTCTATCTGCTCCTGGAGCACCTAGAGCCCCTAAGGTTGGAGTGTGGCCTCCTTAGATAATCTATTAGAAACCTGTCTGCATTCCCTGTATATGTGATGACAAGAGATATAGTCAAATTGAGATTTCAGAAGCACAGTCTCATCCATAATGTTCCAGAGTGTGTGCACGTGACACGGTTGGTTAAACCAATTTATGATGAGTTTGGAATCCCCAAAAATATGAATGCAACGACATCCCTTATCAAGTGAAAAATATCGCAAATGTCTCAGTGTATTAAGTTATGCAAAGTTATTGGTTCCATCTCCCATCCCCATCTAGATTTTATAAAAATGATTTTCAATAATATGAAGTAATACGTTCCCACCACAGACTTGTTTTTGTGCTAAACCTTCGAAGCATGCCCAAGGGATGTTCCTGTCGATAATCTCGGCAAAGATATTGCCCATAGTGTGTGTGCGATCATCCTTTGGAATATATATATATATATATATATATATATATATATATATATATATATATATATATATATATATATATATATATATATATATATATATATATCAGGTGTGTTATTGCTTGAGGCCAAAGTGAAGCAGTACCAGAAAAAATAAGTTTATTTTTTTGTAGCCAAATGTACCAACATATTAGGAGAGGGAGGTTTCTAATCCTGATTGGGTGTGCAGCGGACCACCACGATTTCAAGGATTCCAATATATTATCTTCATGCCAACAATTGGGAAGTTGTAGATTTCCAAGTACATTATGCCATAAGGAGATGGTGATAGGAGATAGTAGAAATAAGTGTTCAATAGATTCAGATGACTGCTTGCATAATGTACACGAGATTGGTCCAAAAAATGATCACTTCTGTAGATCATCCCCTGTAGGGGCTTTGTTGCAAAGTATACACCACATGAATAATTTAGCTCTCGAATGTTCCTTCAACTTCCAAAGAGCACGCCACCACCATTCAGAAGCAAGGCATTAATGAGTGGAGTAGATGAGAGGATATCCCTCCTTAGGAGAATAGGAATCATGATGTGAGTGAAACCAAATGATATCACCCTATTCATCAGTGATTCAAACATGTGATTCAGAGAGTGTGCTAATATAGGATTTCCAATCATTGTGCCAAATATTAGGTATACCCAATAGTTTAGCAGATTTCCAGGCTTGATAGAAAATATTAGAATTGTCCTGATCATCAATTTGAGCAAGGCTAGTGATACCTATGTTCGAGAGGACATGTAGGAGATCAGAGGGAATATGAAAAACATTCCCACATCCAGACCAAGGATCCATGCCAATACGAACCAAGTTACCAGATCCAATCCTCCACGTTAATCCATCATGGATGTAGGATAGAGAGTTCAATACCGCTCTCTAACTAGTAGATATATTTTTTTTGTTCCATGTAGGTCACCTGATCCAATCAAGAATATGGAGAGGGTTAATATAATTTTGTATGACCACCTTACACTACAAGTAAAAAGGAGATTTGTGAGGGGCAAAAAATGTGACCATAAGCTCATTGGTGACAATCAAAAGAGCCTTCATCACCAAAAACTGAACGTCACCAAAGGTGCCATCACCAAAAGTATAGGTGTTGTAGTTACATTTAAATTTCGTCACTAGTAATGATTTATAATGACACCGTCACCATTTCATATGAGCAATGGTGACGAACCATAGCGTCCGTCACCAAAGGTGGCATCACCAAAAGTATAGGTGTTGTAGTGACATTTAAAGTCCATCACCAATAATGATTTATAATGACGGATAATGACTGTCACCATTTCATATGAGCAATGGTGATGGACCATAGCCTCCGTCACCAAAAACTGAACGTCACCAAAGGTGGTGTCGCCAAAAGTATAGGTGTTATGGTTACATTCAAGGCCCACCATGAATATTTATTACAATGATGGATAGAGACCGTCACCATTTCATATGAACAACAATGATTTATTGTGATGGATATTTCATGGTCATCACTATTAGTGCATATATATGGTGAGATTCGTTGACCGTCACCAAAAGCCACATTTCCAGAAGTGTAGGTGTTGTGGTGAAATTCAAGGTTCGTCACGAATGATGACTATAATGACAGATAGCAACCATCACCATTTCATATCAACAAAAACGATTTATGGTTATGGACCTTTGAGGGTCGTCACTATTTTGTGTATATTTGCGGCATTTGTTGAGCATCACCATTTCATATTTTGGTGAGGGTCGAAAAATCTCACCAAAGCTCATTGGTGATAGTCAAAAGAGCCTCTGTCACAAAAATTGATTATCGCCATTCCATATGGATGTCAAGTTAGGATGGAATTGAACCACCAACCTCCTGCTTGTAAAGTAGGATCTCTTCCATTGAGCTAGCACGCTTTAAAGAATTAGACTTTAAAAAATTATACCTTGAAACTTCATAAATTGTAAACTTTTCAATAAATTAAAGTCTCGGCAATATTTTACTAAACAAGCAAAGCAACATCGAAGCTGCATGTCCCTACCTAATGGTTATGGAATTTATGAAAAGTGGGTGGAGGGAAAAATAATTATGTATAAGAGAATCAATATGTTTAGTTGAATACTCAATTAGAAGTGAAACACTGAAGACATGTATAATCTATAAATGACCTATAACTAGCAAATGCACCAAATATTGCAAAGGAAATTTCAGAAGTGGATAGCATATGGAAGAATAACATTGATGAAGACAGATGCAATATGTTATAGGTTGAGTGAAAGAAAAATCGGAATGTTGTTGTTTGGTGTTTAGATATTTGAATGATATCTAAACTTTTGTGCACATGTAACACGGATCTCCGGAAACCATGAATGACATATGATATATATATATATATATATATATATATATATATATATATATATATATATATATATATATATATAATCTATCCCCTTTACATAAAACAACATGCAATTTGGAATTTCACAAGTCCGCACTCAAAACATGCACAAAAAGCAATAGCTTCACCTTCATGCTTGAACTACTTCTATTTATTTGAATTTGACTTGTGACATTCTTTATCTGAAAAGGAATAAAAATCATCACTAGTATTAAATTCATCCAACACAGACTTTGGAGATCCCACTGACATCTAAATTTTTCTTGCCATGCCTGAAAACCATAGAGATCCATGTCGATAGTAGAATAATATGTGTGTCTAATGCTCAAGAACACATTCCTTATTAACCATTGTTACGTGAGAGGAACCAAATAGACAACACAATATCAGTGTACACAAAATCCCTTACTGAAATATAATCATAACTTAGCTTAGAAGTATAAAAGATGTTCTTAATTAGTAAACTTTATATTTGGAAATTTTGTTTCTTTAGATTTAAAAAATATTATGTTGTACAACACTTCTGTCTATTTATCTAGGCAATTATATCATAGTATATGTCACATGGTAGAAATGTACAATACGTAAAGGAAAAAGACAATTTTTCTCAAGAAAATAGAAATAGAAAAGAGCTTCGAAAACTATATGTTTGTCATCAAAGCTTTAATTAGTTTAACAACAAACTAGTTGGAGTTTGAAAATCAAAATCATTGATTGGAAATGCACTGAACAATGTCCAAAGTCAGTTTCATACAAATAAAGCTAGAGTTACTATTGCCATTGCAGATAACTGAAATTTGGGCAGTGGTCTAACAATTAGAACGTATTTGCAGGGAAGACTCGTCAACACCATAATTTTTTTTCCACTGTCTATTGTGCCTCTAGATCCATATCAAATAGTTTGTTATTGTCAAGTTCTACCTTGCAAGTGTTGATTTCTGGCTCACGCTTTAAAACACAATTCTACCACTCCATTTGATTTTCTTTTGTCAATAGAATTGGTAGGTCCTTCCCATCCTCTGTTTTACATCAATCAATAAGCATCCATCAATGATATAAAGAATAACATATACACAACAAAGGCAAAAGATGCACTTATTGTATACCTATGTTCTAGGAATCATATGACCTTACCAATGCAAAGAGCTCACCCTAAAAAAATAGCATCCACGTGGAATTTACAAAACTTTTTTAAATCAAGCACCAAGTAAACCAATCAAAATATGAACATCCTTTTAATCAATAAAATCTCTGACTTAAAATAAAAGTGGCCTAGATTTGAATGTTATATCAACCATGTCAAGTAACTAACATCGGGTGAGAAATACAGGCCATGCATATTGGATTAGAGAAACAATTGATGTGATAAAGCTCAAAATCAAACATATGACTTATAGCTAAAAAAAAAAAAATGACCTACAACTAAGACATGAGGTTTCCCTTTCAACCTTGCCATTAAATAAATCTTCTTTATGTCAGATACCATTAAATTTTTTTTTATACTAGGTGGAAGTGGTATTATAACATTAACCTTTGATAGATTCTGTGTCCACGACTACTTCTCAAGATCCGCTCCATTACCATCATTTGGGGCTAGGTAAGATACATGCAAAAACCATCAACATGAAAATGAAATCTACATCTTTGTAAAATAATGGGAGGAAAAAAAAATCCACAAATTGAAACAGAGTGTAGGATAACTCATTCCTACAACACGATTATTCTGTCGTGAACAGTAAAAAAAGAAATCAAGAGAAATGTAATTTTTGCCACATTTTGACAAACATTTCCTTTTGCATATTCTATGAGCGATTGATGAAAAAAGTTAGCTAAAGCTTGTCAACATAAAGATTATAGTAAAACATAAAGGAACCGCTCTAACACATATAATCCTAAACATAAGTATCTATACATATAAGTATTTATTGAGGACATTGTATTTTGTGAAAATATGGATGTCAAATCTTTCAAATAATACAATTTATGGTACCACTTCCTTACAAAGTCCATTCATTTAAGTATTTTCAAAGTCCATTCAGGAATTTCTTCAAAGTTCACAGTTCAAAAAATTAACATGTAACCTAAAAAAACTCAAATTTGTAAAAGAGATAACCCAAAGATGTAGAGTATATATCTCACATTTATATATCCTAATTTCCAGACATTGAAATGACACTTTTTAGCATACTATTGTGAATTCAGCCCAAAATGGTAAAAAAAAGTATTGATGGTTATTTATGTTAAAAATGGTAATTAGGGCCAAATTCCACTTTGAAAACATCCTTTGGGGAATATAATTGTGGCATTGAATTCCTCTTTTCGAGAGGACCAAAATTGATCTAAAGATCTTCAAATTTGGATAAGTAGAAGTGTAATTTTGAATTTATGTTTCTCTCATGTAAATTATTGAGGTCAGCCTCAACTATATGTCGGCTTAAGAAGATCAAAAGTCACGTCCCTCAACTCCACTGAATTATATATATAGAGGAGAATTCTCTCTCACTCTTGACATATCAATCAAAGGGAAAAGATAACTCTATGGCAGCAAACATTAAGGAGGATAAATTATGGTTATTGTTAAGACTGTTTTGGTTAGGGGTTTGTCATAATAGGTCTAAGTTTGGAAGCAGTGCTTCGTTATGGTTAAGGAAAATATTATATATGGGTTGTGACTTTTTTCGTATGGAAATTCTTCCTATAGTTTGGCCACAACTAGATGATATTCTCACAGCTTGACCGCAGACCTTGAATCACTTACCCAAGAAGCTAAAATACAACAGAAAGTAGTTGACCTTATATGATAGTATTTAAGTGCTTGTTGAGGATGACATGGAAACTTAAAAATAGTCTAGGACTACTACAAATAATAGAGTCCTTGTAAGAAGAAAAAGGCCACACTGTTTACAAAATTCAAGGGTCGGAGCAGCATTCTTCAGAAGCCCTAATCTAGAACCACAGAGACAATATCCACAATGACCTTAATGTGGTAATAAACCATCTCCTTACGCCAGCGAAAAGGAGCATCATGTGAAATAAGGAAGGTCGCAGTAGTGTTATTTATAATTTTTCATCTATGGATAAACACAATTTCCCTAGGTGGGTAGCTACACCTAGAACGAAAGATTTAAAGTGCTTAACCTTTTTGTATAGAAGATAAATAAGACAAGGAACCTGATTTTTATCTTTCGCTTTCCATTTGTCTCCTTTGTTTGGCTCCCTTCGCTCCTTCTCAAACCTAATCCGCCTAACAAGTACCTGCAATCATAAACAGAGGAAAAAAACCAATCAAAGTGAGAGATCTATCTACTATAAGCAAATGGAATAGAAATCATTTACACATGTAATCATCATACATAAAGACAAGAATATGGGAAAAGATGTAAACAACTTTATTAAGTAGAAGGAAGAATTACAACCATGAAGTCTGATCCATTGCCACTCTTCCAACTTGGGTTCCAACCAACATCACATCAAAAGTATGACACTCTGACAGCATAACAATACTTGCTTACAATGTCAAACCTCACACCAACAGTATCTCCTTACAAATTCTCAAAGTCCAACCAATGATCAGTTAGATGAGTGCTCAATTTATAGGAAAATGATGGTTGCTTGGTCATAAATGAGGGTATTGAATTGCCTTCCAAACTTAGAGTTAGTTTCCATGGAGGAAGGGATGAGAGGATAGGAGGTTGCTTCACTCATTCCCTATCCAATTTCAAGTTCATAGGAGATGATAAGAGTGGGAATATTCTAGATGGATCCAAAAGATAATAATATTCCCAAAACACTATGATGATTTTGCTCAAACTCACCTAGCATAGGTCCAAGTGCGCATAAGTGCTCTGGAAAGCACCCTGACATGGTCCTACCTGTACTGAAGCACACTTACCCCTGACCAAGGCTATGCTGGTCCCTCAAGGAGGCATTTTTGGAGGGTTTCAGGCCAAGAAACTCTTAGGGAAGGAGGCATTCAATGTGATGACCTGTATATGGCATGTAGCAATTGAATTAGGGTTTTATGAGCCCTAAAATTACTGATCTGAATCATGTGAGTGATGTGCCAAAATGGATCTATAATAGCTACCCCCTAAAGCATGAAGTCGAAAATGTTAATGTCGAGTGATATGCTTTATGATGTGATGAGGAGGTTTTGAAGTGGATGGCGACCTGCATCGATTAAAATACATAATATCATGATATTTTGATTTTTTCTCATGAATTGTTGAGGGAAGGCATACCCATGCTTAGCATATAAACTTTCATTACAAGTACATAGATAGTCGTCTACAGATATAGACCCATGATAGGATGACCATCAATGTAAAGCCATTGTATGGATGATTTGGTACATTTCCTAAAATCATAGCCCGGATGGATGAAACTAGATCTGGGGTCTTCTATCTCGTTCAATCATTTGCTCAAGTATGATTCTAACCATGTGAATATGTGATCTGAAGTCGAACATGGGAAGACACCATCTGATTACTAGCCAATGATGTAAGCCGTCAGCAGATGCGAGAGAAATCACCAATAATGATAATGATCCTCAAGGTACTGCAGTACATTTTGCATGGTGTGAATGGATGTTTTGATGTCGAACACCATACAAAGTCTTTCAGTCGAATGCTAGTGATGTCAACTCATAGCTGGAAGCGAGAAACCTACCATTGATGTATGCAAGCCTCAACGTACTTGAAGGGTATTTGTAAGTCAACTTCTTGGATAATGTGCTGATGTCGACAAGAAGAGACTCGTTGTAGGAGGGCCTTGACGTATCCCACATCAATGACACGAAACAAGTTTAATGATTTTGGAGACGGAATGTGACTAATGACACAAGGTTCAGGAATGGTGGTCATGAAAATGAATGTTTATGAGTATTGGAAAGGATGAATTTAAACTGAGTGACTTCTCTTGAACATGTCAGCGACACTGAATGGATTGACAGCATTGACCCAAAACCAAAGTAATGGATGGTATGATAGACCAAGGTATGATGACCATCAAGTAGATAACCCAACCCAAATTGTCACAGTGATGAAGTGAAAGTGTGATGTTCAAGAGCGACCTGCTGCCACAAAGTGGTTTACCCATTTTCCCATTTCCCCTAGTCATTGTTGACCAATACCTCTTTATTTTTATCAAGCTTGAGGAGGATAACATATGCTTGTTGTATAATTCCACCCTTCGGGTGCATCCATCGCTATGTGATGTTTTAATGAGTCTAGTGAAGGTGAAACTCGTTCTTGTCATGATGGACAAGTTTGTCACTATTTTATGTTTTAATAAGTCTAATGACAATGGTAAATCGATCATTTTCATGTTTAGAGAGTTTGAAAAGGGACAAAAAGAAAATCCACAAGTTATTTTTCGTATATTTGTCTCTCAAGTCCAAAAAAGCGTAAAATAATACAACACAGAACCTATTGACTATGTTCAATCGATGTATTACTTTTTCATAAATAATCTATCTTAGTCTGGAAAAGGGTTAAATGTATATTGGGTAGATGTTGTTTCCAATCCGTTAACGAGCTGAAAAGGACAAGCACTCGGCAACATTTTCATATTTTGAGAGTCTAAAGAGAGCTTAAAGAGGACTCTACTTAGAGGAACGAGTGGTGTCTAGGATAGCAACTGGTTCTGGTGATGTTGGAACTTCTCAAAACATGTTGATTTATGTGAAGAGACTGGCTAATAAGACCACTCATTGCAACTGTCCCTCAAAAAGGGTAAAACAACCAAGTGAAAGTGTATGATCAGCCAAGTAGGTAGTGGCAATGGAAGGAGAAAAACAAAGGCTCATCAGAAGAGGCTGATAGAATGACAACCACGAGAGTTAAAATGGAGATGTGTTCACTTTTACGTAAGTTTGAAACATAGGGAACTATTCTTGGATTCGGTTTCATGTTTAAACAAGCTTGAAACAAAAAACTATGCTTGGATTTAGTTTCATGTTTACACAAGCTTGAAACGAAAAAATATGCTTCGATTCGGTTTCATTTTTACACAAGCTTCAAAACGAAAAACTATGTTTGAGATTGGTTTACATGCCCCCAGCATGATGACTCGATTCTAGGTGCATGCCCCCCAAGCTTCATTGCATTCACCTAAGTAGACTACTCGCGGCTATTAGGTGGATAAAATGAAGGTTCATTTACAAGATCAAGTGAAAGACTCATCTGGGATTTTACGAGATCTAATCAATGACTCAAGTTGTAACATTTCTCCAGGGGTCCTTGTTTCATTTTTTGAATGATCCTGACACAAGACAAGGAACTCTGCTCATATTCCTTGTTTCATTTTTTAATGAGCTTGACACAACACAAGGAACTATGCTCTAGGACCTATTTCATTTTTTTAATGAGGTTGACACAGTAGAAGAACTATCCTCATATTCCTTGTTTCATTTTTTAACGAGCTTGACACAAGACAAGGAACTATGCTCATACCCTTTGTTTCATTTTTTAACGAGGTTGACACAAGACTAGGAACTATCCTCATAAGTTGTTCCATTTTTTAATGAGGTTGACACATGAATAGAACCATCCTCATACCTTATCACAACCCATAAGAGGTCATGACTTCCAAAAGGTTCTCATCAAATGGGAGAACAATGCTCTTGAAGGAGAGATTTGGTTCCAATGCCCCCAGTACATAATGTACAACATCACAGAATTGATCGTCCTGTTGATGTAGGCATGGAATGGGTTGCCACATAATTGACCTGTGGTAGGAAAGATACCATTGGGACAAAAGGACCATTTAGGAAAGATGGTTGACTGGAAGCCATATTTGGACCAGGAAATGAAAGCTGGTTAATGGTGACAATTCTTCCTTCATGCGGGAAAGACATCACTCGAAAGAGTGTTGAAACTATAGCTCCCATGTCATAAACACAATCGTGCCCAAGAAGTATATTGTAATATAAAGGGTCGGGGACTACCATCACATTAATATAAACAATTTTTCCTCCCAAAGTAACAGGAAAGTGAGGAAGGATCCCTAATGGTTGATTGGTTCCTCCATTAAAAGCCAATAAATTGTGTGTAATAGGCATAAGTGGTGGCAAACCAAGTGCTTGCCAAGCAGTAGAGGAAAGGATACTCACAGATGCACCTTCATCTATAATAGTGCTAGGTAAAATCATATTACAAACCTGTACTATGATTTGGAAAGGTACATAAGAAGGAAGACGACATCCTTCTAGTTGATTCCAATCAAAGGAAGTGACCAGACTACTTGAAGGGGGTATCATAAGAATGGGAGAATTACCCCCTTCAGTTATGAGAACTGGGGAATTTTCCTCTTGTCTTAATGCAATAGGGGGTTTTCCCCCAAGCTCATTAGAATCTAAAGAAACGAAAAGAACCTGAGTGGTATCATGCTCACTCTCTTAGGGAAAGGTACGATTAACTGAAGGTGAAATCGAGTCAACTATTTCCTCGACTTGTGATTGGTCAGGTATAGACTCATGGGATTCACATTCAAAGAGAGTGGGTCTGACCAACGGTTGATTTGGGTCAGTCACTTTATCAATTAGTGAAGGATTAAGGGAGAGTCTTCTATAACCAGATGGAAGTCACTGCGGAGAAGCTGGATGGTTATCCAACACTTTTTTGGCATCATCTAGATAGGGACAAAGGTGAATGGGGTGATTCCCTTCACATACCCTATAGGTAAACTTAACTTTACCCTTCTTTCCATGAACTTTACTACCACTAGTTGATGGTGTGTCACCAACATGATCTCCAGAAGTTTATGAAACAGGATGATGGGAACGAGAAGACCATTCTTCTAAGATCTGAGGAATACCAAAACAATTTCGAAGAAGATGGTCTCCCATACAAAGTTTACATGGATATCAAACTTTGTGAAGCTTATCAGATGGTTTCTCATTCGAAGTTGTATTCAAAGCAATGGTTGCTTGGTTGACCCCCTGTTGAATTTTCTTCTTCTTCTTCTTCTTCTTCTTCTTCCCTTTCTTCTTCTTCTTAGCCACCTGGTTACTAGTATCAGTACTTTCACCATGCGAAGAGGAAGAAGGGGAGGAAGAAAAATGCGAGGAAGAAGGAAAAGGGTCAACTTTAGGATCAACTGGAGGTTGCTTTTGTCCAGTTGGAGAAGTACTTGATTGCAGAGAAATCACGACATTTTGAACCAAAGAGGTTGAAAAAAACAATACTAGAAAGCCAATGGTAAATCCTGGAAGGGACAATGTAGTCATATAAGGAGTACCAATATTTCCTAAAGTAAAGGACTAGGATTCCCATCAAAAGGAATTCCTTGGTTGGTAGACTCCAGAGTTGTTGCCATATGTCTCAACCTAAGATGAATTAAGGAGTGAGTGTCGAGGATGTTATCTGCAGCCAATTAATTTTATTTTAATCAAAATAACATAAAAAACAAAAGAGGGATAATCTAGGCAAAAGGATTACCTAGCAACTGTGAACTGTAGAATATCGCCCAGTAAACCGAGAAGTACGGACAGTCAATCTCCCCGAATTCTGTGTTCGATATATCACAGTGTACAAGGTGGCCAACTCGGTTACCTAAGGATGAATACCAACCTAATGTAGTCCTCCCATATATACCCAAAATTACGTGGAGTCCCAATCCATGTTAGCGATGTCTAATGTGAAACCACATAGTGAGAGAATTCCTTTATACTTTACATACTGTAACACTGCCCTATATACCCGAAAGTACATGAACGAGCTAAGATATACTCATGTATGTGGAATGAGCTATCACACTCGGTATGTATCGCAGACAAGTTAGTGATAGCTACTATGCTTTATGATGCCAGAACATGTCTCTAGCCTAGAACCTCTAAATATTTGCGTTAGGTGATAATGCTTCATTAGGTTAATTGATGTTAACTTTAAGTTGATCTTGATTAATAATTTTCCTTTCAATGTTAACCACATGATGTATTTGAAATTCCTAGAATGCAACTAATTTGATAAGCATCCTTTCATTCAATTTTGACAATGAAAACCTTAGCTATTAGGGATAGAGCAATCAGATTCTTGTAATCAAAGAACAAAGAACACATCTAATGCAATTTCTGTAAACTATTCCTATAGGAACACACAAACTCTTTCAATGCACAATGCAATTTTTTTTTTTCAATTCCCTTAATGTTGTGATGAACAGAAGGAAACTAATGCACATAAAATCAATCAGTCCTTTTGTAAGAGAAAAGACTTTACGACAGTTCTGTTTCGAAAGAAATGAAGACTTTTATGACAATTTCTTTTGAACAAAGATTAATTGAATATAAACTAACTTTGAGAATGAATTGATAGTGATCAAGAAATAATTTAGGAAACACTAAACAATCAAGGCCAAAGTAGGGCTAGCAAAGGAAAAAAAAATTGATTTCAGAGAGACAAGCACCATTGATCATTCAACAAGCAGAAACAGAAGGCAATTTGGGAAAAATCAAGTCAAAGGAGGGATTTTTTACCTCAGGAGGATCCACACAGCCTTGAGTGGGAGAAAATGCACTTCAGAGCACTGTCCTCAAGCCAGGGGTGCTATGCAGTGCTCTGTCTCTTGACCAAACCTGTGCTGGTGCGGGAGAGGCCATCCTAGGGGCTTGCAAGCACAAATTTTACCAAAAGACACTTCAAAAAAGGTTGAAAAAAGATCAATGGAAGAAAGTAAAGTCTAATAGTGTGTACTAGGATGAAGGTAAACTACCTGGAAAGATGATCGTTCCCCAGCATAGTCGCCAATTTGTTATGTGGAATTTTGCATCTACGGATAAACACAATTTCCCTAGGTGAGTAGCTACACCTAGAACAACAAATTTAAAGCTCTTAACCTTTTTCTATAGAAGATAAATAAGACAAGGGACATACTTGTTATCTCTCTATTTCCCTTTGTCTCCTTTGTTTGGCTCCCGTCGCTCCTTCTCGAACTTAATCTGCTTGACAAGTACCTGTAATCATAAACAGAGGGAAAAAAACCAGTCAAAGCAAGAGATCTATCTACTATAAGTAAATGGAATTGAAATAATTTACACATATAATCATCATACATAAAGACACAAATATGGTAAAAGGTTTAAACAACTTTATTAAGTAGAAGGAAGCATTACAACCATGAAGTCCGATCCATTGCCACTCTTCCAGCTTGGGTTCCAACCAACATCACATCAAAAGCACAACACTCCGGTAGCATAAAAATACTTTCTTATACTATCAAACCTCACACCAATAGTATTTCCTTACAAATTCTCAAATTCGAGCCCATGATCACTTAGATGAGTGCTCAATTTATAGGAAAATGATGATGTTTTTCTCATAAATGAGGGTATTTAATGGCCTTCCAAACTTAGAGTTAGTTTCCATGGAGGAAGGGATGAGAGGATAGGAGGTTACTTAACTCATTCCCTATCCAATTTCGAGCTCATAGGAGATGATAAGTGTGGGAATCTTCTAGATGGCTCTAAAAGATAAGAATATTCCCAGAACCCTATGATGATTTCACTCAAACTCACCCAGCGCAGGTCAAAGTGGGCCTAAGTGCTCTGGAAAGCACCTTGACATAGGCCTACCTGCACTGAAGTGAACTTACCCCTGAACAAGGCTGTGCTGGTCCCTAAAGGAGGCATTTCTTGAGGGCTTCAGGCCAAGAAACTCTCAGGGAAGGAGGCATTCAAAGTGATGACTTTTCTAGGGCTTGTAGCAACTAAATTAGGGTTTGATGAGCCCTAAAAGCATTGATCTGAATTATGGGAGTGATGTGCCCA
Organism: Pinus tabuliformis; assembly: GCA_031772625.1. Classification (NCBI taxonomy): domain Eukaryota; kingdom Viridiplantae; phylum Streptophyta; class Pinopsida; order Pinales; family Pinaceae; genus Pinus; species Pinus tabuliformis. The sequence continues at coordinate 916,287,989 of CM062819.1, forward strand.
AATGGATTTGTAACAAGTAGAAAGGAGGATTTTTGGATCAGTCAACTTAGAAAGCAGTGGACTATTGTTTCCCTAACCAGACCGATCTTGTACAACAACATGATTTGTCCTGTATGAACAAACTGCCAAATTGTAGGATTGAATGGATCTAAGAGAAGTGACGTTTGGTCTTCATGTTGGCAAGTTATTTTATATCATTTTACTCTCTCACTTTCTATACTAAACATTTGATGATAATAATAAGAAATTTTGATCAATGGTTTTCCCCATCTTGGGGTTTTTCCCTGGCTTGAGCCATATTCTCATGTCATTCTGTCTTGGATTGTTTTCTACATCTATCATTTATGTTATTTCATTAGTTATTGTTATATAATGTCTAATATGATTGGTAAATGGATTAATGGGCATATGGTTGAATGAAGTATCTAACCTAAGCAAAGAACATGTTAACTGAAAATTAACATGGCATCGGAGCTCAGGTGAGGACAATCCCAAGATTAAAGAGATTACAATGACTAAAGAATTTCATTGATACCTCCAACTCTCTATGGTAAATCAAGTTAGAGTTCAAATATGGGTTATTTCTTGAGGCCTTCTTCAAGCCCTAATCAGTAACCATGGGAACCAATCTTAAATATATTTAACTATCACGGGAAAAGGTTGGAAGACAACAAGGTATGTTCTTGTACTTTATAATAGTCCTACTCATCAAGCTTAAGACTGTATCATCAGCGTAAGATTATGGAAAGATATTTTCTAGGATCCTTGGAGGTAAGGTCAATCCTCTACAGATCTTTGTTTCAAATACTATTCTCATCTCCAGAGGACTGGTCAAGTGCATGAGATATCTATCGAAGATATATCGAATACTTCAGATAACGATTATAGTCTTGCATTCATTCTATCATTACTTTTGAAGATGATATTCTTTCCTAAGAAGTTACAGTCCTGGACATCGATCAAGAGTACCAAATCCTAGACCAAAACATATTTCAGAAGGGTCCCGGAATCTAAAATTCGTCCACCACATTTTGAGCATGATCACCATGATCATTGGTTAGTATCAATTGTTAAGCACTTATTCTCTTTATCAGTGCCTCTGGTTTTGGAAGCATATTTCACTTTGAAGATAGATATTTTCTGCAATAGGGTCAAGTCACGATGATGCCTTGCTTGAAGGATCAAATAATCTACGGCTGAGGGATTGCATAAGAGAAAAGCTAAGGAAGGATCAGATTGATCTCAAGAGACATATTATGGTTATGTTGGAGGTATCCTTGAAACAAGGTTATCGATAATCTAAGCAGAGGAAGGCTCGATTAGTTAATATTTGGCACTCAATGGTCATTTTAGACAATATCTTGGTCTCCTTAAAGGTTATTGTTGCAGTGAAATTATAGTATATTCTTGTTGGTGAAACTACAGTAACTATGCAGACTTAGTTATTATTATTTGGAAGGTTGAACTCTATGGCATATTGAACTTGCTTGCAGACTGAAGCATGATAACCTTGTCATTAACATAACTCTGTGGCCTGCTTGAGAGAGAACTAATTCATTATACCATCCTACAACTCGCAAGTTGATTATCTATTAAATTTAGAAATATGTGAGCATGAAAGTTTAAATAAGTCATCTTTGTCAAGATTCTAACAGAGGTAAATTGTAGCAGCAAGACCAAGATGACTCTATCTGATGGAAAACAATAACACAAATGAGACTAGATGAACACAGTCCACATAAAAATGGTTTTAAAACTTTATTATTGAATATCTTACAATTGTGATAGTTATCATCAACACATCTATTGATAACACTACAGTTTGATAACTTAAAAGCAATACAACTGAAACAAAAACAAAAAATTTACTACATGTAGAATTGCTTGCCAAGACTCTCATAAGATTTGTAGTCATGTGTTTGTGATTTATTTTTGTGACACTCACTATTTCCAAACTAAGGAAAACATGGACAAAGATAAAAATAACTTGGTGAAGTTGAAGGCTCTATTTTCCTTATTAACATCTTCCTTTCACAAGGATATTGGTCATCTATAAGTCTTTAGGCACCCAACACTGGATGTTAATTGGATGAATGCACAGGGTTAGATTCAGGATACTTCCTTATCTCCCTTAGCAACTCATATGAAATAGCTCTCTAGGAAGTTCTAGATGATCATAACCTCTCATGCATTCAGATAAATTAATAGGACAACATACACTCTCTTGAAGGAAGGACTTTAGTTGTAGGAGAACTAAGTTCTGGTGAAGGAATTCATTAGCGGTCATTTATCTTATTTAAGAGAAAAGCATAATAGGTTACACAAAATGGAGACCATCCTTCAGAGAATTCATATCAAACTATAGTTGTTTAAAATTTTTAATTTGTATTATGAAAAGAAGGTAATTTTATTGATGTCCAATAAATGACAAAAAAATATGCCAATGAGACTAGAATGTATAATCAGTAATTACCAATCTATAGGGGTGTCCTGCGGTACCCTAAAAGCATAAAGAGAAACTTGTTTAGTTTTGTTAGAGTACACTTGTGCCAAAGTTTTACTTCTAAATTTGGTTGCTCTATATAGAAAACTTCCACACAAGTCTCCCTGAGACTTGACCTTTATCAATAAATGATACCCACATTTAGTGCAGAAATGACTAGTGGAGTTTTAAGGCCTCCTAGTCATTAGGGAACTTGATTATTAGGATTAATTGTGACATCCTATGTATTTTTCAAATGCCAATACACCATATATAATTCTTATGTATTTTAGAAACTCCAATACAAAATCAGTATTGCTAGGAGTCATCGAGGCCAACAAATATATCATCAACCATATAGTTAGCCTTGATGAATCATAGTAATATTTTTGCCTTTAATAAATTTATATGTAAGAAGAATTCTACTCACATCCAAATATATGCTTCTAATAAATAGCTTGCGGGTTATTAAGGATCATTTAAGAGGTAATGTCCAAATCATGCAGGTTAATTTTGTGTGCAAGTGTTGTAAAATTTAAATATACCTGGCTCTGGTGCGCAGTGTTCTATTTACATTTTCCTAAAAGTAGATAACATCATGTACATCATGTGGAGTGCTCTGTTTACTTGTCCTAAATGTAGATAACATTGACTAGAAGTGGTGAGATATACTCACCTGAACAATTGAAAAAATTTATTTTGTTTACTGTCTTGTCTTGAGGCTCCACTTCTCAACATACCACAAACACTTGAAACAATGATGGTGGAAAGGAATGACACCATGGCAAAGGTTGTACCACACCTGTCAATGAACTTGTATGAACCTGAAGCTTCCTTGGAAACTATTTTTATTGATGTTGTTGCTTACCCTTCCCTTTCTTCTTAGAAGAGTAAGAAGCATAGTGGCCATCCATACTTGAAGATTCTACAATTCTTGTAAACTATTTTATTGTTATTGTTTTTTACCCTTCCCCTACTTCTCACGATACTAAGAATCATATTGGCCATGCTTATTGCACTTGATATGGCTCAAATTATTCTTCTGTTGGTTAGAAGAGCTTGAGTCTTCCTTCTTCTTCTAACCCTTCACAAATCCTATTTTATTGCCTCCTTTCCTCACCCTCCCAATGAGGGCTAGCTCTGTTACATCCTCATCCCTGGATGAAACCATCTCTAATCTCATTTCCTCCTCGATAAATGCATCCCACAAACTTTTGATTGAGGGTAGCTTCTCACAAGAACATACAAATTATACAAAATGGTGCCAATATGGAACAAATCAATTCAAACTGATCCAAATTAGTTCATTCTCTTCTACCTTGTCATTAAGTGTAGCTCGTTGACCTCTCAACTCTTGATCTTTATCAGATAGATAACTACTGTAGTAGTGTTTCTCATGCAAGTAATGGATGATTTCTTCATTAAGATAATTATCCTAGACATGTTCTCACTCCAATACAATGTAATCAAGGTAATATGCATTTCCCTATCAATATTTTTCTCTTAAATGAAAGGGGTTAGATGATTCTTCACCAATCAAAAACTATTCATTCCAGTTTGACCAATTTCTAATCATGCTCAACCAACTCCTTGGTATTTATTGATAGTAAAATCTCCTTCTCCATGAGGTACCACAATTCAACCTCTTCCAAGATGTTGCATCCTGAACTATAATAGAGTTGGAAGTACACTCCAAGATGTGACAATCCTAAAGACCCTAATTACTTGTGATTACAACTCTTTAAACAATCATGAAAACATATTGAGAACTAAGAATCAAACCTACAACCTCTTATGGGTGGAGGCCACCTTTTGCAAACATGAAAAATAACACCAATCCCTAGAGAAACTGGGACATCACACCCCATGGGCCACAACCTTTAACTAGTCAAAATCTACTTCACTTGCTGAAACTCGGGCATCCCACCCTTGAAACCCTTTAACAACTCCCTCTAACAAGTTGCAGTCCTATCCATGTACAACTTCCTATTAGTTTCATTAAAAGTGCTCTGATACCATGTAATCCAGACAATAGTAAGTAAATTTTGCACTAAAAGAATATTCCTAAGATCCTAGGTAATTTAAAGCCCTTGATGGGTATACTAGAATCTACAAAAACACACTGCAAAAAAATAACAAGAGCATGTACACATATCTGAACTCTCAATCACATCTATGTTTTATTGAATGCAGAGCAAAGAAAATACAAAGCAATAACTAAAAACCAAAAGCTTGCTAATGACCACGGAAGCGTTCACTACATATCCTTTATAGAATAGGAAAATGAGAAAAGATACAAAGTATTTGGTCACATGCATGAAGCACTCAAGGTGACTCAGTAAAATTCTAGTGTAAGTTTAATCATCTGGTGTACCCTTGCTGCATGGGTAAGTGTGCCAGGTAAGTGCATCTCAACTGTAAGACTAACAGAAGCATCCATCCCCTTCCTTGAGAATTGTGCCCCCTACCTAGACTGGAACCTTATCATGAAAAAGCGCTCTGGTTATATAGGTTTTTGTGCCCTCCAAATATTAGATCATGCATGCAGAACTAAACTGAAATGAATCTGAACTACAAAGTGAATGGAACTGAAGAAAAATGGGAATTGCTTAATATTAAAGAACATGCAAATTGAAATTAATAAAGGGTAGAAAAATTGGAAATATATTGTCTACTCTCTTACGTAACAACACCTCCCTCATACTGTAATGTGCACAGGAACCATGACAAACTGCTACCATTACTACTGTTGTACCTTCCAATTAAGTGCACCTTGGTAACGTGGAGAAGACTGTCAGAGTTAAACAAGGTAGAAAATCTAACAAAGGATATGAACCAACTGATCAAAAAAATATTACCACAGTGATAAATTTAATCCTTAAAAGAGTGACTAGCGTGGGAATACACAGAGTTAAGTCAAACAAAGTATAAATCTTTGCCATAGATAAGACAAAGTTTACTACTTGGTTTTAAGAGAATTCATCTCAATGGGAAAATAAATTGTTTCAAACCCCAAGATTGAAAGGAAATTGACTTAATGTACACCAAAATTTTAGTATTTTGTTAAGCTACATCTACATTTACTCAGAGTTGTTGATTTGATGCTATATAATTCTTGAATCCATGTTCAACCTACAATGAGTCTCTAGATTTTCTATTGTTAAAGTTGCACGCCTATTTGAGCAAAGGCATTGGATTTGATCATGATGAAATGTATTTAAAGGGTTTTTTTCTAAAATTTATATATTTTTCACAGTTTAGTTTCAATTATGCATTTTTCCATACCAAGTAAGAAATAAAACCAACCATTAGCAAACAAAGAACATATCATTCAAAGCTAAAAATGTAAAATAGAATGGATAAAGGATATACAAATGCAGAATGGAAAGTTTTAACTCAGAAACTAAATAGACAGTGTGGTGTTAATAGTACCTATATAGTAGGATTTGATATCAGGAGTAAAGACACACCAAGCCCATCGAATGCCTCTTTCCAAGAACCCTTAGTAGGAGTTTTCCAGACTCCCTTTGATTTTCCAAATGCGCTAGTTTACATCTGAGAATAAGTTGTGTCCGGTGGCTTTCGAAAACAAAATAAAGCGCCGCATAACATAGTGTTTATGTATAAATTTGAGCAAGAAATGTACAAGTCAAAATACCAAAATTTGGCTAGAAAATCCAAATCACTAGGACAAAGTAGGAAGAAAATGAGTTGTACTTGTGTTATCACAACTATGCAAGCTCTAGTTGCAGCAGCTACAACCAAATTTTCCTTTGTTCACATATACTTGTTCCTATGTTTCAAGTAAAATCTCTTAGACTATAGCTATAATAGTATTGGTTAAATTTTCTGATGTATAATTACTTGATGAAAATTGAATAAGCTAAAATAATGGTAAATAATATCACAAGTAATTATCTTTAGATAAGAAAAGGTTTTTCAACATGGTATCAAAGAAGTGAGATCAGGAAGTGGAGTGTGTCTTGGTGGAATGATCTTGCATCAAACAAATCTATGTATTTTCGACGGAACTAGTTTATCTGCAGATCTAAGAATTCAAGCGTGCATTACATAAATATCCATTCGCTCTAGCACCATTATTATACACAAGTGCTTTTGAATTATTTTTTTATCTTGTTCTCGAACAGGTGTAAGGAGGTGAGAATGATCATTCTCCAATATAGTCAAGTTCAAGGGAGTCGTAGCATCAGCTGTGTGGAACAATAAATATTAATTCATGACAATTTTTAATCCCAAGGGCATGATTTTATGTGGTCTCCTCTACTCCAATTTGCTTTGAGCACCAGAGATATCAAAATTTGAAGGCAAAGGCAAGGGGGCATTGCAATAATATTACTTTATATTCAAAGAGTTGTCACATAATTTCTAGACATGCATTGGAAGATGTACATATATACGACAACAAAATAGAATACATACATGTCTAGGGCAGTCAAATTCTCCATAATCTAAATATCACACCATGAGATAGAATGTTCGAATCAACTTAAGGATAAGCTAGTGACAACAATGGCTCAGTATAACAGTGGAATAATTTACTGGTGGAGTAGAAATGTCCATACCCATTTTGAAAACCCTAGTTTCTCTAGTATGGCACTACAACCTTTCTATACCAATCCACATGGGATGAGATTAACCATGGATTGAGTCCTAATGTTGATATGGCAAGGCTAGAGTTAGGCCATGCGAAATTATTAGTACATTCATCTTGGATTGTTTTCTTTTGGGATGACAATTGCCCCTTTCTAGGAGATTCTTTAGAAAGAGAAGTAGGAATTAAAGTTTGAAACCAAGCTCTGTATAGTCCCTGGGGCAACAGTATGTTGAATGGCCTTGTGGAAGGATTAGAGAGAGCACAAGTGGGCCGGTAGAAGGTGGTAAGGGTAGTGATGGTGATGACGATGGAAATGGTAGAGACGATGTAGGAGATGATGAAGCTGATGGTGAACAAGAGCACCAATTTCTACTACCTCTATTGACTATGGCTTTTGTAGCTTTTAATTTAGGGTATTGTATTACTGTCTACATTATGGATGGCAATACGAACAATAAATTATTATGAATAGGTTGTGCAATCTTTTGTCTCCTCGTGCAACTGATTATCAGAATCCTGAATGAAAATCTAAAACTGGAGGGAATTAAAACCACACCTAAAGTTTTGTTGAGGAAATGGTGTACATGTAGGAAACCTTCGTCAATTATATCCAATTCTTGTTCTGTCAAGTCAAGATCATTGAGTATATTCAAAGTGTTGTTCCTTGATGCTCATGTATGTCTCCCATGTCGTCCCCTTCTTTTGAATATGTTTTGGTAGGGAAATGATCACCTCCCCTTCTTCTCTATCTCTTGTAGGTGATATATGCAGTGTACTTTGGAAAAATTCAATCCTCTTAGTCAACAAGCTTGCATAATCACTATCTCTGATACCACTGTATTGTACCAACCACTATGAAGCGCATGTTGTAGTACCTTTTCACTATGAGGTGCAAGATGACAACACTAGTTCTCTCTTTTCGTTTTCCTTTTTAGGATTTGTTGACTAAGATTGTGTGCTTTTTATCTGGCTAACTACTAAGTGTATGGATCATTTGATAGGAATAGATTATTTTAGGGGTTTCTTTTATAAATTTGTTTGCAAGCATGGGATACCATTCATCACAAGTGTCAGCTGGATAAATAATTCTTGCGGACAAGACTGATCTCCCTAGTATCAACTGATATCTAGCGATAAGCAGAACAAGCAAATCTACCTTTCTCTAAATATTGCGATTTATAAATAAAAACCAAGAGGTGTTTTAGACCCTACCTTAAGTCCAACGCTAGTTTGTGGCAGCCACGCTTCGACCGTCCGAATGAGTTTCCTTTTGAGAACCTACAAACATAAATAGGCACACATCAAATAACACCTGCATAGCCAATATAATAAATCATATTCATCATGGTGATCAAGGAGTCCATGAAATAAACTATAGAAGACAACTTGTTGAGAAAAATAAACTTGATTGTATTAACTTTGAACAAAGAAGAACTTTACAACCTTTGGTGCCTTGATGTTGTACAAGCTCCTCCCAGGGTCAAACCAAGAATCTCCTCTACTTTGACAAGCTTCACACTCTTCCCAATGAGATCAAAAGGTATGTAATCTCTCCTCTCAAGCTCAATTAGGAAGTCTAAATTCTGACAACATTTACCCTAAAAAATATTTAGCTTTCAACCTCCTCAGTAACCAGCCCAATGCCTCATTTTATAGTGTAGAGGGAGGAAGTTACAGGTCCACCTATGAAGGGATAGAGTCCTCCTTCAAAGCGATAAGCTCCTCACATTAAGGGGTTAGCTCCTTTAGTTATGGGATGCATGAACCTCAAAGGAGCGAACTTGCCACCTAAAGATTCCCTCTAGAAGCTTCCAGAAATAACCCAAAGTGAGTTTTTAAGAATGTACTTGCGCCTTTTTGACTTTTACTGGGGTCCGCACCAATTACACAGAAACAGAGTGGGCAAGTAAGCAGGCGACATCACCAGTAGGTGCGGGACCGCAGGTAATGCTAAGAGAATGTGCAGAACCAGAGTTTTAGAGATTTTTAAGGACTTTCTCTCATTTTTCAAGGCTTTACATGAAGAGTTGAGGTTTAAGACTTGCATAGGAGGAAAGTATGAGTGGTGATAGACTCACACTGACTGCAAAATGTCATGGTGACAATATTTTGTGTAACAGATTGCCCATAAAGTGCAAAGTCTATAATAGATGAGGATAGTATTTGTCATCTAAGAAGAGTGAAGTACTTTATCATTTCGAGGATCATCCTGTGGACAGCCTGGTTGGAACCTGTAAAAACATTCAAGAAAATATATATATATGTGATCATGTCATCGCTGAGGTAGACATTCCCATACTCAGATCAAAACTGACTAGAAAAATAACTAAATTGCTCTGATATAGAAATGATCTTGTAATACATCGCAAGTATAGACATATGTAGACACAGTATGGGCGCAACCATCTGTTTATGAATAATCCACTGTATAATGAATAAAAAAATTCCTCGCAGCCTGGATGGTGGAAACTAGATCTAGGGTCTTGATTTCTACTTCTCGAACTAGTACGATTCTATCCATGTGAATGAATGTGTCGAAGTTGAACATGGTAGATGTTAGCGCTTGAAATTTCACCTCAGGCTGAGAAAGGTAAACCTCAAGGAAACATCAAACCATTTAGCCTCGTAGCTAGCCCTACGGGGCAGGAGAAGGCTCTCTCCAGTCTATCTCGTAAAATCTTCAATAGATGAGATGACCAATAAGGTAACACTGATATTAGGCTAGTAAACTGATTAAAAAGTTTGATTTTGGTTCTTTTGGGGTTTTTGGTGGCAAATTGAGGAGAGGGCAATTTTGGGTGCGGGGATTGGACACAGTTTCTGCAGGGGGTTCCTTGGGGCGAGGTAGGAGACAGCGTTGATGCCTTTAACTGAAGTGAATGGTCAGGAATGAAAGCTGAGGAGCTAAAGAGAGCAAACAATCACTTTGAATTCTCTTTAGACAGAAGAAAACATTGAAATTAAACAAACTTAAAAGCAGAGCATGGCAAGCATGAATTCTTACTTTAACACTTCATTTGTTTAATGTGCATAAGTAAAAGAAAAGAAATGAATCACATAACAAGATTACAAGAACATTGAGAAACACACCATCAACACATGAGTCCACAAGAATCCCAAAGAGGACTGCAAAACCCTGGTCTTCCTTAGCCAAAAATTGCAGAGATACAGTGAAATAATACAATGATAGCTTCTCCCTCAAGAGTCCAACCATGAAAATGAGCAATAAAGTACATAATATAGATGATATAACCTCTTTCCCTGCATCCATGGGTCGAGCTCACTATCCTAGGAGCTGTTTCAACCACTTCTAAACTAAGCACTACAAACTAGGCAGTCAAAACAACTTGCCTCTATAAGCTAGGAAACCAAGTCATTCATTTAATATTTACCCTTTTCATGAATGAATCTTCTAGAAATGTTACATAAGAGTAAAAGTGTCTAAAAATTACAATAATTACATCAAAGAGGATCACAATTCACCCCAAAAAGTCAAACTGGGTCAAACTGCGCTTTTCTGAGCTGTACAGTGCATTTTTGGAAAAATCTGCCTGACGGGTCGCGCGCCTTTGGGACCACATTTGGGGCACTTCCCGGTGTCCAAATTGAGCAAGCGTAGGCTTGTTGGAAAGTTCTATGAGTATAATTTCCAACCCAACTGGAATTTTTGAATTTGGTAGTCATTTACCCCTCCAAAATTGCAATCTCCCAAGGCTGCTTTCTGCAACTCAAAAATGTGGCAGAAAGTCATTTTTTGCTTGTTTTTTGACTTTCTGGAGGCCTAAAACTTCATAAAATCTAAAGTCCATTGATGAGAATATGTACCTTCTCATGAAAAATCTGGAAATGCTGAGTTTTTGCAAAATGGAGTTGCCATGATGAAGGGTCGAGCGGGGGGTGAGACCCGTTAATGGAGAAAACCTGTGTTTGGCATAAAAAATTCACAAATGACAAAATTTTCTCCAAATTTCTTGAAATTTGGGCTGGGAGTCCCCAATCAAGTACCATGCTCAGTCAAAGAGGCTTTGGCCAAAATTTGGAGTGGATCGGGCGTTTTCCTTCATTTTTGTGCTTTGGCCAACCGTCCTTGGAGCACCTTCATTCTCGCCGGTATTTTTGACATTTCTTTAAAACCATGACACCTGTGAAAAAAGTGAAGGAGGTTTTTCTTCCTTGGCATGTTGTGGACAAAAACCGCTCTCAGGATTCCAAAATTCATCTTTTATTGCTCTAGAACATCATTTGAGTGCGACTTGTCCCGATGTGTGAAACAAGGAATTTTGTCGAAATGGAGCGAAATGAAGGGAATAGGGGGCTTCTAAATTCTTGGGGAAATTTTTGGAAGTAGGGAGGGATGTTAGGAAGTAGGGGAAAGTGGAATCTCAGAGATTGAGTGAGGGGAAGGGGTCCAAAAGGGCAAAACACAGGCCCAACCTAGAAAATTGCCAGGTTGTAGCTGGAAACTAGGGTTTGTGCAAAAATGAGGAATTTGGCGGATCTAAGGGATGGCAAGTGCTTGATAAGGTACTTTAAGGATAGGGGAAGGTGTATTAACATCAAGATACAAGTTTTACCAATGATTTGACCGTCCAAGAAAAATTGCCTTCAAAACCCCAGGAGAGGGAAATGACCTTGCCTAGGCACAACTGAAGCATGAACAAGGTGTAACATGATCCAATGGAACCTAATATGATGATGACAACCCTCTGAGTCATGATACACTCAGATGAATGATGACATGGACTGCCATTTGGAAAACTTTAAACCAAAGCAAAGTGGAGCTTTTCATTTGCAAATGAAGGCCTTTGAGAATGCAATCATGATTTCCTTTAACCATGGCAAGCAAGAATTGTTTAAGATTGAGGACCTACCTTACGAAATTTGGCGATTTGTGGATCCTTGGTGAATTTGCAGGCGGTTTTACAAAGAGGTCGCTGACGGGTCGCACGCCACTAACGGGTCGCGCCCGTTATAATTTTGCACTGCTGGAAGGCTGCTGACGGGTCGCGCGCCTGGTCTGACAGGTCGCGCGCCTGTCAAGCTCACAAATTTCTCCCAATCTCTCTTGCAGGCACTTGCTCAATGACTTAGATGCACAATGAGGCTCGATGGAGGGAGATTGGGGCTTTTATAACCTTATTTGAATTAATTTCATGCCCAAACCCACTTTATAATGTTTTTCCTTGACACTTTATAAACTTAACTTTTTCTTGGTTTCCTTTGTCCTGAAATTGACTGATTTGATGCTTTTCTTTGATGCTTTTTTCAGGGATAGCATCTGAGGGATCTTGGCAAGGGAGCCAGGGTTACATGCTGTCCTTTGAAAACTTTTGAATTTTTACATTTTTTGCAAAATCATTTAAAAATGAGCTTGGCTTTAAAAACAGAGTTTTTAAATCCAAGGTGAAGATTAACTGTACAAAAGATAAATTTGCAAAGAAACACCATTAAAACCATCCCTTTGGCTTGCTGAGCACTTACTTACCTTCAGAGACATGACCTTGTAAACCATTTTGACCAAAACCCTAGACCTAGGAATTTGACCTCAAGGCAAGACAAGACAAGCTTGAAAGAGCTTAATGACTGAAATGACCTGATCCAGCAATGCCAAGAGGGGTATAAACACACCAGCTCCTCCATCAGGGTTATGGCATGCCTAATGGGATGCAAAAATTGACACTGATGAGACACCTACCTATGCAAATGCAAATAGTTTTGATCGCTGATGGAGGGCTCAAGACCGACTCTAACAGTAGAAACCACTTGATTACTAGTCAATGATGTAAACTGTTAACAAGTGTGAGAGAAACCACTAGTAATGTCAATGGCCCTCAAAGTACTCAGTACAATCCATGAAATGTGAATAGATGAGTTGATGTTGAACATGTCACAGAATCCTTTGATCGAAGGTCAATGATGCAACCTGTCGTTGAAGGTGAGAAACCTACCATTGAGGCATGCAGATTCCAAGGTACTGACGATTTCCAGATCATCTTTCTAGATAATGAGCTGAAGTCAATAGAAAGCAATCTGTCATAGGCAAGCCCACAACATGAAATCATAGATAAAATTTGAAGAAATATATTTGGCAAGGACTAACTGAGGGATGGTCAATATGGATGACAGATATTTTGGAGATGAATGGTTTATTTGCATTGACCTCTTGAACACATAATGACACTGCAGATGGTTTGGTGACAATTGACCCAAAGCTAATACCCAGAAACCGGCTGAAGACTTTCAATATGGTTTGATTAACTGTTAGGCAAAGGATTTCCCAACCCAGGTGAACAAAAAGTGTTGTGTTCAAGAGTGGTTAAATGCTTTCCCGAGTCACAAAGTATAACAAACAGGTTCTCTTTTCTCTCTTTTCCCCCACCATTTCTGGCAAGTACCTCTTTATTTTTGACAAGTTTGAGGAGGATAACATTTGCTTGGTTATAAGCTCATCCTTCGGATGAGTCCAACTTAGTTTAAAATTCGAACCCTAAGAAGGAGTGGTCTGTTCCTATTTGTAATTGAACAGGTCCTTTATTGTTAAATTTTAATGAGTCCAATATAGGAGAAACTCGACATTTTTCAATTTTAGGGAGTCAGAAGAAAAACTTAGGAAAACTCCATGGTTGTCATTTTTCGTAAATTTGTGTCTCCAAAGCCCGAAAAAGTATAAAATAATACTTGACAGAACTGCTTGACCATTATGATCGAGTACTTTTCATAATTAGTGGTCCTGATCCAAAAAAGTAAAAAAGCGATCAAAGACACGTCATTTTATAACCAATATCGAACTTGAAACAACAAAAGCCCAACAATCTTTTCATGTTTATACGGTCATAAAAGAGCTGTAAGTCAACCATCCTTTTAATTCCATTTTAACGAGCTTAAAAAGAAAAACTCAGCAATCTTTTCATATTTTGCGAGTTAGAAAAGACCTTAAAGAGGACTCAAATGTTTTTTGTTGAAAATGATCAATTTTCCCTGAAAAATCCGATATTCTACACAAAAACTCAAACATTACTCATACTTGTTTAAAGTAAATAAAAATGCATCAAAAAGTTACCTTTTTAAAGTGAAAAATAAATAAATTAAAAATTCATTTATTCAAAAAAGCTTATAAAAAGGGCTTTTGTAAATTCATTTTTACCGTTTGACTTCAGAGTGAGAAAAGAGATCTTTTGGGTGAGAAACTTCCTTTGAAGATTGCGGAAAATCTTTCTGTTGGAATCGAAAACCGTCACCTCCAGGTAATCCACATCACTTTAATCTTGCATTTCAACAGTTTGAATTTTGTTTTTAGGCTTTCGTTTTGGTTTTTAAGAGAAAAATTAGTTTAAAATACCGCACGCGGGGGTCCGTAGGTGCAACATGTGAAACCTGCGGACCCCGACTTTTTCCTATAGAGAAAAGAGCCAGGGACCCGCACCTGCTGCTTGGGAAGAGTGTGGACCTATGCATTGTCCCTAATTGGAGAGTGCGGACCCCGCGACATAGGTTTTACAGCTTCAATGTTTTCAATTTCCGCCCAGAAACTTTGAACTAAAATGTTCTAATCCGCCTTTTTTACAATGTAGGATATACACAATGTTCAGTTGGCAGGAATGGGAGCACAAAGATGTGGACCTTGCCGCAATTAATCATCAACCCTCAATAGATGCATTGAGGGCATGCAGGCTATTTAAATTCTGCGCCATACCTAGCATGGGGGCCCAAGTAGACTTTTTACAGTGGCTGGTGGACAGATGAAATATACAGGACCAGTGTTTCATTATTGGTGGCCACCGACTTTAAATGTAGCTAGAGGAAATTTACTTCTTGACTGGTTTGCCCAAGAGAGGTGAACGATTGACTTTATTCGAGACTAGGCCAGGTGGCCAGTCTGTCAATAGTCTCCGGCTAGAGTTTTGTAATGACCAAACAAAGGACAAAGGGATTGATATCAAAACCATCTCCCGTCTTGAACTTAAAGTGATTGCATTTACTGTCACCAGACTCTGCGGAAGCACAACACTATATGTATCTACCAGATCCCAAATGCGAATGGCAGTACACTGTTATCGACGCACCATATTCAACTGGTGTGAAGCTATGCTGGCGAATGTAAAAGGCCAAATGACTAGAGCAAAGAACAGACAACTAAAAAACTTTGGATATAGTTTCTTAGTTGTGAGATTTTTTCTAGAGAGGGTTTTGATGTTGGTCCCATAGCAGCTTTCCGTTTGAGTTTGACTTCCTCGAGAGCCCAAGCTGATGCGTTGGGTTGCAGTTATGGCCCGTCATCCTGAGGAGGGTTCAGAGGTTGTTTGATTTCCTCCTGAGTATTTTCGTTGGTTGGAGAACCAACTTTTCGCGATTCAGGATTTTCCTTATGCTGGGATGGATTATCGTGGTGACCCAGACATGACTCTTCCACCAGGAGAGCAGTGGGATGACTCAGGTAAAATCATTCTCAACATTTTCTAAGTTTTTTTTTTTTTTTGTTTTTAAATCATCCAAAACTGATAGTAAAAAGTTTCAAATGCAGATGTGGGTCCACGACGACCAACCACTCTCTGGCTCTATGAGCGGAGACACCCAGCTACAGCAGTACCGGCCCCACGGGACGAATCTACAGAGACCCTGACCAAATTGGAAAACCATCTAGAGCGTTTGACAACAGATATTCTAGAGACTAGCGTACATGACATTCCTCTTAGGCTACAACGCTATGTGATTGGGGTCCCGGGACCTTTCAGGAGGTTCCTTTGTAGGGTGGCCCGAGCAGTCGTTTCTTATCGTGATCATAACCAGTGACAGGATGATTGCCTTTGTAGAATTGATACGAAATTTCTGCTTTTTGAACTATCATTTTTGCCGATCATAAGGTGTTTTTCAACCTATGATCGAAGACGATGTATATTTGACACACTTCTATGCTATGTTGTATCACTATTACTGGTTATCTTGTAAAACATGTTATGGAATGTTTTTAAATTTACTATTTGATTATTGCAAATGTCTACTTAACATTTGAGAAGTAATTGCATCTGCTAATGTATTTAAATATCTTGGAATATGCTGATATTCAATATAGTCAAATTCACGTTCCAAGAGATGAACTCTCAAAAATAATCTTAACAACACTGGATTTATAATGGCATAAACTCTATTAAGATGCAATATAACGAGTTCAGAATCTAACCTCACAATCAAACTCCAAATCCCAAATGAGATCGATTCAAATAATAACTCAATCACTGCACTATACTCTGCAATGTTGTTTGTTGTTTGACCGAGGCTTACCCCATGCATAGATACGAACTCATCAGAGGGTGAATAGATAACCCAAGCAGCAGAAGAAATGTTTCGTGTATTACGACAAGCACCATCAGTGAAACCAACGTGTGTTTGAAGAGACGTCGACATCTGCAATATCAAGAGTAAAATCAAGATAAGAAGGAATAGTGATAAAAACACTCTCTAAACTAATCACACTTTTCTAATCTAAAACACACCAGCTAGAAAGAAAACTAATCTAACTAAAACCTCCACACCTAGATTTAAGCATAATATCTCTTCAGATAAAGACCATTTCTGGGTTTACCCAAAGAGACACCGTCAAAATCTACCAATTCATAGGCCCCCTTCGCCAGCTTTCGCTTAACAATAAAAGGATCATGCCACATAGGTACAAATTTTCCATCACCTACCTTATCATTTGCTTGATTGTATCGTAAGACTAGGTCTCCTTCCGAAAAATTACGAGGTGTAACATTTCGATCGTACTGAGCTTTAATTCGTTTGGCATGAGTTTCGATTGCTAGTGTAGCATCATGTTGATTCTCATCTAGCTGAGCCAAGTACAACAAACGTTTCTCCTCTTCAGAAGTTGCTGGGAGTAACTCTATGGCTATTTGTAATGATGGGATTTCGCATTCAATGGGTAACATAGCTTCCAAACTGTAAACCATTTGAAAAGGAGTGAAACCAGTTGATGTTTTTACTGAGGTTCAATACGCCCAAAGCGCTGAAAATAACATGTTATGCCAATTCAACCTATGAATACCAATGATTCTTCGGATCATAATGACTAGAACTTTGTTGATGGCTTCAGGTAGACCATTAGCCTGTGGGTAATATGGAGTAGAACTATCGTGACGCAGACCAAGTTGATCTGTTAGTTCAGTCATCATGATGTTTCGAAAATGACTCCCATGATCAGTAATAATCGCTTGAGGAATATCGAATCTAGTAACTATATGATTGAAAATGAAAATTGCAGCAGTTTTTCCATCTGCCGAAATTGTAGGCATTGCCTTGGCCCACTTGGTAAAATAATCTACCGCAAGGATGATAGACGCACGCCCCCGGCCAAGTGAGGGTTACATGTGATAAATTCGATACCCCACTTTGCAAAAGGACCGACGGCAATTATAGGGTGGAGAGGAGCAGGTGGAGCACGCATCTTTCGATAAAAAATTTGACAATTGTCGCATTTTCGGACCACATAAATACAATCTTTAAACAAAGATGGCCAGAAATAGCCAGCACGCAATATCTTTTGGGCTATGGCATACCCAGACATATGACTGCCGCATGCTCCAGAGTGACAGTCATTTAGAACCTTTTCAGCTTCTTCATGAGTTAAATAACATCAGAAAACAGAATCTACCCCACGACGATAGAGTGTATCTCTAATAATTTTGTATTGTTGGGATTTGAAACGTATTTTCCGATGTTGAGATCGTGAAATTTCAGGCCGAAAAGATTGGTTTTGGATATAAACAATGATATCTCCATACCATGGATCAAGAGTACTGATAAGAAACAAGGATTCGTTTGCAATAGGCTCTTTTGCCACAGTTTCAGTATCAGCACGCGGGAAGTCACACATTAACTCCGCAAAAACTAAAGATTTCTTTGACTTGGATTTTTCAAATTCCAAGTCAAATTCCTGTAGGATAACAATCCATTTGGAATGCTTGCCCCCTAGCAATTGTTTGGTCAAAATATAGATCATAGGATTATAGTTATAAATTACGGTAGTTTTGCGTAGTAAGATGTAATGATGAAATCTTTGGACAACTTGAATAGCTGCCAAGGCCAATTTCTCCACATGTGAATATTTTAACTCAATCAGATTCAAAGTTCGACTAAGATAGTAAATCACATGCTCACTATTGAATTCATCTTCCTGAACTAAAACCATCCCAATGGTGGAATGGGAAGCGGCGAGGTACAAGAAGTAATCCTGGTTGTAGTTGGGAGGATGCAATAACGGTGCATGGGTCAATGCGTGTTTAAGTGAATCAAAAGATTTTTTAGCTATCTCATCCCAAAAGAATGGAGTATTTTGTTTCAACAACCTGGTAAAACCCTTTGTTATGTTGGCATAGTTAGGAATGAATCGACGTAAACAGTTTGCTTTCCCTTGCAAACTTTGGAGTTGGCGAAGAGTCGAAGGAGGAGACAATTTGACAATAGCTTCAACCTTCGAGGGATCGACAAGAATGTTGGCTTTTGAAACAACAAATCCCAGTAAACGACCCGTTTCTATAAAGAAAACACATTTGTGTGGATTCAGCCTAATTCAATAATGCCTACATCTCATAAAGATTTCTCGTAAATGAATGATATGATCGGCTCTACATAATGAATTGCCAAGTAAATCATCGAGATAGGGCTGCACAATGTGCTTGATGTCATGAAACGCGTAAGACATAGCTCTTTGAAAAGTTGCTCCAACGTTCTTTAGTCCAAAAGGTAATTTGCAATCAGCAAATGTCCCCCATGGACAAATGAAAGCCGTTTTTGGTTGATCAGCAAGGAGTATGTTAATTTGATTGTAACAGGAAAAACCATCCATAAAGGAGAAAATTTCACTGCCGGCACAATCATCAATGATTTGATCTATATAGCGAGTTGGGTAATTGTCTTTGGGACAAGCTTGATTAATATCCCTATAATCGATACATATTCTTATCGTTCCTTGCTTTTTGTTAACAGGAACAATATTCGATACCCAATCCGTTAAGGGAATTGGATAAATGAAACCTGCATTAAGTAATTTCTCAACTTCTACTTTAATAGCAGCAGCTTTTCGCGGGTGGACCTGACTAATGCCTACATCTCATGAAGATTGCTTGTAAATGAATGAGATGATCAGCTCTACGTAATGAATGGGCAGGTAAATCATCGAGATAGTGCTGCATAATGTGCTTGATGTCATGAAACGCGTAAGACATAGCTCTTTGAAAAGTTGCTCCGACATTCTTTAGTCCGAAAGGTAATTTGAAATAAGCAAATGTCCCCCATGGACAAATGAAAGCCGTTTTTGTTTGATCAGCAGGGAGTATGTTAATTTCATTGTAACCAGAAAAACCATCCATAAAGGAGAAACTTTCACTACCGGCACAATCATCAATGATTTGATCGATATAGGGAGTTGGGTAATTGTCTTTGGGACAAGATCGATTAATATCCCTATAATCGACACATATTCTTATCATTCCTTGCTTTTTGTTAACAGGAACAATATTTGATACCCAATCCGTTAATGGAATTGGATAATTGAAACATGCTTTAAGTAATTTCTCAACTTCTGCTTTAATAGTAGTAGCTTTTCGCGGGTGGATCTGACGCAAATGTTGCCAGACGGGTTTAGCATGTGGGTAAGTTTTGATTTCATGAATAACAATTGCTGGATCAATCCCTGGCATTTATTCATATGACCAGGCAAACACGTCGCAGAATTCTTGAAATAGGGCCTTATAAGTTTGGAGTTCATTGTCTGTACAGGAAGCACCTATATGAATGTTTTCAACAATTCCAGGTTTAACTAAAATGTCAATAGGAACCGTTCGAGAAATATTTCCCAAATTTAATTCAGAGTCAGGATTTTGCAATGGATTTTGTGGTTCTTTGACATAATTAGTAGTAAAAATAGATGAAAAATCATTTTCAAAATGATCAATCTCAGGTAAGAACGAAGATCTATGATGAAGATCTTCCCATGGTAAATCATCAATAGACAAAATTTCACGAATCTTCTCATCAGTATGAACAAGCTCGGAAAAAGTTGTTGAATCTGAGGTTGATATTGAAAGTGATTCTCCATGGACCACATTCATTAGATCAATTTCAGTTGAACCAGGGTCGGAAAACGACTGTACAACCTGATACGTAATTTCATAGGGACTCAAAGGCATAGCATCACCAAATGAATCCACCTCAGATTCGGAAGGTACGATCCAAGGATCATCCAAAACAATAGTGTTTGATGAAATCATATGAACGGTTGCAGTAGAAGGCGATACGTTAGGAGGAGGAAAAGAAAAAGTTCCTAGTAAACCAAAATATTTAATTAATCCTACCCCAACATCTTTATAAGGGATAGTTGTTTTACCGACATGCTGGATACTTCCAGAAGAGGCTGGGTGGGATGAAAAGTAAGTTACCTGGTCTATAGTTACGATATTTCCATTATGAGGAAACTTTATAAGCTGAAAAACCGATGAAACAACAACAGTCATATCGTAAGACCAACTGCGACCCAAGAAAAGGTTGTAATCTAGAGGGGCATCAACCACTTCCACATCTAGATTAACAGTTTTGCCTTCAACCCCTATAGGTAAATCCTGTAGAAAGCCAAAAGGATGGAACCCACGGCCATCAAAAGCCTTTAGAATCATCGGGGATTGGTTGAGTGTAGGAGAACCAAGCGATCTCCAACACTAAATCGACATAATACACGTAGAAGCTCCCTCATCAATTACAGTCCTAAAGCAAGGTTTGTTTTTGACTAATGCTGGAATCTGGAAAGCCATTTGATGAGGTAAGTGAGGTGTACTATTTTCTACATCGAAGATTATAAGGTTCGAGTCCTAAATATCAACAACTCCTTTAGCCAACAATAGCAATTTACGTTGTGCTGGACATGATTGCAGCACCTCCAAAGCCGACATTGCTAAATGGGAGATAGCTAAGTCTTCAACAATGTTATAGTTCTGAGTAGCTCTTGCATGCGGATTGAAAGCTGACTTCCGAAGTATACCTTTAGCAGGCGCTTCGATTACTAAGTCTGGGTTAGGTTTCTCGATCTGTAGTGGATCAGAACCAGGAGTTGAAGTTGATGGGTTTGAATTAGAAGATTCTGCTTCATTACCACCAACAGGACTTTTACTTCCATAATATTGTGATCGTGTCGCAATCCTAACATGGGAAATCATCATTATGGGTTCTTCTGAGGCATTTGAGGAAGAACCGATCATCTTACTATGTTGACTAGGAAAAGGATCCTTCAAGACAGCAGGCATTAGAGAACCTTTGATGATTTTCTCAACCTCAGCGCGATGAGGGCAGTATCTTGTAAAATGCTCTTCGTCACAAATGAGACAAGGATAGTGGGGTTTAAGTTTCTCGTCAGTAGATTCAGTTTTATCTGATTTCTCTTTCGAATTTTGTTTATTTTTCTTCTTCCCATTCTTTTTACCGCTGGATTTTGATTTGGCCATAGATGATTCTACGACATGAATATCGACAGGAATTTTAGCGGAAGAGTCTCCTATCGGGGAATCTTGTAAAGTTATGATAGGAGAAGAATTCTTCGAAGATTTCTTCTTACTTTTGGTATTAACTGAACCAATCATACCATCAGTGGCATGAGACCCTGAAGGAGCTACAGTTATTTGATTTTTTTTCGGAAGGTCGGGGATTTTTTCGTGTAACGTACCCAACTGTGTATAAATGAGGTCAAGGTACTAAGCTTGAGCAATTACTTAATCTTCAGTAACAACTCATGCCTTAGCTACATCCTCAGTGATTTTAGGTAATAATTATTTACCAAACCATTCAGCTAAAATTTGATCCGGAATAAAAACTTTTACTAAACGTCGTTGACGTCGCCATTCATTAATGTGATCTGAAATATAAGTGGACATTGATTGTTTTAATGAAGTTAATAATTCCGTGCCATTGTCATATCTGACAGGCAACTGAAAATGAGTTAAGAACGAAGTGGCTCACTGACTAAAGTTATAAAAAGAGGCTCGCGGTAACTCAATGTACCACTTGGCCGCAAGACCAATTAGAGTGTGTTGGAAAAGACGTAAGTGAATTGAATCATCTATAATGGAATTGGATGCACACTAGAGGTGATAAGTGATCACATGGTTTGACGGATCCTCTCTTGATTTACCTTCAAATTTTTGGATATCACTGGGCAACTTATTTGGCATTGGTGGCCAAAACGGAAGATAATTAATTGGATCATTCGTAAGGCACGAGAAATCAAGTAAGTCCAAAGTTACAATGAATGGTAACTGACGGTTAGGGTCTCGAAAACCCTGGGTCATAAGACCAGCCCTAGGAGGAGGATATCCAGGATAACTTGGAATTGGAATTGCATTTGGGATATTATATCCTCCTGGAAAACTAGGATTAACCGGACCGTACTGGGGTTGTTAAGGTTGCTGATAAGTATATATAGGGTACGGTTGATACTGGTAGACTAGGCTTTCAACAGCAAGACTGGATTGGTACTGCCGTTGGTACGGTTGATAAGTAAACTGAGGTTGACTTGTGACAACCGTACTTGGACCAGGTTGTCCTATAGGAATCTGAACCAAAGTCTGAATTGAAGGTCCAGACTGAGGTAAAGAGGCTTAAGGAGTTGATGTAGGAACAATAGAAACCAGAGCTACCGATACTCCACAATTAGGTGGGGTAGATTGAACAGAAGCTGTAGTAGTTGCAGCAGCAGTTTGAGGCGGAGTTCGAGGCAAACTAGGCCCAGACTGATGAGCTACACCAGGTGCAGAAGTTTGAATAGTAGGCTAGACAGGTTGCTGGGTTGAACCAGAAACCAAAGGTTGTCCAGATTGAGATGACAACTACACATTAGGTTGCAAGATCTGTTGAGATTGATATGGATCCCACACCATGTTCATTCCGGGGTATGGACGCATAGAAGGTTGAGCACATTGAGGACCATAACCAGGCTCAGGGTAGGGTTGACAATTCAAAGGTACATTTCCATCTCCTTCGACAAATGATTAACCTGAAGGTGGTTGGAAACCTTGGGTTGGGTACTAACCTTGAGGTTGATAGCCTTGAGGCACGTACTGAAATTGGGGTTGAACTTGAGGTATATATTGATACTGTGGTTGACCTTGAGGTGTATATTGAGTATGGGGTTGACCTTGAGGAATGTACTATCCCAAAGGAATGTACTATCCTTCAGGTTTCCCCCTAGGCGGTAACTGAGTACCTTGAGGTTGCCCCCCAGGCGGTAATTGAGTACCTTGAAGTTGCCCCCCATGCGGTAACTGACTACCTTGAGGTTGCGGATTTGGAATAGTACTAGACATCATAATAATTTCTTCTACACTCAACAGTTTAGTTCCATTATTACCAATTGATAACCCATGTTCAATGGGTTGAAGAGATGCTCCTGAAAAAGTACCAGTGAGTGATTGCTACCTAGAAGGAACAGAAGGATTGCCATAAAAAAATGTTTCCGGTGATTGGGAAAATATGGATGACTGTCTCAACATATTCAAAGGAGGATAATAACCTCTAGGTGTTGCATGAAAAGGAACTCGAGGTGGTGAAAAACTAATAGCCGGATTTTCTAAAAAGTTGGTCAATGAAAGATACCAAGCATCCCTGCTAGGTGGACTGTAGAAAATTGGTTCACACTCCCTAAGTTCTAAAGTTGGTTGATTTTCAGGGATAGTTATACCTTCTTCCGGACTAATGAGTTCTTCAATAGCAATGAGTCTAGAAGGAATATTTTGGGTAATGATCCTTCTTACCCTAGGTGAACCAGGACCACTGGAAGTTGGAGAAGAAAATCCTGAAGATGGAGTAGTAGCAGGTCCAGTTTCAGGCTCCGAAATTTCAGGTTATTCAACTAATTCACTAGTAGAAGAAACACTACCAATAACTTCGGAAAATGAAATTGGTTTGGAAATATACTCTGTTGCTTGAAATTGATAATCAGGATGAACAACTAAAGCAGATTCTCTTTCTTCCGGTGACCCAACTCTATTGTCACTAGGATTTACAAGAGCTCGTAGCCATTCAAGATGGATTGGTGAGTACTCGGGAGGTTGCCCCCGAAGTCTATAGGATTGTCTCGGTAATTCAGCCATGATTAAATACTTTAATTACTTCACATGCAATCAAAGAAAATCTCAATAAAACCACCTAATGTCTCTAAAGAACCAAACAATTTGAATCACATGCCTAAAAAATCTATGACTTCAAACCACACACAAACAATAACTTTCCGTACCGAAAACACTAGTTGGTGATGAAATCCAACATTGCAGAATTCAATACAGAAAGGGCAGTTGGAACAGTTACCCCGACAACCTGCTTAATGAAACAGACTGGCACAGGTTTCTTCACTAAACTGTCTCTAGTGAAGAGAACTCCCCAGAGAGTCCAAGTAAGTCTAGTTGACGTCTACTCCAGGTACAATGGGATCTTCCCTCCACTGTCACCTTAGGAAAGAATCCTATAGATTATGGTCACTATGGTTACCAATAGAAACAAATATACCTGGGGGAATAGTCTGTGATCCGATACACACGCAAGGGAAGAGTAGCAAAGCTCAATCCCCTTGAAGGCTCCTTGACATAATCCAAGGTTTACCAACAAGTGACCCTAGGCTCCTCGACAATGGTCAATCCGAGGTTTACCGTTTTTAATACGTGTATATCTTCTATCGTTCCCAATGAGGAAGGATTGATTACCCCACTGGTTTAGATATGATCTCGTGCTTGACTCCTTTAAGAGGAGCTTCCTAGAGCATAGATGTAACAATTGGAATTTATCTCCTACTGCAAGATATAGCTACTTGTTTGTTTTAAATATCTTGGAGAGTTAATTACTCCCTACTCCAAGATACTAGCCTAAGCTATGTTGGTGATAAACAGCCCTAGAAATAAAAAGATTGCTAGATCAATTTTACTTTAAGCGTTATTTTTATGGTTGTTCCTTAGGTCAAAAGGTATGGAGATGAAACTTTATGGTGTGAAGACTCGACTCCAAAACACTAAAAATGCACCTAAGATGATAAACAATTCTTTTTCTTCAATGAATTTCTAGCTAAAGAAAGAGTTGAGAATGCAATCTTTGGAAAACAAATCTTTCTTCAACATATAAATGAAAAGAAAATCTTTTTGTATTTTTCAATGAACCCAAAATGGGACTACTAATTATTCTCCCGAAAAGATTCTTTTGCTTTTTCCACACTCAAAAACTACAAAAACAAATTCTTTCAAACGAGATTCTAAAATTTCTAGAAAACACTCAAAACTATGAAAAAACTAATCTTGATATCTACAACCTCTAAAAACCTAATTGAAGCAAAATCTTAAAAAATTTCTTTCTGAGGACGTTTTACTTAGTTATTCAGCAAACTAAGGACTAATTCGTTCAGAATAACAAATTAATCGAAAAACACCCAGCTATGTTTTCTTTTTAAAAATGAAATTCAAAACTTTCAAACAAGTTCTTTCAAAGCTTTGCAAAGAGAAAACGAGATCTATTTCTCACCAAGGGTAGATTTCACAAATTGGTCAGACTCATCAAGAAGACCAAAAAGACTAGGGTAATCTGAGGTTTCTTAGGCTTCTAATCTCTGAGTTACTACAAAGACCAAACGAAAATCAAACCAGGCATGCAAAACTTCTAGAAAATAACCTAAAACAAAAATGCCAATGGAAATCACCTACAAGAAGTTTCTGACCAGACACATGCAGATCCAGGCAGAGGCTAAAAAAACATAAACAAATCCTAACTTTAACTGCATGAAAATATTTTAGGTTTTTCAGAAATTTGACAGGGTCTGCAGGCTTCCAGTATAACCAGATGCGGTACCGATCTGTGTAGTAAAGCAATAGTCTGGAGATGTCCGCACTGTGTTACAAACAGAACGTGCGGTCCTCTTTCAAAAGCATGAAAAACAGAAAACAATTCAGAATCTAAAAAACTACCCAATCCCACATACATCAAGCAAAAACCAGAAACAAAGAAAATGTTTCTCATGTCAAAGTAAAAGTAATGTCAAAAAACCAAAATTCAAGCTCCCACTGTGGTCGCCATTTTTTCGGCCGGATAAATCATTCTTGTGGACAAGACTGATCTCCCTAGTATCAAATGATATCTAGCGACAAGCAGAACAAGAAAATCTACCTTTCTCTAAATATTGCGATTTATAAATAAAAACCAAGAAGTGTTTTAGACCCTACCTTAAATCCAATGCTAGTTTGTGGCAGCCATGCTTCGATCGTCCAAATGAGTTTCCTTTTGAGAACATGCAAACACAAACAGGCACACATCAGATAACACCTGCATAGCCAATATAATAAATCATATTCATCATGGTGATCAAGGAATCCATGAAATAAACTACAGAAGACAACTTATTGAGAAAAATAAACTTGATTGTATTAACTTTGAACAAAGAAGAACTTTACAACCTTTGGTGCCTTGATGTTGTACAAGCTCCTCCCAAGGTCCAAGCAAGAATCTCCTCTACCTTGACAAGCTTCACACTCTTCCCAATGAGATCAAAAGGTATGTAATCTCTCCTCTCAATCTCAGTTAGGAAGTCTAAATTCCAATAGCATTTACCCTCAAAAATATTCAGCTTTCAACCTCCTCAGTAACAAACCCAATGCCTCATTTTATAGTGCAGAGGGAGGAAGTTACAGGTCCACCTAAGAAGGTATAGAGTCCTCCTTCAAAGGGATAAGCTCCTCACATCAAGGGGTTAGCTCCTTTAGTTATGGGATGCATGAACCTCAAAGGAGAAAACTTGCCACCTCAAGATTCCCTCTAGAAGCTTCCAGAAATAACCCAAAATGAATTTTTAAGAATGTACTTGTGCCTTTTTGACTTTTACAGGGGTCTGCACCCATTACACAGAAAAAAAGCGGGCAGGTCCGCAAGGGACATGACCAGCAGGTGCGGGACCGAAGGTAATGCTAAGAGAAAGTGCGAAACCAGAGTTTTATAGATTTTCAAGGACTTTCTCTCATTTTTCAAGGCTTGACATGAAGACCTAAGGTTTAATACTTGCATAGGAGGAAAGTATGAGTGGTGATAGACTCACACTGACTGTAGAATGTCATGGTGACAATATTTTGTGTAACAACAAGGTAACAATTACTAATAATAGAACAAATAGAATTCTAAATTATCCATATCAAAGCTACGTAGTAATAATAAACTAGATAGTCATTTGGCCAAAGTGATTAAGTGTAAGTGGAATTAAAGGTCTTCATAGCAGCAATAGTAATAGCAACCCATGCAGGTCCACCACCTATTACAGAAGCAGAAGCAAATATACTGGAATGATCAGGAGATAATAAAAGAGTTTATCCACCTATGCTGGAGATAGTGAAATTTGATTCGATACAAGCATGAACCATCCCCGAATGTAGATTGAGGGCATATAAGATTTGAAATCTCAGTTCCGATAGACATTGGAGTACTTAATCAAGAGGAGAAAATGGGTCATATAGATAAAAAAAGGATGTAAATCACAATAGAAAAAAGCATCAAAATGTGGATGTATTCTGATTGGATAAGTCCAAAGATAGACATATTATGCATGCCCAAGAATGTCATATACGTATAGAGTAAGCCATAATAAAACCAAAAAAATGAAAGAGCAAGACCCCCAAACACGCAAAAACATACCCAAAAAATGCTTACCTAGATAATAGACAAGATGTTAATAAATAAACACACAAACTAGATTAGCAACATATATCCATATTCTATCAACCCTCAGGAACAAAACTCAGTAACAGGTAGCTCCATCTCATCAGCTGCAGGCATCCTCCAAACCCATTCCTTTGAGTGCACAAAGCTTGTACGCAGCTCTCAAGTGTAAGCATGATTTAAGCATTCAATTTTTGTTGTTTTACCAACACCATTAGGACTGCTAGTAAACTTCAATGGCTTGTAGAAGGTAATGACAAGGATATTGTCAGGGATTTCCTCTATCCCGTCGATGGTATCATCATGATTATCTTAGTTTAAATAGAGCCAAAGAGTCCAAGTGAAAGCAATGTATCTATGTGATGTATCTTAGAGCGTCCATTTCACTCCTCAAGATGTATTGAGCATGTAAAGTGAGCATACCTCACATTAATCACCATATTTGGGTACCCTCATAACTATATGGTGTATCATTGGCTCTAGGTTTCATTGATTACTGCCTTTAGATCTAGGGCTCACTCCATGCATCTAGTTTTTTCTTTGTCTTTGATTGAATCCAGCATTTCATTTTGGCTTTCTTTTTCCTATAACTTTCCGGTTGGATCTGGGTCATTGCTTGTGTTTTCATCCTCAAGGTTGTTTTCTATGGTTAAGAAATCAACCCTTTTGATTATTGTAGATTCTATGAGCCATTGCATAATCTTATGTTGACTACCCAAAGTCACACAGTGGCCACAATCGTCCCGTCACACGGGAGACATTGGACCAGCGATAATGAAAGTATAAATTTGATCTTCAACCACATCAGAGAAACTCTTATCTTTATGGGATCATATTAGTAAATAGGCTAGAGCTAAAGAAGGAATGAGATTAAATTTTTAAGGCTGATGAACGATTGAATTTGTATCGCTGCGGGAAGAGAACTAGTTTATGTTGCGAGCAGCTACATAATTTTTTTGAAGTAATCTTGACTTATAAATCATATGGTTTTTAAAGTAATTTATATTTATTTTCATAATTTAAGGGTTTCCACCGATAGAGTGACTAGATCACAGAGTATTTGGTTATTTCACTCGAAGAATATCTACAAATTTTATCTTTAACTAATTTTGACTTATAAATAATACTATTTTTAAGTAATTTCTACTTATTTTCATAATTTAAGGTTTTTCACCAATCTCAAAATAGAGAATGAATAAATGGAAAAGGAACATACTAATGGTGACATCACCATCGAGGCTTTAGACTGACATCATTCAGGTTTTCTTCTCTTGCTCCTTTATTATGATAAATGGTTTCTGTTAGAGTCGGTCTTTACATCCCTCCGCCAGAGATCCTTTCTCTTATTGCATTTCATTTTTAGGTGTCTCATTCAGTCCATTCACCTGCATTTCGTTAGGGGCATGCCATCATCTAATGGTAGGAAGGGTTTTTTACTCATGTCCCTCATGATTATGTATCTGCTGGTTTGTGTTTGAATCATCAAAGTTCATCATCAAATCAATTTTACAGTCATTTACAGTCATGGATGGTCTTTTGGTTAGCAAAGAATCTTAGGTCTAGGGTTTCACAAATTTAGTCTTCAAAATGTCAAATAATACCAACAGACGCATGAGGGAGGTTTCCAAATAAGTTTTCGTCGCAAGTTTCATCATCGCAATCTTTGATCGTGACTTTTCTTCAAAACTCTATTTTGAAGAAAATCGTCATTTTTCTTCTTTGTAATAAATTGCCATGTATATTTTCAAGGTCTTTCAGTTGTCAAAAATCTTCAGGTGTAGCTCTGGTCACCTTTGCAAAGTTCCAGGCCATTCATCCCTGCAAGACAAGAGAAAATCAAACCATTCAGTCCAAGAGCAACACAGAAGCAAAACAGAGTTTCAAAGTGAAGTGTCAAAGTTTGCAACATGAAAAATTGGTTAACTCCTTGGCATATATATCATTTTTGTCTTCCAAGAGTTCATTTGCATACTCAATACATCAAAAAGCCGAAGTGGAAATGTGGAGGAGCAACACAATCGAATTGAAGGCCGACTATGTGTTCAAATGCTTGCGCGACGCACTGAGCAGGAGGCGCGGCGCACTGGGAGAAAAAAACCAGTGTAAAATAACACGGCCGCGACGCACTGGGAAGGCGCGGTGCATTGGGTGAGCTGTGTAGTGCACACAACAAAAGGCTCGAAAACTGCCAAGAATTGTTCCAAATTACCATTAACTTGCACGGATTTGACAGGTAGAGCCTCCATCTCTGTGATTTATCCAATTTTGTGATAGGCTATGGTGGTTTATGAATGGTGATGGTCTAAGCACATAATCAGACCCTACCATGTCAAAGCCCTCACATAAAAATGGCTGCCTAGGGTTTCAAGAGCTGTTGGCCACCAAGTTTATTCTCTTTCCATCATTCTCTTTTCTCCCTTATTCCATTTTCCCCTGATTTCATTGTTCCCTACCCCCTAAAATCACTAAACCCCTATCCCAAATTTCCAAATGTAAAACCCTAATCCCATACATAAAATCCCAAACTATCCCATATTTCCCTAATTACTTCTATCCCAACAGTCCCAAATTTCCCACTAGTTTTCCCCTCTCCTAACAGTCCCTTGTTTCATTGTTTTCCCCTTGGTGGCAGAGGTCAAGTCCAACACAAAAAGTAGTCCAACACAGTTTTCATACATCAGCAATCAGTTTTCTCCAAGGCATTTTGTACAGCAGTCATGTCATCCAGTCATTCATCTGATTATGAAATGGAGACCCAAAGTGACTCACCCATAGAGGGACATGCACCTAGGAGGCCTCATAGAGGTGGCAGACATATCAGAGAAGAACCAACCACCCTTACTGAATTACAAGCCTGCCCTCTTGCCATCTCCTATTTTCAGTATCAGTCATGTTATGAGTTTTGTGAAAATGTTGCTAATGTTCAATTTCATCATGATTTGGCTCGTCTTTTTGTACTTCATTTACATGGTGATCAGACCACTTTAGCTGGTGTCACTTTCACACTAACACCAGATTCCATTTCATTAGCAACTGGCATACCAAACATTGGAGATCCATAGAACAAGAGGCAGAAAATTGATCGGTAGCATTATGAGACATATATTAAACCCGGTTTCTTGAGGCAGCTCAAGAGAGTGTTTCCATTCTGATATCTTAAAGATGAATATGCTCCACTAATGAAATTAATTAAGAAGTATTTCGGCTATGAGGGACGGTTCTCCCACTTGTATGCTTATCACATCAGGCTGCTGATGCATTTCACCCAGGTACGGATGATGAACATTCCTTATTTCATATGTCGAAACATAGAGAGGATGACCACCCTTGTGTAGCACAAGACCACTCAACAACATGTTCAACAGTATTTGTCATTTTCCTCTCATCAAAATTTTGGTGGTTCATCAGCGTGGATTACAGGGCATCACTCGGGATGATTTCATCTCTCGTGAATTCTTCAGAGCTTCAAAGGGACCTTCAGAGGCTGGAAATGTGACAGGAGGACCTTCTTATCAGCATGAAGGTCATGAGACACATACTGCTACTATGCCAGTATTCATTACTTATCAGAGGGGCACTAGACAATTATTTGCAGCAGCAAAGCGAGTGTTATATCCACCTGGGGTGGAAGGGGCCTCGCTTCTGACATCAGCACCACAGGTACATGATAAAGGCAAGAGGCCAATGCAGGATGAGGGGCCTTCAGGTGAACGAGAGGCCGACTTCATTCTCACTCAGGATGACGATACAGACATGGGCCCGCAAAGTGCCAACCTTAGAGATATCATCTAGGAGCAGCACACAGAGATCAAAGCTTTGTCCCTCAACTTGGAGAGGGCTAAGTGGAATATAAAATACTTGGAGCAGAGGAATAAGAAGCTTGAAGATGATCAGGTGATTATGGAATTACGAAACATCAGGGAGAATCGTCAAGCTGCCCAAAGGAGGAGGATTGAATTCACTTCATTAGAGCAAGAGATCAATGATGATCGGGAGTCTTGGCTCGAGAGAGTCAACGTCCACTTAGAGAGACTACTAGACAAGGCCGATAGGGACAAAGCATTGCTGAGACACATGGCTTTCCACAACATGGCATGGAACAAGGTTTGCAAGGCACGAATAAGGAATCTAAAGGCAAAATTAAAGAAGGCAATAAGGAAGCAAAAGAGGAAAAAGGAGCATGATCGTCTTTAGATATTGGCCGAAGCCTCTTTAGCCAACATGACACTCGATAGAGAAGGTCCAACCCAAATTTCAAGAAATTTGGAGCAATTTTTCACATTTTGAAATTTTTTGCACTAAAAAATAGGTTTTGCCTCCCTATGTGCCGTGCCACATGGCGCTCTCTTTTGCTAGAGGGCTCCAAATCACAAAAAAATTGCATTTCTAGATTTTTCATGAAACAGTATGGTTGCTTGTTCATGGCCAAGAAATTTGGGCAGGGTTTGAGCCCTCAATAGGCCAAAAACGCTCAAAAAATGACCTCACTGCCCCTATTTTGACACACAGGAATCATTATTGGCCGATTGAAGTTTTGGAGGGGAAAATGACATCCAAATCTATAAATTCCACTTGGGTTGGAATGTAGACAGGTAGGGCTTTCCAACAAGCTATCTTGTGCTCAATTTGGACTTCGGAAAGTGCCTCAAAATCAGTTCCAAAGTGGTGCGATGCATAGAGAATCAAGCGCGGCGCATAGAGGATTTTTGCGTATTATTCACTGTACAGCTCAGAAATTCACCCAGTTTTGACTAGTTTGGCTTTTTGATGTTACTCTTGATCTTTCATGATGTAATTTGATAACCATGATGTAATATTGGCACATTTTTACTTGTTCTAGAGGATTCATTCACTAAAAAGTGAAAATTAAATGAATGAATCAGTTTCCTAGCATATAGGGGCAAGTTGTTTGATTGCCTAGATTTCAGTTCCTTGTTTAGAATTGGTTCAAACAGATCCTAGAATGATGAGCTTGACCCCTAGAGGCATGGGAAGGAGTTAGGCTTGTCTATATCATGTAATTTCTCAGTCATTTTTAGGGTTGGATACATGGGATCGCTTGGCACATCATTGTACGTTTTAGTTCTGCATTTTTGGCAAAGGAAAGACCAGGGTTTTGCAACACTTGTTGGGATCCATGTGGCTCTGTGTTTTGATGGTGTTTTTCTTCATGTAATTGTAAGTTCATTGATGTTTTATTTATGCCATTTTCCTTCTCTTTGCTTCTGAAATAAACAAATTGAGTGACAAAGGTAGAATCCATGAGTTTGTTGTGCTCTGCCTTAAACTTTCTTTAGTTTTACATGTTTTCATCTGTTTGGAGAGGATTCTTGCAGCCTCTTGCCCTCTTCATCTCCTCAGTGGTATTTTATATTCATTCATTCAATCTAAAGCATCAAAACTACTGCCTACCTTGCCCCAACCGGAACTCTGCAAAAATTTGGCCTCATCCCTGGACCCAAATTTTCCTTTCCCTTTTTACAACAAAAAACTCCCAAAAAATCAAATCAAATCCTTGCACTTCATACCTAGCCTAAGATTAGTTATTAAATCAATCATCTCAAGCCCCATCTGATTATTTTTCGGTAAGATTTACCTAGAGAGATCCCTCTCCTGTCCTCATAGGGCTAGCTACAAGGCTGAGCGTGGTTTGATGTGGACCTAGAAGCTTACCTTTTCAGCCTGAGGTAAATCTAGGCTCTAACAGTTTCTCAAACTCATCAAATGGCAATGCCCTCCCTACAAACAATAACAAAATGCAGCATTGGGATTAAAGCCTAAAAATACAAGTGGGAAGGAAAAAAATAGTGGATTTTGAACCAGTGACCTGAGGTGTGTGTACTCCTCTCCTCTCTATGTGGAAAACTGAAAATGCAATGAATCTCCTCTCTATGTGGAACACTGAAAATGCAATCAAATTGAAAATGAAACATACCTTGGCACAATCAATGGAGTGAAGATCAGTTGGTGAGGTTTGATAACCCTATTTCAAAACTCTCTTAAATCTATTTTTCTCTTTCGACCTGGTGAAGAGTAAACATATACTACTTATTCTATAAATTAAACAAATATTGGGGTTAGGAGGGATTTTCAAATATGCTAAAATTTTCCCTCCTAAAAAAACAATAATTACATTATTTTATTTTATTTTATAAATACATTATATTATTTTCACTTAAATCATTATACATTATTTTATTTTCTCTTGGATAGTATGCTTTTAGTTGTATTTGAGAAAATAACACCCTTGGGAAGTTTTTTTGTTGTGTTTGAAAACATTTTTTTGCATGTTTGGCATATTTATCGCAATAATAATAATAATTTAATTTTAAGGTTATTGATTTTATGCAAGTTTATGGAGGTGGACATACTCTATTTTTGGAATTTGAATGTGAGACCTCTCAGAAGGAAACATGTACTCTTAACTTGCTTTTATTGAAAATATCTAAGTGTTCTTGCATATTAAGTGGTTGCAAACAAAAGAGAGTATATAGTAAGCCGATTTAATAATTAAAAACAAGTGTTAGTTTCTTAAAAGTCATATGAAAAACTTGGAAGGAATAGGGTATGTATCCTAGGTTAAATATATTCAAATTATTGTGTGAATGGGTTTGTAAGACCATATGTTTTTATCTTGATAAAATGGAGTCCTCTCTAAGTCACTCACATGGTTTAGGTTTTCATAAGCAAAGTAGGTGCTTTGCCTTAAGATGTAAACATTTCATTTTAAATAGTGTGATGTTGTGGTTTCCACGAGGCATTAAAAAATGGAACGAGCGTGCACATTTGGGATGCTAGTGTTATGTTGTACTCGAGGCATGGGTGCATTTGCAAGAAGAATCTAACAAGGGTTGAAGAGATGGAATAGTTAGAAGGGTCGGGGGTTTGTGGTCTCACTTAGACGTGTAGAAAAGAAAGTTATGCACCATGAGAAGTTGTGAAGCTAACTTAAGACGTTTGACAAGTTGCAGAAAGGAAACTTGGCAGTGATACTTTTTATCACTCTAGGAAACTCTCCTAGGTTGTAGTTAGGAGATTCCTGGTAACATATAAATCTTCAATATCGTTATCTAAACTATTGGAATGAATTGGGGTTTTGTATCAAGTCAGATGACTGTTTCAACTCCGTTTTCACTCAAGACATGCATGAACACCCTCAGCTTGACAAGGCTTTAAGCCACTAATGCTCAATAGTTTATAGATTCAATGAATAGGTGGAGAATCCTAACTATACTAACAGATGCATACTTAAACACATATAAATGGCTAGCTACAGAACGTAAATGAAGCTTGGATCTAATTTATCAACGCAAATATAAGATGACAGTTATCTGGCATTAGACACAGAAGAAAACATGAATAACCTATTCAAGTGCAAGCTTAGAATAGACGAGAAGATGAAAATTAAACATGTAACAAAAAAAGAAGCTTGTAATACTAGAATGAAGATGAGATGCTGGAAGGAACCGAGTATCCACAGTCTCCAAAATTTGAACCTCTCTTTTTTCTAACTTTTAGCCATTTATAGGCTTTTACAATGCTCTCGAACCCTCTAGGGCCCGAGTTGTCTTAATCTATCCCCTCTATCTTCTAACTACTTGATGCCATAACTAAGAAAACATGAGCTCAAAGGTCTCTTTTCCTAACAAACACAATAACCAAATTCTGGTAATTTCGCCACGCTGTCTAGTTGCCCGCTCATTCCAGCGGCATTCCATGACCATTTCTTTTGGTTTGGCTACATTGTACTATTGTATTTTCCCCTTTCGGCCATGTATTCTGTTATTTCAGCTCAACTGTTTGACTATCACAAACACTAATAGAGCCAACAACTTTCCTCACAGGGTGACTGATGGGAAGTGGGGTACAAAGGCATATGGGCCATTGGATGGGATGGATCGATGATTAGGATGTTGGTCGGGTGGCAGAGGACGAATTGTAGCAATCGTGAATGAGGGCCATTAGATCGTGAGGAATGGACGGAGGAGATTGATTGCCGAAGGCTTGAGTCGTGGTAGGAGCAGAATAAGTCCAAGCCGTTAGATCTCAGATGAGTAGATCGAACGGCTATCAGGCAGAGGTGGTCCTCAGAAGATAATGGCTGGGAGCGGTTTTAACCAAGAGGAAATGGTTTCCATTGGGTGGTCATCGGGCGATAAGCGGTAAAGGTCAGAGCTCGCCCGATTCCATTTATCAGGTGCCACATAGTAGCGAAGGAGAGAGGGGAAATTGCCTTTATCGGGTAGGTACACTCTGGCTTGTTGCCTGAGTGATATGTGCGATAGGCGTTAGATCTGGTGGAAGTGATCTAATGATGATGATTGATTGAGCATGTAGATTCGGTCAAGTGAAGTGCGGACCGTCTGATCAGCGAGAAGATCGACGGTGGGGGGACACAGAGGTACGGGATGACCTCGAGAAACATGTAAAGGGGTGTATGGGTGGAAAGGTAAGTTTTTTAGGGAAAAAATGGGTTAATTTACATAGGGCCAAAGTGAAAGTGGGTTTTGCTATGATGTGAGGGTTTGGTTAGGACATGAGTGAATGTAGATGAGAGTGGATGAGAGTGGATGAGTGATAAAAGTGAAGTGATGGACCATATGAGAACTTCTCCATGATAGCAGAGTAGACCCTTTCCCCTCTTTAGCCTTCAAAATAGCAGCGTTGCAATTCAGGGCTAACACTGGCTCCTTCTGGGGATGAAAGCCTCCTGATGTAGGAGCATAGACTCAGAAAAATGCTTTGTATTTATTAAAACTAAGGGGTCTCATGTTTTTGAGAAAATATTAAATTTATGTAAATATTAATAGGCTTTTGAGTGATTAAATTATATTTTAATATGAGAGAATTTGGTCAGTTGAGGATGTAAAGGGATGAGAGAGTTTTCTAAATATTAATTTAGAGATTAGTTTCATTAATTTTGGGTGAGAGAGGATCCTTAGGGATTCAAGAGTGATTTTACGATTTTGTTGAGATATTTGAGGACTTTGTTGAGTGATTAAAGGGATTTGAACCCAAATTGGTTCAATTCAATTTGTATAGATTAATGAGCTTCAAAAGCAAAAATAGATCAGGTAGAATAGAATAGAGAGGAGAGGTGAGGCTTGGACAGCCAAAGTTTGTAAGCCTCCGGGTAATTGGAAGGGCCATGACTGTTGAATATCTGGCCAAAGACAAAGTTTGTAAGTATTTTCATTGTTAATATGAAAAGTGTGGTTTTAGAACTACATTGGTTGATTTAGAAATTGTGTATTTAATTTCTGTAACTGGGGCTTGAATGGTAAACCGATGTGAATGAATGAGAGATCAAAGAGCGATGGATAAATCGTTGATTTAAACCTCTATTTTCCGAATTGATGTAATTAAAAGGGCGCAGAGTTGTTTTTAAGCTCTGCCTATTTTGAATCAGATCGATTCATATTTCATATTATTGAGCAGTTATATAATTCGGGTTTGAAAAGTGCAAGTTCTCTGTAGGAAGAGAGTTTTGCAATCAATGCTTGAATAGAGGTTAAATCTCTGTTGAAGATGTTTGTTTTCTGAATGAGGACAGGAAAGTTCTGTTGAGAACTGAAGTGTTTTATTTGAATGTGTTTTAATCTGATATGCAAGCTACATAATTGCAGTGAATAGGATGGCAGAAGTAAATGGTATGGATAGCGTTGAATTGAATTTCTAGCACGGTGGAAAAGCAGTGCAAGGCTTTTTGTATCGATTTGATTGAATCAGTTTATAGTTATTGAGGGATAGATTCTGTAAATTCGAATCTGGTTGATCAGAGAAATTGAGTGAAGTGGATTTCGATTTGTATTCTATTGAAAATTATATGAATTCTGTGTTTTATTCAGTCTTGGCACTGTCACATTTTGTGAGTTTGGAAAAGTCATTAACATAGAAATTGTGAGTGAGTGAATTCTTATTGGAACAGAGTGATAGCACAGAGTGATACGAAGATCATCAATGCAGAAATTGCTTCAGAATCTTGATCAAAGGAAAATAAACGGTGTTTGCTGTATCGATTCGGTGTAATTGTCATTGGAGCAGGAGAAATTGCATATTCCATCATATTGCAATAAAACTAGATGCGGAGATTATAATCAGTTTTGGAATGGAATCGGTTCCAAAATTTTGGCATCGGCGATGTGAACTATGCAAAATTTGCGTGACTGTTGGGCCTTAGTTTTGGTCTTATTTTTGCTCTAAGAAACTTGCTAATCCATCTATTTGCCATCCATTTTCCCTTCATTCATCCCATTTTGATGTATATTTGATATCCATTCAAGTATTTAATTTTAATTTTTCAATTTCTAAAGTTTTTATGAAATTTTGGTTTTTAGTGCAAAATTGGCAGATTCAGAAATTCCCGTAATAGCTCTATGGTTGCTATGGCTGCAGGACACTTGGGCACGAATTGAATGCATGGATGGACAGCTTGGGAACTAAGACTAAGCCACCTATGCTTAGTTTGAATAGAACAAGCTTTATTAGGCCCATTTGGTGCTAGTCAATCATGACTAGTCATTCAGAAATCCCATAGAAATAGGGCAGTTTAGAGATTCTATAGGATTGGTCATATTTCTTGGGATGGGAGTAATGAATTTGACTTAGATAGGTGGATGAGAGTAGATGGGTTTGTTTGAGTGAATATAGATCAGTTTGTTTCATGAGACTTCTTATTTAAGAGCCAAAACTTTGATGGCTTATGTATTGACTTATTATACTTTTATGTTGTGACACCTTTGGATTGAAGAGTTAATTTGAAGACTTGTGTTATTATTATTTTGCTGTTCAATGCTATGGATGTGTGACTGAATTTAAGCTTCTGATATCACCTCTCAAGTGTGCAAGGCAAGGGTGGAGGGCCCCCATTCCAAGCTAAGTACACTTCCTTGTTAACTAGTTTTATTTCTTGTAATCTGGTTATTGTAGAACTGGTTTTTCAAAGCTTTATTTCAGATTGCTTTATGGTTCATGCATGACGATTGATTTCATTAGTTCTTAGCTTATTCATCACTTTATCAAGTTGGAAAAACAAGTGTTCAAGTAGAGCATCCCTTCTACTAAAATGATGAATTAAAACTGGTTTCCTTTGTTTGCATGCAAGTATTTTCTTATTGAGATTTAAATATTGAGATGAATGAATTATGATGAAATACCTTATGTGTCTCTTAATTTAAGAGCTTCTTTCATTAATAATTTATCCATCTTAAATTCTTGGTTTTAACCTCTGATTCATTAAGTGGTAATTGAGGCAAAAGTGGACTTCTTGAGTCAAGAACCGTTTCAATGTTTTTCCTCTTTTAAACTAATTGAATTAGAGTTGTAGGATGTATTACTTTAAGCTTTTGAATAACTTATCTTTCAAGGTTTGATTACATCTGATCTTCACATATAGTGAACTTGCCTCAAAGCATAAACAACCCGGATTGATAAGAAATAATTGTGTTAATTTAGGTACACAAATTAGCTCAACATTTTGGCGTCGTTGCCGGGGAGGCAAATATCGGCATAGTCAATAGAAAGATAAATTTCAAAACAACAAAAACATTAGTTACATCCCTTTTTAGTTATGTTTATTTATGCCTAGATATAGAGATCCTCAAGTTAGATTTATTAAAAACCCCCCACAAATAGAGATAGGATCATCAAACACCCCAGTTACTGGTAATCCAATAATTGAGGAATTGGCAGAAAAACAAAGAACTGGACAAAGATTAACTTTGATTGAGAGGCAAACTTTGTTAGCTTGGGAAGCAAAGCAAAAACAATCTTCAATTTCTGGAAAACAAAAAGAAATTATCAAAGGAAAACAAGTTGTCTTTCCATTGATAAATCCACCTATCTTTCAACAACCTGAATCTCCACTCAAAATTGAAATAAATCAACCAATGGCAAAAGAGGGACATGGATCTGTTATTTACACTCTTGAACAATGAGCTGAATATGAAATACAACAAATAGAATGGAGAAGACAGAGAGAGGAGGATGAAAAACAAGAAAATGATAGAAAGATAGAAAACGATCGGAAAAGACAAGAAGATGGTAATGATCAAGTGGCTACCTTTGGCTTTCCAATAGTAGACACAAGTGCAATATTAGGAGAAGAAGTGAAAATGAAAAATATTCCACCTTCTGTATTGCCAAATTTTTATGGAATGTCCACGGAAGATCCTGATGCATTTATGTTTGAATTTGATATTTTATGTAGAACATATGGATACATTGATGACATTCATAAACTTCGTCTTTTCCCTGCAACATTAAAAGCAGCAGCTTTAAAATGGTTTATGGGTTTAGGAGAACAAACAATAGCTTCTTAGGATGATATGATATCAGTCTTCCTTAAAAAATATCAAGCTTATTGTAGATCTAGAGATTCAAAGGAAGATGTTTTCAGAATGACACAACAAGAAGATGAAAGTTTAGAAGAATATTTGGAAAGATTTGCATATAATCTACAAAAATCTAAACAACACTCTCTAAATCAAGAAACCATTCGAACAATCTTTCTCAAGGGTGTAAGGGATGAATACCTTGACATTTTGAATGTGATGGGTAAAGGAGACATTTAAAACCTACCATTCGAAGAAACTGTTGAGTTATGTCAAAAATATTCCAGAGGAAGATCAAAAATAGGAAAAAGAGAAGCAAGTTCAAAAGCAGCAAAGTCAGCTGCAGGAGGGATAACAAGAGCTGAAATAGGCAGCTTATTGGAAAACTTCAAAATAGACCTCTTGAGTACATTAGGGACACAAGTAGATGTGCTAAAGGAAAACAAGATGAAAGAAGAACAATAACAAGCTCTAGCAATATTTTGTTCCAAATGTAGGAAGAAACATCCATTGAGAGAATGTCCTTTGGATAGTATTCAGGTTTGTGGTCTTTGTACAGAAAATCATTCCACAGAAAGTTGTCTAAGATTGAAATAATTACAAATGAACTCAATGGAAGAAGTGCCAGGAATAGAAGGTTTTTATTATGTAGCACCACGAAGACCATGGCAACCTAGGATGCCTCAACAAAATCAACAAAAATTCCCTCAACAAAATTACCTCTATCCACCTCAAAATCCTTGGACCCCTCCAATGCCATGGCAAGCTTTTCCTCCACAACAATATTCAGAACAACCTGCACAAGGTTGGAGAGGATATGGTTATGGAAACCAGCCACCTCAGCAGTATCAAAAACAATACCAGCAACAATACCAACAACCATTTGCATATCCGCAATATTCACAATCCATACAATTTCAACAACAACATTCTGCATATCCACAATCCATGCCATTTCCACAACAGAATCCACCACCGTTGTTGACCCAACCACAACAGTTACAGCTACCCACAAATCAACCCAGACTAACTCAATTACCAGCCCAACCAATGGCAAATCCGAATAATAAGGTGGACAAATATGCATACACTGTAGAGGAAGCAGCATGTTTTCCCACATATTCGATTCTTCCTCTTAATGATGTCCATCTAAGGTCTGGAAAAGTGCTTAAAAAGGATTCTCCTCCAATCATAGAAGAACCAACTGAACAAGGAGAATCACCTGAAACACCACAAACTGAGATACACATTCAGAAAGGAAAAAAACATTACAACACAAACACCACCTTATCCTGAAAGGTTAGTGGCACAACAAAAAGAAATAACCCTTCCTGAATTTGATATTTTAGATGAGTTAAAAAATCCTTATGTAAAAATTCGTTTCTTGAAGGCAATTAAAGAAATACCAATATATGCTAAAACAATAAAGGAATTGTGCATTAAGAAATCAGGGAAAAAGAAGAAGGATCCTACTACAATCCAAGGCATTGGTAAACTAGCAAGCCTCATGTCTACACAAACCATAGTAGAGAAATATATTGATCCTGGTATCCCTATGGTTACTATATCAATAAATAATTTCTCAGTACCACACACATTAATAGACTTGGGAGCAGCTATAAATGTAATGACAATGGAGACAATGAAAACTATGCATTTAAACAACATTAGATCAACTTCTACAATTTTAGAACTAGCAGACAGATCTAAAGTTGTTCCTGAAGGAATATTAGAAGATATCATAGTCTCTTTGGATTCATGGGAGTATCCTGTTGACTTCCTTATCTTGCAACCAAAAACAAATTTCGGAGGACATCCTCTAATCTTAGGCAGACCATGGTTAGCTACCACTGATGCCTTCATAGGATGTAGATCAGGAAGCATGATTATTTCACATGGAGATGAAAGGAAACACATTGCTCTTTATTCACCTGCACAATCAACTTCTTTAGAATCAGTGCTTGAAACTCAAGAAAAACAACAAACTAAATCAGTTTTAAGTATAAATCAATTCTTTGATTTTAGAGAAGAATAAGAGAATGAAGACTTAATGGATATTTTCATTTCAAAACCAAGTATTTCAGAGCAGCTTAGAGAAGTCCAATATGAAGCTGCAAGTAACCTTTTGAATCAATGCTTTCAAGAAGCTTGTACTGTTCAAACTTTGCGGAATTCTTTTATAGACATCTTTCCTATAAACACAATCTCCAATCCAACAATAAAAACAATTGAGGTATATCCTGGAAAACATTTAAACATTGGAAACTAGTTGCAATCAGCACAAGAGCAAGAGGTAATTGAATTATTACAGAAATATTCAAAAGCTTTTGCCTGGGATTATACTGACATGCAAGGAATCCATCCTAGAACATGTATCCAGCACATCTATACAGATTATCAACTCAAACCTGTAAGGCAACCACAAAGACGAATGAATCCCATGATGAAAGAAATAGTGAAAGAGGAAATGCAAAAGTTGTTAAATGTTGGACTCATCTATCCTATTTCAGATAGTCAATGGGTTTCTCCACTGGTTATTGTACCAAAAAGAATGGAAAGTGGAGGGTATGTGTGGACTATCGGGAACTAAACAAAGCTACACTAAAAGATCATTTTCCTCTACCATTCATTGATCAAGTGTTAGACTCATTAGCTGGAAAGAAATTTTTCTCCTTCCTGGATGGGTTTAGCGGATACAACCAGATAGGAATAGCAACAGAAGACCAAGACAAGACGACATTCACATGCCCATGGGGAACCTATGCATATAATGTTTTGCCATTTGGTGTATGCAATGCACCTGCAACTTTTCAACGAGCAGTGCTTGCAATATTTGCTGATCTAATTCATGAATGTGTAGAGTTTTATATGGATGACTTCACAGTTTATGGAAACACATATAATGATTGCCTAAATAACCTTGAGAAAGTTCTAAAACGATGCATTGAACAAATTTGTCATTAAGCAATGAGAAATGCTATATGATGTTGACAGAGGGAATAGTTCTGGGACACCATATTTCCGCTTCAGGAATTAAGGTGGATCCAGCAAAAATCCAAGTCCTAGTTAACTTAATGCCTCCTACAACACAGAAAGAGGTAAGAAGTTTCTTAGGCTATGCAGGCTATTATAGATGATTCATTGAAAACTTCAGTAAAATAGCCCAACCTCTGTTCAAACTATTAGCAAAAGATATTGAATTTCACTGGACAAATGACTGTCAAAATGCATTTCAAATTCTGAAAGAAAAATTATCAGTTGCACCCATTCTCCATTGGCCAAACTGGTCTCTACCATTTCATATATCAACTGATGCATCTGATATCGCAATAGGTGCCTCTCTTGGGCAGAAAGAGAACTTGTTCAATTATGCAATATACTTTATAAGCAAGAATCTAACACCTGCAGAATTGAACTACACAGTCACAGAGAAAGAAATGTTAGTCGTTATTCATGTAGTAAACAAATTTAGACAGTATATAACAGGATATCAAGTTTTCATTCATACAGATCATTCAGCAATCAAATGCTTGATGAATAAACCCATCACCAATGGAAGAATAACAAGATGGTTACTGTTATTGCAAGAATTTAATATCACAATACAAGATCGGCCAGGCAAGGAAAATCAAGTGGTTGACTTTCTGTCCCGCATACATTCATCCAACGATCCAAATCTGGTTGTAGATAACTTTCCAGACG
Source organism: Pinus tabuliformis (assembly GCA_031772625.1). Lineage (NCBI taxonomy): Eukaryota > Viridiplantae > Streptophyta > Pinopsida > Pinales > Pinaceae > Pinus > Pinus tabuliformis. The sequence continues at coordinate 916,331,835 of CM062819.1, forward strand.
AACACCTATTTTCCATAATAGTAAAAACACCATGGTTTGCAGACATTGCAAACTATTTATCTTCTGGAAAGTTTCCAACTCAATTCTCTAAAACGCAAAAACGAAAAATTATTAGAGAAATTTCTAGGTATAGTTGGGTAAATGGTGATTTATTTTATACTAGTTCAGATCTGATGATTAGAAAATGTGTGCAAGAAGATGAAATATTAGACATTCTGAGAGCATGTCATGATGAACCATGTGGTGGTCATTTTGCAGACAAACGAACAGCATATAAGGTGTTGCAATTGGGCTATTACTGGCCATCCATCTTCAGAGACTCTAAGGCATATGTCAAGCAATGTGATAGTTGCCAAAGAACAGGGAGACCAATCACATCAGATGAGATGCCACTCAAGCCACAGGTCCTCATAGAACCATTTGAGCAATTGGCACTTGACTTTGTTTGACCTATCAATCCACCATCAAATGGAAAGAGGTACATCCTAGTATGTACAGATTATGTAACCAAATGGGCAGAGGCTAAAGTAGTGAACAGAGCAACAGAAGATACAGTGGTCACCTTTCTCTTTGAAGAAATCCTTGTCAGATATGGAGTACCTAGACAAATTGTAACAGATCAAGGGGCACAGTTTACATCAAAGCTGGTACGAGATCTAACAGAGAAATACAAGATCAAACACAGGAAATCTACACCATATCATCCTCAAGCAAATGGGCAGGTTGAATCAACAAATAAATTCCTAGAAAATATTATGACTAAAATAGTACAGATGAACAGAAGAGATTGGTCTGAAAAATTAAAAGATGCACTATGGGCCTACAGAATCACATGGAAGAATACAACTGGTTTTAGTCCATACCAGTTAGTATATGGAAAAGAGGCCTTATTACCTGTAGAGTTTTAGATACAAACATACAGACTAGCAGCTGAACTAGGACTAGACCTGACTGAAGCACAGCTGCAGCGGATCATGGAACTGAATCAATTAGATGAGCATCGTCAACAAGCCATAGAACATACTACATTGGTGCAACAACAAAGAATGAAGTGGCACGAAAGATATATCAAAACAAAGACATTTCACAAAGGAGACTGGGCATTACTTTTTCACTCCAAATGCAAAGACTTCAAAGCAAAGTTCACAACGCACTGGTTAGGCCCATATGAAATTGACGAAATCTTTGACAATGGAGCAATAAAGATCAGGACAATGGACTAGGACTCCACCTCATTTATAGTGAATGGACATAGGCTCAAAGTTTATAATAGCCCTATCAGTAAAGAAGCATTTATGAAACAACTGATAGAAGATACAGAACTGGAAATCATGGCACACCAGACTTAGCCATCTTCCAGTCTTGTAGGTGAATAAAAAAATAAATAAATAAAATATATATATATATATATATAAACATATAAAAAAAAAAAAATTGTTTGCTAGTGAAAACCAGGAAACTGGCACTCAGCAAACACGAATTCATAGGGGAAAACCAGGGCAACTTGGACTCTATGAATTCCTTATTCTTGTTCTACTATTCTCACATAATTTCAATGTAGGAACTCTCCACAGACAACTGACTTGAGGACAAGTCACATCCTAAACAAGGGGGAGAATTGCATCAGATCTTTAGCTAGAAAGCTGAAGTATAGAAGGAACTTGTATTGTCAACAGAGGGACCTGAAAGACCTGCCAATGAAATAAGAAATCATTGCAGAGGGACCTGAAAGACCTGCCAATGTCAAAACAACATGTACATATTCCATAAGCATTGCAGAGGGACCTGAAATAAGAAATCATTACAGAGGGACCTGAACAACAATTCAAGAACCAGAGCATGAAGAACAAGGAGCAGCAATAAATTTTACTCTTCAATCCATCTACAAAATTTGATCAATTGATTTCATCCCACTTGTACAGACATCATCCAGGGGAGTATATGTATAGTCATTTTGTGCTTGAAAATTCCAATTTTTTTTAGAAATTTTTAGTCTTTGTTAAGTTGAAATTAATACCTGAGGATATTCATTATCATTTCATATCCTATATTTCCTATACATACCCTATAACCCTTATACATCATATTCCATTTCATCTCCATACATATTCCCTATTAATTTCATGATCATTAACCCCTAAGTATTTTTCTTTAGAAGCTTAAAAAGACCAAACTCGGACAACTTTTCAACCTGCACATACAACTCAAGAATTAGTGATGGTGATAATTTTAAATATGACCTAAGATGGTCATTTTAAAATTATAAAGATGTGCATATAATCAAAACAACAAAAAATCATGCGCTACATGAAAATCAAAGCAAATATATGCCATAGTCCAAATGGTTTGCATGCGCTATAGTCATACATATATCATAACCCAAAGCGCATGTATATGATATAAATCAAAGCATATATATATGGTATAAACTTAAGGCATGAAAGGAAGGGCACATATAATATAAGGTATGGTGTATGAAGGGAAGGCCGCGTGCAAACCAAATGGCACGACTGCATATATAAGATTAGGAGTATTGCATATGTGGCAGCGGGGTATTATTTAAATGATAATTGCACATCAAACTCATTGTAATACAAATGCATGGTTGAACATCATTGCATATGAGAAAGCATGAGGAGCACAGGTATGAATACATGACGATGGAAATTATATTGTATGCAGCCAAAGGTTAAGCACTGAATGAAACAACATCACCAAAACGACAAATACCGGCTAGCACACAAGTACGGGGTAAACACCATGACATGGCGACTGTTTGTCATTGGACTATGCATTGTACAGGAGTTATGTGCATGACTTTCAAATTAGAACAATGATTCAGCCATCCTCATGACACAGTCGGGCGACAGGTCAAATAGGTCACCCATACCAACCACGCACTGTAACACTAATAAACAAGAAGCGCACAATACACCCATGAAACGGTCATGAATTGACCGATGGTTCTTGCACTGTTTAACGTCATTCTTCATTGTCGGATAGCTCAGAACGATGGTGTTTGGAGCTGCAAACTAGTGAAAGGGATAGTGAAGCGGGTTTAGTCGGATTTAAGAAGGAAAATTATCCCGGCTTTAACGACAAGTGATCACCAATTTTCGGGATTCATTCAGGTAATGGAATAGTTTGTTTAAAGCTCGGCAACTGTGGAGTATAGTTGTGAACTGTCTGTTATTAATGGTTAAATTATTCTGCCCTTGCCACCAGTTAGTTGAACGAATGAATAGGGATTTGGAGCACCATTTAATATTCCTCAGCGCTCGTTGACAACCAGGTAACGCCGAAACCACAACAATAAGTCGGTTGATTCACTGTGTAGATTATGGCATAAAACACTAGTGAATCACATAGAATTTAAATGTAAACTTACTGCATGGATAACACGTTAGGGTATGGAATCACATTTGAAGTTTTAACGACGTGCACTGTTGTAAATCACAACGAAATCTATAAACAGAGGAGGCACCAAAATGTGATTTTTGTGGCGTGTTTGTGTTGCATGGCACTGTTGGTTGAATGGCACTATTTGTTGCATGGCACTGTTGGTTCAATGTGTGCTGTTGGTTGAAATGTGCACCATTGTTTGACTACGCATTATTTTGATTGCATATTAATACATATCCTTTGTTTTATTGCGCGCTGTTCTCATTCATATAACCGATATATCATATGCCTGTGCATAGAAACGGCCGAATGGTAAACAAACCTAAGGCATGTGTCTCTGTTATGAACCCTTTTTGCTGCTGCGCGTCTTTGTTTTGACCAAAACAATGGATTGAAGTTTATGTGGGCCAAACTAGCCATGTCATGCTTAAAGAAGCTGTGTGATTTAGTTGCTATGTAATGTGTTTAAGACCGAGCGTTGATTGCCAAAGGGAGTAGGGCCGAGCCATTTAAAACTCATTTTAAATGTGCTATTTTTTTATTTTTGTTTTGAGGTCGAGAGCATTTTGGCAATTTTCAAAAATTTTATGATGAGGCCGAGAGCCATGTGAATGCGCTGCTAGTCAAAACACTGCTTGTTTTTAATGATTGTACATACACAATGAAAATATTGCTTGATTTTGGTGACAGTATACACAGTGTAGGGTGATGAGCATACATGGAACAGTATGAAAAATTGTTTTCATATGTATTTTGTTTACAAGAACAGAGATTAGCATATTGAGAGGGATATACAGGTGTTTGATTGCTTGAACTGGGAGTTAAAACAGTGCTGCTGCAGAGAAAGAGTAAACAGAGGTTAAGGAAATCAGAGTTAAATTGTTGTGAGGAGGAAGGTAAGCTTCTTTGCTTTCAAATTTTCATTTTGAAGAAGAACAATAGTTATAAATTTTTATTGTCAAGATGAAATTAGTAACAGCAGAGGCATACATTCACTGGTTTTCAGAAACAATGTCAGCCAAAGTAGAGCCAAAAACTTCAGATAGAGAGCTGGGGGAAGGAAACTATAGAGAAACTTTACCAAGAGGGGATGATAGGCTTTTTACAAAAATTTGATGGCCACTCTGAAGAGATAACCAGGGACTTTATAAATAATTTCAGTCAGGACCAGACACGGGTAGGAGATGTTATTATTCCTGTAACTCAGGAATATCTTTCCCAAGCTTTAGATCTACCCATGATAGGTGAAAAATATTACAAAGGCCTGCACTTCAAGGAGAAATCATGGACTTTCTTTCTTGAGAAGAACTGGAAAGGGACTTTTGATAGAACAAAAGGGATACCAAGCGAATGGTTCAATGAACTATGGGGTGAGTTGGTTTTGGTCATCCAGAAGTTTTTGACTTGTGATAGAGGATATAGCGTTGACCACTTGTATCATGTCAGGCTTCTATAGCATATTAAGGGAGAGGATAGGATTAATTTTCCATATTTCCTATATAGGAGCCTCTTGAGAATGATTGAAATAGTAAAACATGAACATAGGCCTAAAGCAGGACAAATTTACCACCAAGAATTGATCAAAATCCTAGTTGAGTATCAGGTAAGGTCACAAGGCATAGTATGGAGAGAGTTCATGTCTAAAAATCAGTTCATTGAACAGATTAATGAAGTACAGGATAAAATAGAGCAAGAAAACAGAGGATTGATGAATTCACCCTTGTATCTCAGAACAAGAGCTAAACAGCAAAATAACATGGCCATGCAGGAAAATGAAACATATGTTATGTCTATTCCTAGAAGATTTAGGAATAAAAGTCCCATTGACTTAGACAAGGAAGCAGAAACATATTCCCCAAGACAACAAGAAGAAAATGACATTGCACAAGAAGTATTTGAGAGGGATTCTTCATATGATGATGCAGCAGCAGCATCATTAATGAAAACAACACAAGATTTTGAAAAAGAAATCAATTTGGGAAGAATCAGGGACTTAACTGACCAATTGGAAATTAGCAAAATCTTGGAAAAACAGTTAAAAGAGGAAAACAAGGAAAATAAGAAAGATAATGCTAAGTTGGTCAAGGCAAATGAAAAGTTAAATGAAGAGTTGGGGAGACTGAAATGGAAAAATGATCTACTTTCTAAGCAAGCATTTAAATGGCTAAAGGAAAATAATATGTGGCAAGCAAAGTATGAAAAACAGAAAGTAAAAGCGGCTTTGTTCAGGGAAAGACATGACACAGGTTTGGATTGTTTGGTTAGGGCAGCACAACAGGAAGCATCTACAGGTACAACATCTACTACAGAGAAAAGAAGATCAAAGAGGAGTAAGCAAGCATGGGGACATGCTTGATGGTAAGCAAGGGAGAGATGTTTGGCCTTAGTTTTGGTCTTATTTTTGCTCTAAGAAACTTACTAATCCATCTATTTGCCATTCATTTTCGCTTCATTCATCCCATTTTGATGTATATTTGATATCCATTCAGGTATTTAATTTTAATTTTTCAATTTCTAAAGTTTTTATGAAAGTTTGGTTTTTAGTGCAAAATTGGCAGATTCAGAAATTCTCGTAATAGCTCTATGGTTGATATGGTTTCAGGACACTTGGGCATGAATTGAATGCATGGATGGACAGCTTGGGAACTAGGACTAAGCCACCAATGCTTAGTTCAAACAGAACAATCTTTATTAGGCCCATTTGGTGCTAGTCAATCATGACTAGTCATTCAGAAATCCCATAGAAATAGGGCTGTTTTGAGATTCTATAGGATTGGTCATATTTCTTGGGATGGGAGTAATGAATTCGACTTAGATGGGTGGATGAGAGTATATGGGTTTGTTTGAGTGAATATAGATCAGTTTGTTTCATGAGACTTCTTATTTAAGAGCCAAAACTTTGATGGCTTATGTATTGACTTATTATACTTTTATGTTGTGACACCTTTGGATTGAAGAGTTAATTTCAAGACTTGTGTTATTATTCTTTTGCTGTTCAATGCTATGGATGTGTGACTGAATTTAAGCTTCTGATATCACCTCTCAAGTGTGCAAGGCAAGGGTGGAGGGCCCCCATTCCAAGCTAAGTACACTTCCTTGTTAACTAGTTTTATTTCCTGTAATCTGGTTATTGTAGAACTGGTTTTTCAAAGCTTTATTTAAGATTTCCTTATGGTTCATGCATGGTGATTGATTTCATTAGTTCTTAGCTTATTCATCAATTTATCAAGTTGGAAAAACAAGTGTTCAAGTTGAGCATCCCTTCTACTAAAATGATGAATTAAAACTAGTTTCCTTTGTTTGCATGCAAGTAGTTTCTTGTTGAGATTTAAATATTGAGATGAATGAATTATGATGAAATACCTTATGTGTCTCTTAAGTTAAGAGCTTGTTTCATTAATAATTTATCCATCTTAAGTTCTTGGTTTTAACCTCTGATTCATTAAGTGGTAATTGAGGCAAAAGTGGACTTCTTGAGTCAAGAACCATTTCAATGTTTTTCCTCTTTTAAACTAATTGAATTAGAGTTGTAGGTTGTATTACTTTAAGCTTTTGAATAACTTATCTTTCAAGGTTTGATTACATCTGATCTTAATATATAGTGAACTTGCCTCAAAGCATAAACAACCCGGATTGATAAGAAATAATTGTGTTAATTTAGGTACACAAATTAGCTCAACAGTGACATATCATTCCAGAAAGTGGTGATCCCAAATAGAAATTGCATCAACGTTATGGTAAGAAATCGATGTTTGAAGAGTTTTCCAAGAGCAATTTAAACCCACCGATTTATAATACAGATGTGCATATAAAACAGGGCAGAGTTGCGGTGTTTATACGTAGATCAACCTGTTATAAAAGCGTTTTAACGCAAATGTAATTGGCTGGGGACACTTATTTTTATTACGACTTGAATAAAATATATGTGCGCCTCAACTATGTTTTAACGTTGTTTCCATTTTGTTTAAAATATTATATTGGTTGCGCTCTCCTTGAATACTTAGGAAATTGGGCTATTGGGTTTTCTCAAAGTTGAGATTTATGTAGGGTGACATTTCAAATTAACAGCTTGAAGGTGAGTGGATTGGGATTGAGATAATTCCATATACGAGTGGCATTTAATTAAAATATAGAATAAATGGTGAATGATTCAAACCATATGTTGAAAGGCTTCCGCATGTAAACGGTAGTGTGTGGAATTCACCAGACATTGAGATTTTGATTTGGGCAAATGCTGAGATGCATGTTTATATGCATGGTATTTAGAGATTCTGGGTGATGCAGGGTTTTCCTGCGTCAATTTTTGGTATCAGAGCCGGAATAGCTCTGTTTGAAGATTCAAGTTTTTAAGTTGAGTTAATTGCATGTGATGAATGAATGTTAGGTTTTGTAACTGATGAATATTGCAGCATAGAGATGCAGTGCAGTTGAGGAAGTGAAGCAAGATCAACAGGATCTTGAGAGGTGAGCTGACAGGTATTATTTATCTTTGGTTTAAATGTTATGCTTGGATAATTTGATTTACAGGCATAGTGAAGAAATCTCAGCGGGAAGAAGTAGATCACAGCTAGAGTGCAGTGATGAAGGAGTCGAGCAAGGGATTCTAGGTGAATGTGGCAGAACCTAAAGATTCAACAGAGGTTGAATGAAAAGGACAAGTGTGTTCTTGGAAGTTGCAGATGAGAGAAGCCTGAAGGAGCAGTGGAGAAATGCTCGAAAGGTTCCAGCTGAGGACCGATGATTACCAAAAGACCAGATCCGGAGGAAGGGATTGGTGAGGTAAGTGGCAACAGGGGAGCTTGCTGTTGTAGAGGCTTGGTGCAACTCGTGGGTGAGAAACTCATGGCGAATGAGATGACTATTGAAAGTCATAAAGGAGAGAGCGTAGGTTCAGGAAGAGGCCACAGTAGAATGAGGGAGAAAGATGCCAAGGCGAATGGCATATTGAAGCAGTGGACTGATGAAGAGTATGAGAAAGAGAAAGTTGAGATCGCGGTGTAGAGCTATAAAAAGAGTCTCTTTCACCTCTAATTACCTCACATTAATATGTCAATCCGGGAACATTTCGTTATTTCAAAGAGTGACTCAATCTGAGGCTATTTGTTAGAGTAATGCTAGTAGAACAGCGTCCTACAAAACACAAGAGTAAACTGATGCTTGTCTATAACTAAGTTCCTTCAAATGACTAAAGCACACACTCCTAAAATTAAGCAACTTTATCAGTCAAGGGTCCGACAAAAGTAGTACATCCCTTTGGAAACTGATGGAAAGGAAACTAGAGCATGGATCACGGGTCTAGGAGCAAGGCAGTAAATGCATAGGCTCACTACAGCCACATATCGTCTCTCACACCAAATGCGAGTAAATGAAACGGCAGATAAAAATGGAATGGAAAATAGGAAATTAAACAGTAAATCTAGAAAGGAACAGCAATGCTTAAAATGGAACAACAATTCTGAAATGGAACAGCAACTACTATGACTAAACCTCACGAGTAACAATCAAACTTTATCCTATCAACTCAAAATCTCTTATTGTAATAAAAACTCCAATCTTTCATTCTCCAAGCAAATCACACAACCAACTAAAGGAACAAAAATAACTCTCAATTATGGAACAACATGTGAAAATCATACACACGTAACACTCTAAGGAAGTAATCTGATTTAATACCAATCATCAACAGGAATTATAACTGTGTTTCAAAATGGAACAACATGAATTCTGAATCATAAAGAACACACCTTTCAGATAATTACCTCAACACACATACTTAGCATAGAAGCTTCATAACACAAGGATAACACTGTTCAGTTGAGTCTAATAAGATTTCATCCACTCTGAAAGTATTGATAATATAATGCAAAGAACATTAATGAACGAATCTTAGCAGAGCATGTGATGTAACTTATAAAGCATATCAGATTACCAACTAATGACGATAAGCAAACCACACAGAAATCAAATCGTAGTGATACAGAAGCAAGTGTCCTCCGGGGCCGGGCCCTTAGCCTCAAGGGTACACTGCTTTAAGCTAATCTAGACGCGAAGATGAGATAATCACCAAGTTTATATTAATGCATAAAACAGAAAGTACAATGAGCCAATTTCAACGAGACTCGATGATCAAAGTTAAGTCTTTAACAAAAAGTTACATAAAAGCATCTCGCCCTCAGACTAACAGTGCTGTCCCTTTATATAAGGGTAATGGCGGAGATGTCTAAGTGATAAGATAAATAAAGCAACGATCCCTCAGGATCAAAGATCCTGAGGGATTCACAAAACTGTTAATCCCTAATCACTTCTTTCTCCTCCACTGAACTGGTGCCTTCTCCTCCTTTTCCGGACCGGTTTGCTTCAGCTTGCTTTGCCTCGTCTACACTCTGTCCTTCGTCAAAGGGATAGTAGTTACCTTGTTCTTATCTTCTCCCTTGCAATAGAAGCTCCTCATTTTTACCCTTTCCTGCACAGGAGAATGACAACTATCAGCGGATAAGTCTTTGCATACTAATTCCACATATTCTACCACAATTCTCTATTGTTTTCCACATTCATGATGTAAAAGATTCATAAGTCCTACTAAAAAGCCACTAAAATGATCATTAAAAACATGCCTTTTTAGTACTTCACACACCCCCCTGCTTACCCTGTTTCATGCCCTCATGAAAACGTTGTAGTTGACATGCAAAGCAGTGAGAGAGTAGGCTGGAGAAGGAATCTCATGCGGAGGCCTACAACTATGGTGAGTGACTAGGTAGTCAAAGAACTGGCCTGTTTGACACTCAGGCATCTCATATAGGGCTTGATATCCAGGTGCAGGATGCCAGATAATTGGATTGCGGAATCTATATCCTAACCAGGATGGTCCTGCCCTCAAAATGCTTTCGCCATAGAGGTTCAAATGATTGGCGGCTAACTGAAAATTCTCATATTTAAATGGCTCCCTGAGCTGGATGTTTGGATTAGAGGTTCGCTACCGGAATTTGGCTGCATCAATGGTGAGGTCTTTCATAGAAAGAAAATATTCTAAACTTTGTCGAATGAGTGCCTCGTGCATGGGTCCTAACGTTTCAATGACACCCGGAGTTCTCATAAGGTTTCTATGTGCTTTCCATAGCTGTACTGGGTCCCTAGGCTCAGCCCTTACCCACAAGTCTAGGCCATTTTCCTGTCTCCGGAAAGTGTTATAGGCTTTGAGCCATTTAATCTGAATGACCTCGAATGAGATGAATGCTTGCAATTGAATGTCCCCAACAAAAGGGCCAGGGTTCAACTCAGTCTCCTGATCTAGCACGAGGTTATGCAAATAGAATTTACATAGCAATCTCTGGACCTTCACTCCATAATGTTTACAACAATCTATAAAGTCATTGACAGTATTAATTTGTATCGGGGCACTTGCTTTAATAGCCTTTATCTTTAATTGTAAGTATCGTTCCAATAAAAACAAAGCATAGTTTTTGGCAGGGGCCCTACATGCTAAAACGTCATTGTATAAAGAACACAAGCTATCCATCTGTTTGATAACAGTATTTAACCTACGGGTTACCTTTGCAACTTTCTCCTGTTCCTTTTGCCACCCTTCAAAGGCCTGGCCTTTAGATTGATTGACATTCTGTATTTGCTGTTGGAGTTCTTCATACTTTTCACGAAGGACTGTCTTCTCTCTAAGCCTCTCCATTTCTTGCTGAGCCTCTTTCAATCCTTTGTGCAAGGTCCTTGTCTTTGGATCTCTTTTCCATGCATCAGTGGAGGCCGGGAGTTTTACCTGAACTTTCTTATTGCGTTGCTTTGAGTTCAGAACCCTTATCACCCTTGAGGGTGGTTCCTCTATTTGAATCTCCTTGTTGTCTTTTTCTTTTTTAACATGAATACCGGCTGGCAGCTGTTCCTTTTCAAGTGGAACAATAGTCTGTCCCTTAGCTTCATTTGGAACAGCAGCTGGACCTTCAGCTTCATTTGGAACAGCAGCTGGGCCTTCAGCTTGATTTGGAACGTCAGCTGGGCCTTCGGCTTCATTTGGAACATCAGCTGGGCCTTCAGCTTCAATTGGAACAGCAGTTGGATTTTGGGCAGGGTTTTGATCAACAGAGTGATTTTTAGTCCTCCGCCATTTTATCCTGCGGTTTCTTACTGCAGTGGTCATCTTTTTCTTACTGGCGGTCTTCCTTGTCCTCTGCCTCGCTTTCAGAATCCTGATCTGTTGGTGGAGCTGGGCTATTATGCTCAATAACCTCCGTTGTTCCTTTCGTAATTCTCTAATTTCCAATGTTTTATTAGAAGGAACAACAGGCTTTTTGCTGCGTTCTGGGCCGTGACTAGTTCCTTGATCTTTCTCCTGGGGTACTTCTTCACTATTTTGTGCTAGCTGTTAAGGGGTAAGAACCCTAACTGATTCCGTGGCTTCGCTTTCTATTCTCACTTCCTCTGGAATTTCTTCTAGTGTCGTGGGAGCAGATTGTTCCCTCTCAGTATCTCCTGTCTCTTTTTCATCATGAACGGGCAGATTTCCTTCCTCTGCCTCTTTTGCATGTGGATTTTCAGGTGCATCTTCATCCTGGGGTTTGTCGTGGAGGTATGGTGGAGTGGAAGGTTGGCCATACTCACCCATATTGGCCAAGATTGCGGCCAATTCCTCTTCTTCCACTGGGTCCTGTGGTGGGCTACCTACCTGCTGTCCCATTTCCTCCTCTTGCCTGGATTGTCCGTCTTCTGCCTCAGGATCCTCAATTTCCATTTCAGGGTTCTCGACTTCTATCCCAGGTGTTCAATTTCCATTTCAGGGTTCTCAGCTTCTATCCCAGGATGTTCAACTTCTGTCTCAGGGGGCTCGGATTCTATCTCAGGAGGCTCAGCTTCTGTTTCAGAATGCTTAACTACTTCATCGTTTTCTTCTTTGGATCGCTTAGCCTTCTTGACCTCCCCTTCCTTTTCTCCTTCAACTTGTTCTTCTTCTATTTCTGGTCGTGAGGGTTCATCCTCAATTACCACTGGCTGGCTAGTGCTTTCCTGGAGTTTCTCCAGCCTTCCTCTTATCCGGGCTAACCAGACTTATTTTCTGTGTTTCTCTGGCTGTTCCGGTGTCTCAGTGTCATGCTTGCGCTTTGCTGATTCCTGGCGGGTTTCTGGTCGTTCGGATGTGCTTGCAACAAGTTTTTGTTTTCTTAATTCTCTGCATTTTTTCGGACGTTCTGGTGTGCTTAGAGTATGTTTACGTTTTGGGGAAGGTGTTGTCGCTCTCCCCTCAATTATTGAAATTAATTCTTTTCAGCTGCTTTGCTGCTGGGTGAGACTATGACTAACTATTAGTCGGATTAGTCCATGGTGGCTGACAACTGATTCTACATGCTGTGCCTTTTTCAGGCTTTTTGCGGCATCATGGAGTAGAGAATTCAAAAGTGCAGGAAGGTTTACAAAGCATTTCTGTTTTAACACAGCTAAGAGTTTAAGGTGTCGTGGCCTTACCACGTCTTTTCTCCCCTCGCAGGTGATGTAGCTTTGCACTGTTCTCGCTAATTCTGCCCACGGTTCTCCTAGTGTTGCTGGCAGGACTCCCTTCCCTTTAATTGTTAAGCTCTGGCCTTCGTCCTGGAAAATTTCCATGATCTTCTGGAGTCTTTCCTTCTTCAATGTCCATACAGGTCCGGTGGCTAGTAGTCCCGAGACTTCGGCAATTATATCGTCGGTGACTTCGATCCGCTTCCCCCACACCGTGGAGTGACCCTCCTGCAGGTTCTGCAGAAATTCCATCACTACTGTTTCATTGGATTCCTTCAGGCGACTGAGATAAGTCAGCCACCCTGCTCTTTCCAAGATCTCCCGAGAAGCAGCGGAGACTGTCAATTTCTGTGGTTCGCTTTGAATTGCCCTGCCTCCCATGGTTTCACTGTGGATTCGCAATGGAACAACAGCTGCTTGTGCTATTTGAAACACAGAGAGGGTAGTAATCATCGGATTTGGAAAAAAACACAGAGTATGCAACAGAAATGAGTTATGAACAGCAACTTGTATAGAAAAAAAAATAGAAATGTCATGCCATTAAACCGTGCCATTTCCTGGTATGCTATCTTTCCCGAATAGTGAGCTGACACATAACCCGGGGAATCATGAGGTGAACCTCCCCCCCGCAATGCGATAGGCTGCCCCAACCGTGAAAGAAAGGAGTGGCACCCCGATCTATAACCATGTCATAAAGGAACAACGTACGAAAATATGCCATGTTTAGAAAAACAACGTTTGCTGAAATCGAGGCATAAAATTAGATCGCGTATTATGTAAGAGGCTGTTGTGATATGATGCGAGGACGGGGGATAGGACGTTTGTCGTACTTGACAAATCTCAAGTGGTCATTGTCACCTCCTTTGCCATGATTGGTGTAATAAATGTCCATGCAGTATATAAGTCAGGAGATAATGTATGATTAGTGCCTAGGATATAAGAAACAAAAGAGAATTAGTATCCTACCTATTGGTGTAATTAATGTGACTTCGATACCATTAACAGTGCTCTGCTGCCGATAGGTGTCCATAGCCTTGGCAGAGTTGTTTATTTCACCCCCGGAACCATGATCCTTGATGTGCATATTAAGGAATGTGATGTCAAAATGTAGGCCATTATGCTGGCTTGGTAACCAGGTAGCCATAATGCCATTCACGAGGAGGGGGGCGAAAAGTGGGCAGGCCGGCTCATGATGAGACCTCCTGTTCCAAGGTTTTTTCTTTTGCTATACCTTTTGGACCATATTCCTGGTGTGGTGGCCATAGTGGGAATGCCACTTCGCTTCCATCCTCATGATCATGGTAGGTTGGCTCTTGATGAGACCCCCTATCCTGCATTTGACAATTTATAATTCATTTGCTTTTTCTTTCTCTTTTTTGATAAAGCACTATTCCTTATATATCCACAAAGGGTGGTTCAACACTCCCTAAGAGTAGGAATGGTGGAAGAAGTCTTATCATCTCAATAGGAGGATATAAACCCTTTGCTCTTATTCCTGAACAAAAATCAAAGAAAAGAATGGCATGATAAAAGATAACCAATCAGGGCAAGATTAGTAAGAAAATGACAACAGAAGATAAGTACATCCTTCCTTCTGTCCTCTACCAATACATAGCCTTATAAAGATAGCAATTTATAATTCCCTAATTTCAGTGTGTTGTGATTTTGGATTCATTGCATAAGTGCATCGCTTGTCTCTAAAAGACTTTGAAAGAATAGGGGCAAGAAGCATCCTTACTTGGACCAGCAAGAGGTTAGTTGTGTCACAAAGAGAGAAGAAGTATACTAGATCAATAAAGGAGCATAAGTTTGAAAAGTGCAAATGCCGTTCCTTTTGAAAAAGAAACAGCAGAACACAGCAATGTCGTTCCTTTTGAAAAAGGAACAACAAAAATCAAAATGTGTTGTTCCTTTTGGAAAGGAACAGCAGAAAATCAAAATGTGTTGTTCCTTTTGAAAAGGAACAGCAGAAAATCAAAAAGTGTTGTTCCTTTTGAAAAGGAACAACAAAAAATCAAAAAGTGTTGTTCCTTTTGAAAAGGAACAGCAGAAAATCAAAAAGTGTTGTTCCTTTTGAAAAGGAACAACAAAAAATCAAAATGTGTTGTTCCTTTTGAAAAGTGACAGCAGAAAATCAAAATGTGATGTTCCTTTTGAAAAGGAACAACAGAAAATCAAAAAGTGTTGTTCCTTTTGAAAAGGAACAACAGAAAATCAAAAAGTGTTGTTCCTTTTGAAAAGGAACAACAAAAAATCAAAATGTGTTGTTCCTTTTGAAAAGGAACAGCAGAAAATCTAAATGTGTTGTTCTTTTTGAAAAGGAACATCAGAAAATCAAAATGTGTTGTTCCTTTTGAAAAGGAACAACAAAAAATCAAAAAGTGTTGTTCCGTTTGAAAAGGAACAACAGAAACATGCAAATGCCATTCGTTTCAGGAACGACAGAAAAATTGAAATCTATGTATGCACAACAAGTTTGAAGAAAAGAGATTATGTACAAATTGTAAAAAGAAATGAATTCCGTAATGAATTACAGGTGAGGAAGATTTCTCTTCCTCTCTTAAGATCTCCATATCAGCGTCTCTGTGTAGCTGTTGGCAGAAGGATTCCCGAGTGAGTGGTTTACGATAGAGACGAACCCGGTGGCCATTCACTTTGAAGGTATATCTGGAACCGTCAATGGTGGTTAAAGTGATAGTCCCATTGTCATGTACCTTCTGGATTTCGTATGGTCCTAACCAACTAGTCTGGAGTTTCCCAGGGAAATCTTGAAACCGAGAGTCATATAATAGGGCCCAGTCTCCCTCATGGAAGACTTTGTTTTTTATGAGGGCATCATGCCATTTAGCTCGCTGCTGTTGAATCAATGTTGTATTTTGTAGTGCGTAGAGCCTGATTTCGTCTAATTCATTGATCTGTTGTAATCGATTAATTTGTGCCTCATTTAAATCTAAGCCGACTTCCTGTGTTGTTCGTAATGTTTGGATTTCAAACTCTATAGGGAAAATGGGTTGTTTTCCAAACACTAATTGATAAGGTGAGTAACCAGTGGTGCTTCTCCATGTTGTTCTATAGGCCCAAAGTGCTTCAGGTAGTCGGGTAGCCCAATCACGCCTATGTGAGGCAATGGTTTTTGTTAGGATCGATTCTATTATCTTATTGTTGCTTTCTACTTGTCCGTTCGCCTGTGGGTGATCTGGAGTAGCAATTTTGTGCTGGACATGATAATTATTAAGTGTTGCTGCTAATCTATGGCCAGCAAATTGTGGTCCTCCGTCTGTGATTATTTCCCTTGGAAGGCTATAACGTACAAATAGATGGAAGAGGAACTGTATAACGGAGTCCTCTGTGGCTCTTGGCAATGCTTCTGCTTCAACCCACTTGGTGACATATTATTTTGCCACCAAGATATATGTTCTCTGATTTGATTAGGGGTTGATGGGTCCAACGAAATCAAGAGCCCATCGCTCAAATGATTCGATGACTAACTGAGGTTTGAGAGGCATCTCATCAGCTTGACCAGGACGTCCTACTTGCTGGCAGTTGTCACAGGCTTGGACAAATTTCTTTGCATCTCTGAAAATCGTGGGCCAGTAATATCCTGTCTGTAATACTTTGTGTCCCGTTCTACGCTCAGCGAAGTGTCCCCCACATGGTCCGTCATGAGAGGCTTTTAGGATGTCAAAGATTTCATCTTCTCGAACACATCTCCTAATATGCATGTCTGCCCTTGTATGAAACAAATAGCCTCCAATCCAGGAAAATCGAGTACTCTTCTGAACAATATATTTTCGATCATTAGGGGTTAAGTGTTTTGGTAGTTTACCTACTGCAAGGTAATTGGCAACATTGGCATACCAGGGTGTTCGAACGGCAACAGCAAACAAATGTTCGTCCGAAAATTGATCTTCAACTGCTGCTGCATGAACTGGCTTTGGCATTCTCGAGAGAAAATCGGCTACAGGGTTCTTTTTGCCAGGCCCGTCCTTGATTGTGATATCAAATTCCTGCAATAAAATCAACCATCTAGTTATTCTGGCATTTGTGACAGGCTTATTTGATAAGTATTTTATGGCGGAATGATCTGTATACAAAATAATAGGATAGCCTGTAATATAATGTCTAAATTTATTGACAGCATGTATTACAGCTAGGAATTCCTTTTCAGTAACAGTGTAATTTAATTCAGCAGGGGATAAATTTTTGTTGATGTAATAGATAGCATATGGTTTTTTATCTTCTTCCTGCCCAAGGACTGCGCCAATGGCTGTATCTGAGGCATCAGCTGATATTTGAAATGGCAGGTCCCAGTTTGGTCCTCGCAGGACTGGGGCTATGGATACAAGTTTCTTTAAATCCTTGAAAGCACGTTCACATTTGTCTGTCCAAAGAAAATCAACATTACCAGTTAGTGCATATAAAGGTGCAGCAATATGTGAATAATGTTCTATAAATCGTCTATAATATCCAGAAAATCCAAGAAAGCTGTGTACCTCTGTTTGAGTAGTAGGAGTGGGAATAAGCAAAAGTATTTGGATTTTGGCCGGGTCTACCTGAATGCCGGCTGCTGAAATATAGTGTCCTAGAATAAGTCCTTCAGTCATCATCATGTAACATTTTTCGTGACTTAAGCAGAGCCTGGTAGCTATACAACGTTGTAGGACTTTTTCTAGGGTATTTAGTGCTGGATCAAAATCATCTCCATAGGGTGTAAAGTCATCCATATACACTTCAAGTCCATCATTTATTAAATCTGCAAAAATGCTAAGGATAGCCCTTTGGAATGTGGCGGGAGCATTACATAGGCCAAATGGTAGGACTCGGTAGGCAAATGTCCCCCAAGGACAAGTGAAAGTTGTTTTGTCCTGGTCTTCAGGGGCAATCTGAATCTGATTGTATCCACTGAAGCCATCCAGGAAGGAAAAGAATTTTTTCCCCGCCAAAGTATCTAGCACTTGGTCTATGAATGGGAGTGGAAAAAGGTCTTTTTGTGTTGCTTTATTGAGTTCCCTGTAATCCACACAAATTCTCCATTTCCCATTCTTTTTTGGTACGACCACGAGTGGAGAGACCCATTTACTGTCAGAAATAGGATAAATGAAATTAACATCTAACAGTTTCTGAAGCTCTGCTTTAACCACATCTTTTAAATGAGGATTGAGTCTTCTCTGCGGTTGACGGACAGGTCTAGCATCTTTTTCTATATAAATGTGGTGTGTACACAAATGTGGGTCGATTCCTTTCATATCAGGGTAATCCCATGCAAATTCCTATTGATATTTTCTTAATACATGGATGAGCTTAGTCTCTTGTTCAGATGTGAGGTTGGCATTGATATTTAAATTTTTTTCCTGGTTCAATTTCCACAATTTTACTATTTGCGACAGAAGTAACAGGTATTGTTTGATCATGTGTATCTTTCAGAGGATCTTCCTCTAATTCATTATCAAATGTTGCTTCTATCATGTGACATTGTGTGCAGGATTCAGCTTCAGTTTGACTGATGAAATTATTAATGGCATCATCTTCTATTTGATCTTTAAAATCAAGTGCCTCTTGCAACGTCAATGGAGACCTAATGTTATCAGTAAGGTATGATACAGGATACTTGTTAGTTTTAATTATTGTAGGACTTGGCTGTGTTGGAGGGTATAGAACCAAATTCTTAATATCAGGTCCTTTAGTTATGGTCATATTTCCTTGCCGGCAACCATTGTAAGCATCAGCGATGGCAAGCCAAGGCCTTCCTAGGATTAGCGGATGTCCATTAAGTCGGGTTTTTGGATTAATTATCAGGAAATCGGTCAGATATTCCCAGGAGTCTACAAAGACCATGACATCGTGTAGAGTACCTTCTGGTCTAATCACAGATCGGTCAGCTAATTCTCACAAAGTAGAGGTAGGTTCTACAGATGTAATGTCGAGTTTTTGACAGGTGGTGGTTGTTATAATATTGATTGCATCTCCTATATCAACTAAGGCATTAGACAAGGTCTGACCATAAATTTGAACAGTTACAATTGGATTTCCTAGGTCTTCATATTTGATGGGTGTTTCTTTCCCAGATAAGAGATCAGATAAAGTACCGACTACTTGGACTCTTGGATTAGTTGTTATATTCCTCCTTGGTTTATTTATGCACAATTCTTTAATAGTTTTGGCATATATAGGAATGTCTTGAATGGCTTGGAGGAACAGGATTTTTATGTACAAATTTTGTAATTCCCCCAGAATGTCAAATTCAGGATACTGTAAAGGTCGAGGTATGACTAATCATTCTGGGAATGGGGGAGAGGATGTGGTTGCTTGATTATGAGACTGCTGATTATTTACATCCTCTCGTTGCAACTGATGTTCTCTTACTAATTGATCTTCATTATGAACTATTTTATCTCCCTCATTTTGAATGATACATCCAGATCGTAATTGAAGATCATTGCACTCCCGCAGGTCAGGTCCTATTTCTGGTGATTCAATGATTTGAAGAGATTGGAATGGTCTGTTATTTGGATTAGGGTTGGGTTGGGCTGGGAGTTGCGGTCTCAAATTAGACTAGGGATTTTTTTGTAGATCTGGCAGATTAGGTTGAGGGAGTGGAATAGTTCCTACTGGCTGTTGCATCGGTCTTTGCCAGTTTGTCTGCCAGGATGAACCTTGTGAAGTAGAGGGGGTCCATTGCGGAGGATATGGGCTATTTTGCCAATATGGTGAATTATAAGGGAAATTCGGCCAACTAGATTGATATGGATGATTCAGCCATGGGTTTGAAGACGGAAACGATGGTGGTGACCAATTTGGGAATGGGGGTGGGGGCTGATTTTGCCACATATTATATTGTTGAGCGTTATATTGTGGAGGCTGAAAAGAAGAGGTTGGGTCTGAAAACATACCAGATTGACTTTGCTGCCACCGGCGGCACTGGTTGATCAAATATATTGATTCTGGTTCTTCCTCTGCTTCCTTGTATACTGCCTTTAATCCAGGAAGTGAGGGGCAACTTTCCGTAAGATGATCGTTTGTACAGATGACACATGTTTGGACTGTATCCAGTGGACACTGCTTGTGACTATGTTTTTTTCTACATCGGGGGTAGAAGATTGCCAAATTCTGTTCTGCCTCCATCTGCTTCTGCTTGGCCTGCATAATATCAAGTTGTGTAGTTAGTGTCCCTAGAATATCAGTTTTAAAATTTTCTAATAAATTTCCAATATCCACACGCGTTACTCCTTCTATTGCTATCTTATTGTCTCTTGCAAACCGATCATATTCCACCGGTTTTATTCTTGTGCTCTCTCTCGAACTCCTGATGCATAAATCAATAATGTCAGCAAAATTCTCTTGATAAATATCCCCTTTTCCCATAATGTTTAATGTTTCGATCCACTGTTCCTTCATGCCCCTTATCAATGCAGTTTTTAACACATTATCAGGTAAAGGTAGTGATGCATAAGGAGATCTTTGTAAATTATATTGAAAACGTTCCACATATTCCTCTAATGTTTCGTTTGGTTTGGCTATCATTTGAAATATTTCATCCTTCAATTCTCTATACCTACAATAATCCTGATATTTTTTTAAGAAGGATTCTTTCATCTGATCCCAATTGTTGATGACCCCACCACCTAGTCCCATAAACCATCTTAGAGCAGCTCCCTTTAATGTTGAGGGGAATAATTTCAATTTCTGGGGATCAGTGGTGTAATCATATCCCCTACACAACACATCAAATTCGAATAAAAATGCATCCGGATCTTCTGATGTAAGACCGTGAAAGGTTGGGATATGTTGAAGAGAGATAGCTTTCATGGGTGCATTTGCTGCAGAATCCACTATAGGATATTGTAATGTAGAGGTTTGAGTATTTGGCTGATTCTGAGCCATAGGATCGAATATGTGCCAATAACCTTCTGGGATATCTAGGAGGGTATTCCTAGGTTGAGAGGGAACGATTTTAGCAGGGATAGTTTTAATGGCACTTCCTTTATCTGGGATAAGAGGAATACCTGATGTCTGAGGAGATTGAATTCCTTCAACAATGATTTTCGCAACACTCCCCTTATCTGGGTTGTTTAATGGTTGGTCTGTTCCAATGGTAGATTTTGGTTCTTCTGTTTCCCCTGTTTCTCCTTCTCCTTCATAAAAGTTACTGAAATTCCCTTCCTGCAATAGTTCTGGAGTAGAATTTTCAATTTCCTGAAAGTCCTGCTCTTCAGTTTGACTATGCACTTCAGCAAAGGCTACAGATGGTGATCCTGTGGCCTGAAGGGAACTAGTAGGCTGCTTAGAAATAGTTTTCCTGAAACCTACTAATCACTGAGATTCTGTTTTCTTATAGATTTCGTCTATGAAAGTTGTTCGGCCAAGGGTCACCAGCCCCTTAGCTTTTTCAGGTTTGGATGGAAGCTTGATATTCTTTTCTGGTTTTTTCTGCTTAGTCATGCACTCAAATAAACTGCTAAATTCTATTCAATCAAAGCAAAAGCAAATCTGTTTAGGAAAGCGGATAGTGGAGCAGGGCTTTTACATGCTCCGTACGCAGGTTCTTACCTTTTTTTTTTTAAATCCAACTCTTTCCTAGCAGGTTCGTACACTACTCTGAAAAAAACAAATGGCTACACTCTTTCCCCGACAACGGTGCCAAAATGTATAGCTATAAAAAGGGTCTCTTTCACCTCTAATTACCTCACATTAATATGTCAATTCGAGAACGTTTGGTTATTTCAAAGAGTGACACAATCCGAGGCTATTTGTCATAGTAATGCTAGTAGTACAGCGTCCTACAAAACACAAGAGTAAACTGATGCTTGTCTATAACTAAGTTCGATCAAATTACTAAATCACACACTCCTAAAATTAAGCAACTTTATCAGTCAAGGGTCCGACAACAGTAGTCCATCCCTTTGGAAACTGATGGAAAGGAAACTAGAGCATGGATCACGGGTCTGGGAGAAAGGAAGTAAATGCAGAGGCTCACTACAGCCACAGATCGTCTCTCACACCAAATGTGAGTAAATGAAACGGAAGATAAAAATGGAACGACAAATAGGAAATTAAACAGTAAATCTAGAAAGGAACAACAATGCTTAAAATGGAACAACAATTCTGAAATGGAACAACAACTACTATGACTAAACCTCGCGAGTAACAATCAAACTTTATCCTATCAACTCAAAAGCTCTTATTGTAATCAAAACTCCAATCTTTCATTCTCCAAGCAAATCACACAACCAACTAAAGGAACAACAATAACTCTCAATTATGGAACAACATGTGAAAATCATACACACGTAACACTCTAAGGAAGTAATCTGATTTAATACCAATCATCAACAAGAATTATAACTGTGTTTCAAAATGGAACAGCATGAATTCTGAATCATAAAGAACACACCTTTCAGATAATTACCTCAACACACATACTAAGCATAGAAGCTTCATAACACAAGGATAACAATGTTCAGTTGAGTCTAATAAGATTTCATCCACTCTAAAAGTATTGATAATATAATTCAGAGTCAATGGAAAGAACATTAATGAATGAATCTTAGCAGAGCATGTGATGTAACTTATAAAGCATATCAGATTACCAACTAATGACGATAAGAAAACCACACAGAAATCAAATCGTAGTGATACAGAAACAAGTGTCCTCCGGGGTCGGGCCCTTAGCCTAAAGGGTAAACCGCTTTAAGCTAATCCAGACACGAAGATGAGATAATCACCAAGTTTATATTAATGCATAAAACAGAAAGTACAATGAGCCAAGTTCAACGAGACTCGATGATCAAAGTTAAGTCTTTAAAAAAAAGTTGCATAAAAGCATCTCCCCCTCAGACTAACAGTGTCGTCCCTTTATATAAGGGTAACGGCGGAGATGTCTAAGTGATAAGATAAATAAAGCAGTGATCCATCAGGATCGAAGATCCCGAGGGATTCACAAAACTGTTAATCCCTAATAACTTCTTTCTCCTCCGTTGAATTGGTGCATTCTCCTCCTTTTCCGGACCGATTTGCTTCAGCTTGCTTTGCCTCGTCTGCACTCGGTCCTTCGTCAAAGGGACAGCAGTTACCCTGTTCTTATCTTCTCCCTTAGAATAGCAACTCCTCGTTTTCACCCTTTCCTGCACAGGAGAATGACAACTATCAGTGGATAAGTCTTTGCATACTAATTCCACATATTCTACCACAATTCTCTATTGTTTTCCACATTCATGATGTAAAAGATTCATAAGTCCTACTGAAAAGCCACTAAAATGATCATTAAAAACATACCTTTTTAGTACTCCACACGCGGTTCATCTTGAGTTATTGATGGAATTGTTACGAGAAAATACGAAAGACCAGAGACATGGTTGGAATATGAGGAAGAGAGTGAAGTGGCAGAGGCTACAGCAAAAAAGAGTCCAACAGATAAGCATGCAGTTAACAGAGGAGTTGAAGAAGCTCGAGCAGATGATGAGTATACGGTTGAGATGTGAAGAACTCAGAGCAGCTGAGTTGAAAGTGGAGGTTTCCATTGGTGAAACAGAAGACGATATCATTGATGATTTCTTGAGTTACTGGGCAGATCTAGATCAACTGGATAATGTGAACTCTTGTATTTTTATTGCTGACAATTGTGATGTGATTACAAGTTTTACGGAGGAGGATGCACAATCTTGTGGAGTTGTCACAAGTATGGAAAAGACTCTTTTAGGAGATAAATACTTGGAAGAAGAAACCAGCGATGCGTTTGTACTTGAAGCTGTTACAACACAAGAGTAAGTTCTTGTGAATGAGGAAGAGGATCAGCTTGAAGAGCTGGTATATAAACCAACAAATGAGACTTTTGAACTTTGTGATTTTCAAACTGAAATTTTGTGTGTGAATGCAAGGACTATAAGTGATGATGAAATGCTTCAGCAATGCCAGAGAGAAATTTCATTGTCGGAATACTTGCTGGTAAATTCAGAATATGACAGTGAGATTGCAGCGGAAGAAAGAGTTGAGCACAGTGAACAAGAGAAGAAAGACATCATGGAGACAGATGGTGTGAGAGGAAGACTAGTTGATAGTCTTGAGAATTCTTTAGAGGATTCCTTGGGCGGAGAGAATCAGCATACTGATGTGCTGATTGATATGGAAAATTTAGAACAGCATACTGAGGTGCTGGCAGAGGGAAGACACTGATGCATGATGATTTTTTTTTTAACAAGTGTTTTGTGAATGCAGGTATTATTGCAGGTGTTGAAGGACATTTGACTCAGTTGAGCAGTCAAATGAAGGAGAAAGACGAGAATTCTGTGGAAACATCTAATCCATGGGATGAGGACGTTATGTTGCTAGAAAGGATACTGAATAGAAAAAATTCAGTACAGGAAGAATCTCAATTTTAGAGTTGGGAATTGCAGATGCAGAGAGATGAAACCAGCAGAAAGGAGTACACAATGTATCAGTCCAGTAAGTTGCTGATAGGAGAAGGTAGAGAAGAAGTTTTCTGTTTTAGAAAACAAGAGGGCATGGATGATTGGGTGGCAGTAAGAAATGAGAAGGTAAGAATGGAAACAAGCATAGGAGTAAGAACTGAGCAAGCCGTCTTAGCTCAGCAGGTAGCAAAAAATTAACAGTTTGAAGATTTATTGGACAAAGAAATTGATTTAATGAGAAGAATCATGTTGAAAGTGTCTCAGAGGAAGATATCAACAAGAAAGAGAAGAAGCAGTAGCAGCAAAATGAAGATAGAGACAGGTTTTCAAAGTGCAGCAAGTGGAGCAAGACAGCATAAGATATGCAGACCTGGAGAAAAGAAGCAAACAACAAATATAGATGATGAGTTACAAAACAAAATGTGGGATCCAGGTGGACAAAGAGTTAAAACGCATGATCTGGAGATCATGATCATTTTCTACATTGGGAGTTTGATGCAGGAGCATAGACTCGGAAAAATACTTTGTATTTATTAAACCTAAGGGGTCTCATATTTTTTAGAAAATATTAAATTTATGTAAATATTGATAGGCTTTTGAGTGATTAAATTATATTTTAATATGAGAGAATTTGGTTAGTTGAGGATGTAAAGGGATGAGATATTTTTCTAAATATTAATGTAGAGATTAGTTTCATTAATTTTGGGTGAGAGAGGATCCTTAGGGATTCAAGAGTGATTTTAGGATTTTGTTGAGATATTTGAGGACTGTTGGAAATAATACTGAGAGCGGCGGGGGTGAATCAATATTATCAAGACAAATATTTCCTTTTTCAACTTCAGATAATATATGCTAGTTCAGTTAATAAAAGCCATGCATATACACAACTTCAGATAAGGAAAACCGCGTATATAAAGCAGACTTATAATTGGATTTATCTTTCAGATGTCAGCTATTAATCTGTGAATCAGAAGCAAATAAACAGTACTAGAACTAGTGAAATAGAGCAGAAGACAGTCACACACATGAACACAAGATATAAGGAGGAAACCCAACGTGGGTGAAAACCCCCTGCTGCAATTCGTCTCTATCTTCTTTTTTAATTAGAAACTTCTCTTTATAATGTTTTGCACTAGTGCAGTCTTTACCAGTACGCAGGCTGCAACCTGTAGAGAGTTACAATTGTCTCTCATTCTCCAGCTTTCCTAGAAGGGAGCTCCAACCCCCTTAGTTCTTGTACTACCTTGAGATACTAGTATGCAGGCTCCTACCTGCAGAAGGCTGCAACATTCTCTCTGCTTTCAAGGACATTGTTTCATTAATTTTCAGACTGGATCCACAAGTAATATCAATAAAACATCAAGTATTTCTGCATCAACCAAACCCTTTTCACCAATCAAAAACTGAATCAGATAAACACTTCTCTGTCAGCTATACCCAGAACATAGTAACTGTAATCAAACACCAATTCTGAACCCAGAACACTGTAGCAATAAAACAAAAGCAGGTAGAACATAAATCAAGATATGTACGCTACTTCGCTATTCATCAATCTGCGTGTATACGCTTCTGTACCACAACCAACCTGCGTATACGCTTCTTTCATTCACAGAAAAAGCGTGTATATGCACCTGCACTTCACTGAACCTGCATACAGATCTATAAAGGATAATTTATTCTTTTAAACATTCAGACATTAGTTAACCCAGATTTATAGATCAAGAGTGCGCCACATATAACAGATCAAAATCATACAGAGATACCAATGTTCAAGCCTTGAGATTTTGATCCATCAATAGTCCTAATCCTTCTTGCGCTCAGGTTCCTCCTTCATTTATATCTAGATCTGCACCATAACCCAATCACCAATATTCCAGATCTAGCACGATATCATATGTTCAATAAATCAGATGATCCTTTGCCACATGATCTCCTTCCTCTTTTATAGTTTTAGCCCTTCCACAATACCACGGTCCAAAACCATAATAAGCCAATACCAAGGGCCCAAACCTGGGGTCAACACTTTCGACGAGATACCATGGTCCAAAACCATAGGTTCAAATTCCAAGGACTAACAACCACAGACCAAAAATAAGTTTCCCACCATGTACACGCTTTTCTGTGCATAAAAGTGTGTGTATACGCATACCCGACTTCTGAACGTATAACCCGCGTGTATACGCGTCTTCGGCAAGGTGAACCTGTGTATTCAAGATTTCCTTCAGTCTGAGTGCCTTAACTGAGATCTGTCACCAAAGTGAGTTGCCATCAAGGACAACACCTATACCATAACGCCACACCAGTGCTAAAATGCCAACAATCTCCCCCTTTGGACTTGATGGCAATCCCAAGATCCTCAAAGTCATTCTCCCCCTTTGTCATCAAGGGCAAAGGGCTGTGCTCCCCCTGAGTACATGCTGATATCTCTGCTCTGCTGTGCTGAACATGCTCCCCCTGACCGTAGGCAAGATCTGCAAAAAGGTGTTCTTCAAGAAGAACCATGATTTATACATCATAAAAGACCTTACTATCACCAAAAGACTCAATACGTACAACCATCACCCAACCAAGTGGGGATACATCAGAAATTTACACATGACAACCAATTGCATCAATCATCCCAGGCATAGTGGGGAAACCAAAATAGGTCGTTACATGACCTTGATAAAAAAAACAAATATACATGACATAGAGACAAAATATCAAGACTATACAAATCACCAATAACTACTATCAGCAGCATCTGACAATCACTGTATATATCAGTAACCATGTTCCCCTTCTGTTCTTCTTTCTGCAGCTGATCCACTTGAACCAAAAACAGATTGAGTATTAGAACCAAGAGCTTCTAAGGTAATGCCAACAATGCATTATTAGAAGATTATCTGCTCCCCCTGAACCTGTGCCTGATGGTCTCTGATAGACCCATATCAGACTCTCTTCAACCAGAGTCTGTCCTTGCTGATTTTCTTCAGAACTCCATATACGTGACTGCACCTGCATAAATTGGCGTATGTACGCGGATTCCCCTCATCCAACTCGCGTACACCAACTTTTCTTTGAAAAAGACAAGCTTCAACAACAGGATGAAGCATCAACTACTCCGATCTTCTGTCTGAGATATTCAAAAGTTTCCCTGGGTAGTGGTTTGGTGAGGATATCAGCAATTTATTCCTTAGAAGGAACATACTCCAACTTGACTTTTTTATCAAGCACTTGTTCCTGAAGAAAGTGGTATTTGATAGGTATGTGCTTGGTCTTTGAATGCATGATAGGATTCTTTGAAATGCTTATTGCACTTGTATTATCACATAAGATAGAGACAGGTGGAGTACAAGTGATTTGAAAATCCTGCAAGGTTTGCATCATCCAAAGAAGTTGAGTGCAACAAGATGCAGCAGCCACATATTCTTCTTCAGCTGTAGATAAAGCAATGGAACTCTGTTTCTTGCTGAACCAAGATACTAATCTGGAACCCATAAAGAATGCACCACCACTTGTGCTCTTCCTGTCATCCACGCTTCCGGCCCAATCTACATCTGTGTAAGCATGAAGTGTGAGATACGTATCTCTAGGGTACCATAAGCCATAGTTTTGAGTTCCTTGAAGGTACTTGAAGATTCTCTTGACTTCCTGAAAATGAGTTTCCTTTGGATTTGCCTGAAATCTTCCAACTATTCCCACTGCATGCATGATGTCCGGTCAGGTACCTGTCAAATAAAGTAGACTTCCAATCATAGATCTATAGGTTGGTTGATGCACTGCTGCAGATTCATCATTTTCACTGAGGCCGCATCCTGTAACCATGGGGGTACATACTGGTTTTGAATCTTCCATGCCATACTTCTTCAGAATCTGCTTGAGGTACTTGGTTTGAGACAAGAAGATACCGCCTTCATTTTGTTGGATTTGCAATCCAAGAAAGTATGTCAGTTCTCCAAGCAAGGGCATTTCAAATTCTTTCTGCATCACCAAGGCAAAGCTTTGACTCATAGCTTCTTCATTGCTTCCAAAGATAATATCATCTACATACACAAAAAGTATTAGCAATTTGTTATTTTCAATTTTTATATAGAGATTGTTGTCTGCTGATCCTTTTGAAAAACCTTGTTGATGAAGGTATTTATCCAAATGATAGTACCAAGCCCTTGGAGCTTGTTTAAGCCCATAGAGAGCCTTTTTAAGTCTACATACAAGATTTGGATCATTCCCAACGATGAAACCATCTGGTTGCTCGATGTATACTTCTTATTCTAAGTCTCCATTCAGAAAGGCTGACTTCACGTCCATTTGAAATACTTTGAACTTCTGAAAGCTTGAGAGAGCAAGGAACATTCGAATGGCTTCAAGTCTAGCCACGGGAGCAAAATTTTCTTCAAAGTCTATTCCTTCTTGTTGAGCATACCCTTTACAAACAAGCCTGGCCTTGTTTCTAATAACTTCTTCATTTTCATTCAACTTGTTCTTGAAGATCCATTTTTTTCCTATGACATTCTTATCTTTTGGTCTAGGAACCAACTCCCAAGTGTTGTTCTTTTCGATTTGCTCAAGTTCTTCATCCATTGCCTTGACCCAACATTCATATTTGCATGCCTCTTTTACATTTTGTGGGTCAGTGGAGGAGAGTAATTCCAAATAGCTTGAGGCTTCTGCAATTGTTCTTCTAGTTTCTACACCTGCTTCTTTCTGCCCCAAAATCTGAGATTCTGGATGATTCTTCTGAACGTACCTAGATGGAGTCTTCTCTTCTATCCTTGTCTGTCCCTCTAGTGCCTCTTGAGGTTCTTCTTCATCATTTTGTCTAATTTGGAGAGCAGTCTTCATCCTCATCGATATCTTCATGATTTACTTGCCTAGGGATGTATCATTTTTCATCAACCACTACATCAATGCTGTCAACAATTCTTCCAAGTCTTTTATTGTAACATTTATATGCTTTGTTGTGAGGAGAATAACCAAGGAGAATGCCTTCATCTACTCTAGGTTCAAGTTTGCCAAGCTGCTCATCAATATTCTTAATATAACATTTGCTCCCAAAAATTTTGAAATGCTTTACCGAAGGAGTCTCACCATACCAGAGCTCATGAGGAGTTTGGGTGTTGTTCACTTGGACATTTGTTTTGTTGAGAATAACAACCGAAGCATATGCAACTTCACCCCTGAAGGTTGCGAGAGTTCCCGACTCATCAAGCATTGCACGAGCCATTTGTTGGACTGTTCTATTCATCCTTTCCACCACTCCATTTTGTTGAGGAGTCCTAGCCATAGAGAATTCCCTTCTTATTCCATGTTCTTCATAGAAATCGAAAAATTAATTTGAGGTAAGTTACCCACCTCTGTCGGACCTGAGGCACTTAATTTTGTAATCTGATTCATTTTCAGCCAAGGCTTTTAAGGATTTGAATTTTTCGAATGCTTCGTCTTTATGCTTCATAATTCCTAACCAAACAAACCTGGAGAATTCGTCAATGAATAATATCAAGTATTCTTCTCCTCGAGGTGACCTTGTCCTAAATGGACCACATACATCTGTATGGACTAGCTCAAGAGGCCTGTTAGTTGATCCTTCCTTCTAAGGAAAGTTAGTTCTGGTTTGCTTACCAAACTGACATGATTTGCATATGGTGTTGTCTAGTATTTTGATATCTGGAAGACCACGACCTGCCTAGTATTTGCATGCTTTCCTTATTTGTGAAAAGCTTAGATGCCCCAACCTCCGGTGCCATAACCAGTGTTCATCATCCTTGCTCAAATAGCATTGTTGTTGTCCTTCTTCAAATATGTATAGATTATTTGGAGTTCTTCTGCCTTTGATCACTGTTTTTCCTGAATTAAGATCATGAACACTGCATCCATTTGATCGAAATACTACCTCAGTTCCTTGATCGCACATCTGACTAACACTTAGTAGATTATGCTTCAAGCCATCAACATACAAAACATTTCCAGCTTTGACCTTTTCTTTCAACTGAGCAGTGCCTTTTCCTTTTATGGCTGTAGGGGTATCGTTTCCAAAAGACACCTTCTTTCCCTTTTCTAATGTAGTATATGATTCAAGTTTTTCTTTATCCCCTATCATATGCTTCAAACATCTGTTGTCGATATACCATAGATTTTCCTGTCCTTCTGCATAGAAAGCTATCCCACATCTTTCTGGTTGTGGTTCCTTCATTCTCCATGTTCTGGCACTTGAGGTATGTTCCTTCTGAGTTGTCTTCCAAAACCTGCTCCTGCATTCAGAATCTTCATGACCAAATTTATTACAAATAGAACATTCAACTTCATTTTCAAGGGCGGAAAAGTTGTTATAAGTCCTTTTCGTGATTCTAGTCATATTCCTTTGTTTTTGAGCTTCTCTAGTCATGATTGTCTTATAGGCAACACATTGAGCTGCTTTGTGACCAAAATTATGGCAAGAGAAACATTGGCCATTGAAGAAACTCCTACGATTATTGAATCTATCATCCAACCGATTGTAGTTTCTACTGACATCCATTCTTGAGGCAAATTGGGAAGATTTTACCTGTGGCTGATCGTAGCTTCTGTTTGTCCTTAAGGTAGCTTGTCCCCGATTTTCTTGATAGTCTTTATTCGTTCTTGAGGTAAATTGTCCCTGATTTACCTAATGATTTCTATTAGGCCTTTGCTCGCTCCTCCTTGCTGCATCAAGATCACTTTTGGAGGTAGAAGCTTGAGATGTTTCTCCATTATATCCCAGAAGTGTCTTGATTAGTGGAGAATGCTACACATTGATAATCTCATCCAGAGTTTTAGATCCTTTAACAAATTTAAGATTAATAGCTTTTGTTTTCTCAATCCTCTTTTTAAGACAAACAATTTCACATTCCAATTTTTCAAGATGTTTTTCCCTTTCAACCAGTTGACCTTGCAGAGAATCAATAATTGCATTTTTCTCTTCTAAGTAGATTTTGAGATTAGTCCTCTCTTCACAAAAACCTTCTACATCTATAGCATCCATTTAGTCATCATCTTCAAAAGCCATTAAAAGTTTATATTCATTACCTTGTTCATCTTTGTCACTATTTGAAAGACCATCACTATCTTCATGAGTGTAATAGCTTTTCTTATTTGCATTCTATTTCTTGTTCCATCTAACAGGTTCCTTTCCCTTGTCAATCTTATCCTTATGAGGACATTTGGTAGCATAGTGACCTACTCTTCTACAAGCAAAGCACTTGAAAGGTAACTTACCTCGAAATCATCCAGCACCCCTTTGAAGATTTTTGATAAAATTTGATTCTTCTTTTTCTTCTGACACATGTCCTGATTCATAGTATTCTCCTTTGCCTGAAGCCTTGAAGGCAACTTCTCTCCTATCTGATGGACCTCCTTTCCTCATTTCATAAGTAGTAAGAATTCCGTGCAGTTGTGACATTTTAAGACTTTGTAGATTCTCCTTTTCTTCTATTGCAGAAACTTTAGATTCAAACCTAGGTGACAAGGATCTTAGAACTTTTTCAACCACAACAGCCTCTTTTATTTCTTCTCCCAAGTTTTTCATACAATTAACAATCTCATATACATGAAGAAAATAGTTAGCCACACTTTCATCATTATACATCTTGATATTTTCATACTGAATCCTGAGGGTTTGAAGTTTTGCTCATTTTACTTGATCATCTCCTTCATAGCTTAGGACAATCTTGTCCCATATTTCTTTTGTTGATTTTAACTGCATAACTTTCACGAATTCTGATTGAGATAGACATCCTAGAAGAGTATTTATCGCCTTTGCATTTGTTTCATATTTCTTCTTCTCAACTGGATCTGTAGGGGTAGTTGATGGAAAAGTATACCCTGTTTCTATGATGTACCAGACTTCTGTACCCATAGATTGAAGATAGGCAGTAACTCTTACCTTCGAATATACGAAGTTTGTCTTATCAAAAACCGGTGGCCTGATTGATGCTTCCCTCTCACAGTTGCTCATGATGAAAGATCTTCCTTCAAGCAATCAAGCTTCTTCAGAAGGACCTGCTCTGATACCAATTGTTGGAAATAATACTGAGAGGGGGGGGGGGTGAATCAGTATTATCAAGACAAATATTTCCTTTTTCAACTTCAGATAATATACGCTACTTCAGTTAATAAAAACCGTGTATATACGCAACTTCAGATAAGGAAAACCGCGTATATAAAGCAGACTTATAATTTGATTTATCTTT